>BTPG01000002.1:156178389-156258389 GCA_036245525.1 Semisulcospira habei
CCTGACAGCGCTCTATCTGTCTGGTATAGCATTTTTCTTACTATTTTAAATAAACACGCGCCTGTGCCGGCGGAGGCGAATCAAACACGCTTCACTCCCGCCGTGGCTGACTCAAGACATCATTCAGGCCATGAGGGTGAGAGATGATCTGAGAAAACAGAAGTGTTTTGCTGAATTTAAACGTGAGCGCAATCGTGTCAAATGTTTAGTGCGGCAGGCTAAAAAATCTTTTATTGATCGTTTGATTAAACAAGACAAAGATATGTCCACGCTCTGGCGCGCTATGGCCGTAGTGACTGGAGGCAAGAGTAGGAAATCCCCTGTAATCCCGACTACCCAGACTGCCGATAATTTTAACGATCATTTCCTTTCAATTGCTGAGTCCCTGGTCCCTTCTAAAACAAACTGTCGGCCCTATACCTGTCCAGACACCCTGATTGATTTATGTAGAACGCGAACTGCACAATTTGATCCTTTTGCTATTCCGCCTCTGGCAGTTCACGAGGTTGGCAAGACAATAAGTTCCATGAAGAATAAAAAGTCTTCCGGCCAGATGAAATAAGCCCCAAAATACTGAAACTATCACTTCCCTATGTTGTAGAAACAATAACTTATGTCTACAATTTATGCATACAGAAAAATGTTTTCCCAAAAGAACTAAAAAAGGCTAAAGTTATTCCCCTACCTAAAACAAAAGATAAATAATAAAATAATAATACCGTTATTATATAGGCGCTTTTTCTCAATTTTGGGGAAATCGACTCAAAGCGCCGCGCCTGAAACCCAACACACACACTCACGAAACGAACACGGATTTACGCCATTTAAGACAAACACAGTACAAACACAGTACGAGACAAACGAAGGGCCAGTGAGCTACTGAAGTTACAGAGATTTTTGATCGCTTGTATTTGAGATTTGTAAAGTGGCCTGAGACCGGTACCAAAGTGTGGGGGGTGGTGGTGGGGGGGGGGGGGTGGAAGAACCGGAGTACCCGGAGAAAGAACCCCCGACGGTCCGCCCGAATTAACGGTGACACTTACCAGAGGAGAAAAGTCCAACGCCGGAACCCGGTATCGAACCTCGCACCCTTGGCATTGGTGGCAGGCGCCTTAACCACTGCGCCACGGACCGCCCCATCTGTCCGATGTTATCAATTATCGCCCCATTTCACTTTTGTCTGTCTTAAGTAAACACCTTGAACGACACATTCATAAGCATCTGTTAGAATACCTGGGAAAACGCAAATTAATCCACCCCCTCCAGTCAGGTTTTCGCCCGAAGCATAGTTGTCATACAGCCTTATCGCGACTTACAGACACGTGGCTAAGTTCAATGAACAAAGGCGAATTCACAGGTGCTGTTTTCATAGACCTTCGGAAAGCTTTCGACATGGTAGATCATGAAATTCTCCTTTCCAAGCTCAGTATATATCTGGATGGTTCATTTTCAAGAAACTGTTTTCATACATCAGACGGCAGTTCTCAGGCATCTATTCATTCCTTTAAAACAACCTCGTTTTTCGCTTCCTATCTTACAGACAGACAGCAGCGCGTGATGGCCAATGGATCTTACTCTTCAAGTGGTTTAGTAACAAGAGGAGTGCCCCAGGGCTCTGTCCTGTGACCTCTTCTCTTTTGCATATTTATCAATGACCTGCCACTACATTTCACAATGACAAAATTGCATGTGACTTGTTTGCCGATGACGCAACAATCCACACCCCAGATAAGTGTCTTGAGTCTTTAAATGGTCGTTTGCAACAGGGACTGAGCGAAATTTCCAAATGGTGTGAAAATAATGCAATGATCCTTAATCCCACCAAAACCGAATGTGTGACGATAGCAACCCATCAGAAGCATCAGCTCAAGCCACTTTCGCTTAGCCTGGAGATCCAAGACCACACCATTACACAAGTAACTGAACATCGCCTACTTGGAGTTATTGTTGATAACCAGATGAAATGGCAATCTCACATCAATGCTGTCTGTAAAACTGTGTCCAGAAATGTGTTTATGCTGTCTAAGCTAAAATATCTTATTGATGTCGACACTCGCAAACTATTTTACAATGCCCATGTCAAATCCCACATCGATTATGCCTCCACGACATGGGACGGCAGCGGTGACATACACTTGAAGAGGCTTAACTCCTTGCATCGCAGGGCAGTGAAGCAGATCCTGCCTGATCCAGCTCTTTCTACTGACCAAAAATTTGAAAAACTAAAATTGCTTCCTCTTGACAAGCACCATCTCTTTAACAAAGGGGTAGTCATGTATAAAATCTGGAATGAAATCCACCCAGAATACTTGTGTAATCTCTTCACCAAGGCAGCTTCAGGCTATTCAACATCAAGGCGAAACTTCATCACACCACGCCCGAGGATAGATTTATTTAAAACCACCCTCGTTTTCTCGGGCGCCTCGTTTTGGAATAAACTGCCAGCGCACATAACACACACACTGGTTCACTCCCCTCTTTCAAGGAAAGCCTCTTCAAGTACCTGCTATCTAACAGCTCATTCACTGGTTCGGGTATCTCCATCGCCTAAAGCCTTGATATTAACCTCCGCGCGCACGTGCGTGTATGTGGGTGTGTGCGCGCGCGTGCCGGTGCGTGTGTGTGTGTGAGCATGCGGCGCGAGCGTGCGCGCGCGTTTGATTTCAGTGAAAAAAGGAATTTTAAAGACTATCTTCTTTTCTTTTTCTTTTCTTCCCCCCCCCCCCCCCCCCCCCCCCCGTTCACATTGTTAGTAATCATAATTGGTGCGCTCCATTTTGCCTTATCCATCTCTTTTTGAACGACTTGTTATATTATGTGCACTTTTATGTTAGTAGCTTTGTACTTCTGTATGTTAGTAGCCTTGTACCTTTAGCAGAGTTGTACCTTTGTAGATTAGCAACGGCAAGCGTGAAAAATGGCACATGTGCTAACTGCTTCTTCCGTTCAGAAATAAAGTTTCATTTCATTTCAAAGTTTCATTTCATTTCATTTCATTTCTGCCTGTGGCTTCAGCCTGTTCAGTAGGATCTTTAACATGACTTTGTTTGGGTGACATATAAGACTGATCGTGCGATAATTCTGGCATTGATGTAAGTTGCCATTTTTGGGGAGAGTTATTATAAGTGATTGGGTCCATGGTGTGGGCCAATCCCCTGACTGCCAGATCTTATTGCAGATTGTTAGTAAGGCGCTTATCATGTCTTCTCCCCCTTCTTGGACTAGCTCTGCAGGGATGTTGTCTGCTTCTGCTGCCTTCCCTTTTTCAGCGACTTCACTGCAGCCTCTACTTTTTCTCGGATAGTTGCCATTGTTGGTCACGGGTGGGTTGACAAGTATGCCTGGGTCCCCTGCAGCTCAGTGGTTGTACAAATCTGAGCAGTACTCTGTCCATCTCTTCAGTATGTCTTGGTCTTCCGTAAGACAGTTGCCTTCGCTATCTTGAATGATCGAGGAGCGTCCTTGTTTTACACTGGTCAGATCTTTCACCAGCTGGTATGCTTTTTTTACTATTATTTTTGTTCAGATTTTCTTCTACATGTTTACACTGATCTTCAATCCACTTATTCTTTGCCTTTTTCATGTCTTCAATCCACTTATTCTTTGCCTTTTTCATGCATTTCTTGACATCCTGGTTAATTTCCCTGTATTGTTTAGCTCCTTCTACCTCACATTTCTTTTTCTTTAATTCTCGACGCTTGTCACATAGAACAAAGATGTCAGCTGTAACCCAAGGTTTCTTTGCTTGTCGGTGTTTGCCAAGGATCTCACTGGCTGTTTGGGTTACAGCAGTGTTAAATGTGTCGATCAGTGTGTCCACGACCGTGTCTTCTGCACATAGAAGTAGCAGTGAAGCGAATTTACCTCCTATCTTTGCCTGGAAGGCTTCCGCTACCTCTGGGTCTTTCAGCTTCTCGAGGTCAAACGTGATTCTGGTGGGACCCTGCTTGTTGACCTTCTTTAGGCGGAGTCAGTCGGAAGGTCATCATCACTAAGTCATGGTCGCTTCCAATGTCTGCTCCTGGAAAACTTCTTGTCTTGGCAATGTTCACACTGGTTTGGAAGCGTCTCTTCACCATGATGTAGTCAATTTGGTTATGGTGCTCTCCGTTCGGGCTGTGCCATGTCCACCTTCTGGATGCTTTGTGTGGGCCAAACGTGTTCATCAGCTTTAGATCATTTGAGCTGGCAAATTCCAGTAGCCTTAAGCCTCTGTCGTTGGTCTCTGCATTGCAGTAGCGTCCGCATGTGCCTTTCCAGTTCCTAGCAGCATCCTCTCCTATTTTGGCATTCCAGTCTCCCTGCACCACAACAATGTCTTTCTTGGGGGTCTGGTCCAGAACTTCTTGCAGTTGGTCATATGTCTTCTACTTCCTCATTGCGGACATAGGTTTCGAAAATAGCGAGTGGTGTGGCACTCTTTCTCTTTTACAGCATGCAGCATGTTGAACTCCGGACATAGGTTTCGAAGATAGCGTTTGTGTTGTGGGTTGCGTTTTGTTTTGGTGCTGTGTCGAAATGAAACAGGCAAAGCGATGGTAAAGTGAATGGAAATAAATGTGACAAAATCAAGACGTAAAAATACACAAAGCAACTTTACACGTTTGCTTTTTTGGGGAAACAAACAAGCTTATGTAGAACAAATAAAAAAGAACGCTTCGGCACACTAAAAGTCACAACAAGGAGTCCGCGTGTATCTTGTATTATGTGTCGATCACGTGATTTGGGATACCTTATTGTCTAGTAACGATATTTGAGCTCAAAGCAAGCTTTTTCGTTATTGTTTCCTCTCTTAATATAATTAAGTGAAAATTTACTTTAAAAATAATGAAATCCTTTTAAGTGACATAGTGCATACTACCACTAAATACAGGACCAAATGAGGCCCGCATAAACTACTGATCCCCAGTGAACATGGCTCCGACAGTCCCGGTTTCGTCTGCAGCCGTACTGGAAACAAAATGTGCTACAGAAAAATCTCTCCAACCTCTGGTGGTTTAAATCGAGTGCGCACTTTCTTTTATTCATACTAGACTTCATTTTGATATACCCAAACCTTTTTTACTCTCTAGAAAATCAGTATCTCGTAAACGGCTGATCCGTCTATGAAGGGCAGCTGCTAGACCGGCTATTACATATATATATAATTTCACGGACAGACTAACCTAGCAAGCAAAAGAAATGCGACAGTTATCGAAATAGATTCGAAAAATGTCGCATTTCGCTTGCTCGGCAGTATAGTATACTAGTTTTAAAGGTTGTACTTGATCATCTTGGCGTCTTCCCGGGCGCCAAACCGATCTGACACTATCTTGACTCATAATCGATCCAGCTCTTCAAACTGGTGCGTACAGTCGCTATAAGACACCGCACAATTTTATGAAACTGGAGTGGTACTTGACGTGTGCGAGTTAGTCGTCATGGTCACACACATGTGCAATATGTCCATTTATGTTCATTGATAGACCGGCAATAAAATCTCGCTTTTCTCAAAAATGGACGCACTGGCTCTTGCAAAATCAAGGGAGACTTGATATGCCTTTAATTTACAATCGTATGTCTCCTACACTACCGCAGTAGAACAACGTCTTCGGGCCCACGACGGCCGCAGTGGGCCCGAGGACCTTTGCTTCCTGGGTAGCTCAAAGGTCGCCTGTTCAAAATATGTCTCACGTTCCATTTTCTAAGTCCGCCTTGACACCGGCCAGGAAATTGAACACCTCACATACGGCTGACACTTCTGTCTCTTTGAGACGCTCCCCTGTTTTGACAGATATCTGCCAAAGTTCAGGTGGACAAGAAAATGCTCTGCGAGCTTTAAGCGCTCGAGGAACGTGATTACCTCCCGCCTTCAGTGTAACGGTGGAAGGCCGCTTAGCAGCGTCATTTATGTACAGACGCAGTTCTCTAGTCATCCGCTTGCTCTGGTCTGTCAGGACGACGACCACGCGACTGAATCTAATCACCCTCAGGACGCCCTCCACCCGTAGTTTGCCTAAGGGAACGTGTTCATCCATGCGTGAGACAGTCAGTCCGCACACGTCACGCAGAACTTCGGACAGCTTTTCGGCTTTCTCTGTCGTGTCATCATCGTGCAGTACCAAGATGTCTTGTTGCTCCGAGGAGTTGGAGTCTTCGTCCTCGGAGGCACAAGTGCTCTCCGAGCAGCTGCTGACAGTGATAGGTGTTTGCGATGGACTGTCCGAGAAAGCAGTGTAGAAGAAGTGTTTTGCTGTCTTGCCTTGAAGCAAAGCATCGCTCGCCGCCTTTACGTAAACTTTCAGCACATAGTGGCTGTCGTCGAACAGGTCCATGGTCTGGCCGCCTTGCTGGGTACACTGCAGAAGCTCGATAAAAGCAAGGGCTTCTGAGTAGCGCTGCTCGCCCACAAGGTTCTCTATCATCAGCTTCAGGTACTTGGGGTCGTTCTCCTGCCTCGGAGCCAGCTGCACAATCTCCTGCAGAAGACTCAGTGACTCCTTGTGCTTGCTGATCAGGCGTAACAGGTTGGCTTTTTCTCGCAGTTTGTCCTGCTGGCAGCGACTGGATTCGTTCACAGACTTCAGGAGCGTGGAGAACGAGTGAAAGATGTCTCCCAGACGTTCTCTCACTTGCGGCGTTCTGGAGTAGAGCCGGGATGCTTTGGACAACGCGGTGTACAGCATCCTCTCGGCTTCAGTCTCCAGGGATCTTCTCTGCTCCGCATCCTCTTCCTTTTCGGCCGTAGTTCTCAGGATCAGACCCCTCTGCTCGTACGCTGTCACCAGGTCCAGCGATGAAGCAGAGAACTTGTTCCCACAGATCTCTTCCAGCAAGGCGATAGAGCGGTCAAATTCCCCAAGCGCTTTGTGAATCATGGCCAAGTCGTACATGGCTCGCGAATTCATACGACTACTGAAATCCACTGCCAGGATTAAGTTATCCATAGTTTCTTTTACGTATTTGTCACTTCTGGAAAACTCAGTGCTGCAAGCACCTTGGGGGAAAGACTTGACCCTGGATACCAAACACTTGGTGAGCTCATCCTTAGTGCCACGTGCATGCTCCGGAAGAAGAAACTGTGCCCCGGGACTTTCTTTCTTGTGTTCACAATCAGGCTTAGTGTCTCCTTCCTTCGGTGCATCAGAAGCAGTGTTGGGGAGTGTTTCATTACCCTTTCCTGTTTCTTCGTGTGACTTCCAATCGCTAGTTTGATCAACGCACTGCTCATGATTTTCTTGGTGATCCTTGGACCTGGCAGCGAGGGCCTTGTAGGTCAGACCAAGATAATGATAGCCTCTCGATGGTGGCTGGAGTTTATTGGCCCTCTCGAGCAGTTCGAGTGCCCGCGTGTGTTCGCGCGCATGGCGGTAAATGTTGGCCGTTTTACTCAGGATAGACGCATCATTGTCGTCTAGCTGCAGCGCCTCCCCACAAGCCTCTAACTTCGTCATGCCAGCTGCATCCAGGAGAGCCTTTCTGGTGTCCAGATCTACTAGCGCATCGAGAAGTAACGCAATTTCAACGTAAGCTTTGGCTTTGGAATTGTTGCACTGGCAGTTGTCAGTGATGTCTTGGAAAAGCCTCAGTACACTCAAGTGTTTTCCTTTGCTGTCTTCTCCGCCCACGACAGGCGTGTGCTGCAGACTCAGAGCGTGCCTTAAGGTCAGTGCGTAACCATATTTCCACGCCCACACTTCAGGCTCCCTTCCTTGGGGGATCACTTCTTTGTATATGCCTACTGCCCTCTGGGTGAAACGAGGCCCAAAGCGCGTGTAGCAGGAGGCAATTTCTGCGTTGGCTTTGACTACCATGTATGCAAAATCTTTCTTGTTCTGTTTGTGTTCCTGCAAAATATGAACCAACGTCTCTGCTTCCGTACTTCGCTCCATATGACACAGGATGGCCGCCTTGTTGGCAAGGGATACAAGGTTCTCGTCCTGACCTTCCACATTCAGCGCGCGGTCCGTCGTTTCCAGAGCTTGAGTTGACTGACCAAGACGGAACTGCACGTAGGCGACAAGGTTGAGGGCCTGGGCTGTCTCAAACTCTGTCTTGAACCCGACCTTGAGTGCTGGCTCCAGGTGGTTCTTGACGTCCCGGAGAGTGTTGATGTTGACAAGTTCGTGGTCCTTCAACTGGAAGAAGTGAGGGAAGGGTGCAAGCTTTTTCTGAAACGCCACCCATCGCCGCTCCGACTCGGTCTGTAGTTGTGTCACTGTGAACATACAGAGGATGGTTTGACGATGGAGAGCTAGATGAGTAGGTAGACAACTGATGGATAGATAAATAAATAAATGTAAATGAATGAACGAACGAACGTATCATGCACAGTCATTCCCAACAAAGTACCACTAATTCACTAAACTCGTGTGTGCAAAATAAACATACATGTATTAGTCGTAAGGTCAGAAGAGCACTTAAATAAAAATGATAATGTGACGATTGATATTGTGCAGATCTAATACCATTTGGGGCTGCGTTGGAGTTTAGTACTGCCGGTTATTAATTCACTCTCTCTCTCTCTAATCATTTATCCTTGAAAAATTAATTTTCATTTCATTTCTCTCGCCCCCTCTTTTCTGGGGACTGACTGAGCTGGGTGGCTTGGTGGCAGAGAGTTCGACTCTCGTCCCGAAAAGCCGCGGGAATCCAGCTGAGGCCAAAATATCAGTGTTCAGACCCTATTCGGCGGTGCCCCGTCTTTGAAATCACCTTTGTGGTGGACAGAAGACATTAAGCCCCAAAAGTTTTACATTTTAGTGTTTTTGTTTTTCCCCCTCTCTTCGGCCCGCACTAATGTCATTATAAGCTCTATAAGTCTGATAGTGTGAGTCAGGTCATCGAGATCATCCAGAGCGTGTTACATTGCATTCTTGATGTGAGGCTGTGGATGTCTGAAAACAAGCTCAAACTGATGGAAGGAAAAACGGAAGCCATGCTCATTGCATCACCCAGAATGTCTTCTTCTACCGGCTTTGCCTCAGCATATCATGATTGAAAACGCCACCATCAGCTGATCTCAGTCAGCGAAGAACCTGGGTGTTGCAACTGAGCATGACTTGTCCATGAATAAACAGGTGATAAACATTTGCAGGGCAGCCTATTAGGAGATGCGTCGTATTAGCTCTGTTAGACAGTTCCTTACCTCCGAGGCTACGTTCGTTTATTCTGTCTCGCATCGACTATGCCACCTCACTCTTATCTGGATGCCCGCAGTATCTATTTGATCAGCTCCAGAGAGTCCAAAATTCAGCCGCACGTCTGGCCATAAAAGCGAAAAAGTCAGACCATGTCTACCCCATCCTGCACGCTCTCCACTGGTTGCCAGTGAAGGAGAGAGTTAAATACAAAGTCTTGTCCATTTGTCATGTTTCCCTTTCTGGCACAGGACCCACTTATCTCTCAGAGCTCATTCAACGTTATATCCCTTCCAGGCAGTTGCGCAGTTCGTCCGACAATAGAATGCTTCGTATTTCAACAGTACTGAAAGACTAAAAGATTTGGGCAGATATCTTTTTCTTACGGTCCATCAGTCTGGAATGATCTTCCTAAATCCTTGAGACACAGCGAGTCCAGTGCCAGTTTTAAACACAGTCTTAAAACACATCTCAGTTTTCCCCATCTTGATTATCAGTGTTCATGTATTTAGTCATTTTCTGTTCTTTTGTGTAATTGTACTTGTGGTTTTGGTTTTGTCACTTTTTGTGTAATATTTTTCTTGTTCATATGTACGGCGCCTTATAGATCATCTTTATTATTATTATTATTAACACTTGTGAACCTTCAATGCACCAATGTCAATGTGACCTAAACTATACGCCACAATCCGGCATGCCGCTATTGATACAGACTAGTGAAATGGTGTGTCACGCATTGCTATATTCAGCACACACATTGCTATACTATTCTGGCACTTCTTTTTCCAAGTCAAGGTACTTGAATGCGTAGTATCGATTCACAAGGAATATTTTGCTGCGTCTCAGATGTTTTAAAATATAAGCAAATGGTAAACACATTTAATCTGAATAACTCTATTCAAGAGTAATGTTTTAAAATACACTCAAACCAAAAAGCTTATCTTTGAAGTACCGCCGGGGTCATCATGCAAGGTCAAGTTCCCATGTCTACGTCATTCAACGTCAGTTCGCTATAGATATGCGGAGCGAAAGAACTAGGCAAGCCAAAGAGTATAGAGGCTAGGCTAGCGTAGCCTCTATACTCTTTGGCCGGGCAGGCTAAACTATAGGTGGTGGAAAAGAATGCAGGTGGAAAAAGGTCGGGGTGGAATCGGCCGACAGTTGCATCATGTACCGCTAAAACCGACTGAAATAGTCAGTGACGAAAACTTTGATGACTGAGAAGATACGCAGCTAGTCCGGCTTTACAATAGTAATCGGCCCCGGCTATAGTATACTGAGGCCTAATGGTACACAGCTAAATACAAGGAAAGTCCCGCCAGACCGACTAATAAACCAGTAATAAACAAAAGGTCGTAGGGCCGAACAGAGCCGTAGTTGGCGTGGCGGCTGTGCGCGGGCTCTGACACTGACTGACCGTCATGGCGTTGAGGGGACGGTCGGGTCCTAGTGTGGCCTCAGCAGTGAGCACACTGCAGGGAAAAATTAGTTCCGCCGCGTAACACCGGCCGCGAACCTTACCTTGATCAAACGATTCCATCGGAATCACCTAGGGTCAGTAGTCTGAAAGACAGTATACCGGCTGACAAGATAATATACTGCACGATCACTCGGTTTGGCGCTGCGACCGTGACCACGGGCAGCCTGGCGAGACATGGAGACTGAATAGCGGCCGATAAACCATCGGCGGCCGTATTCTCCGGCTGTCAGCAAGATGCACCGGCTGTAGATCAATCTACACGGAGGCCGACAGGCGGTTTGCTGACTTACGTAGGCTGTGCTTTCCGCTGTCATGTGACTGAATCAGCCAGCAGGAACCGGTGCATCGGCGCCGCAATTGGTCGGTTGGGCAAGTCATAGTGTTGAATCAGTGCAGCGGGGGAAACCCCTATCATTGTATAGTCATCAACGGTCGAGTCAAGAGTTGTGCCCCAGCGGTTCTCCCTTAGCGTGTCGGTAGCTGTTTTTGTCGCGACGATTCCTCAGGTCGGAGTCATCGCCGCGACAAAAACCGCTACCGACACGCAAAGGGCGGCTGTGCTGCACAACACGTCACTGTCAGTGGGCAACGCGGCCCGTCGCCTCAGTGGCGCGAGACAGAAACTGGGCTGCAGCCAGTTTTACGTCGCCCCATTAGTTGGATTACGTAAAGAGCAGACGACAGTCAACCCGGCGAACCCCGGCAATAAAAATCGCACTGAGCTAATCGGACCCCGATCAACAGTCCTTCGGGCTAGTATATATTCTCGCTCTCTCTCTGTCCAATAGATTATCGGTATAGCGGGACCGATGTCACGCATCCAATATCGGTACAGGGTAAACCGCTGACGAGATGAGGATTTCATCCCAAAGTCTACCGTATTGTTTGGAGCTCACGTGCGTTTTTCTTGTAGGAACATTCAGAGTTGTTCAGCTTATCCTTCTCAGGGCCGGATGCAGGGGGGTTGGGGGGGGGTGAGGGGTGTCCATGCCCCCCCCCCCCCCCCAAATTTTTTTTTGGTAAAATGCTATAACAAAGTCCCTTTTTCGGGGTGTTTGGAGCCCCCCCCCCCCCCCCCTACTGTTTGAATTTTCGGCCCCTGGAATGGAAGAGCAAGGTCTGTCGCTTACCTCCCCCCCCCCCCCACTGCGTTTGATTTTCCGGCCCCTAGAATGGAAGAGGAAGGTCTGTCGCCTAACACCCCCCCCCCCCACCCCAGTTTGATTTAATCGGCCCCTGGAATGAAAGCAAGGTCTGTCGCTACCCCCCCCCCCCCGCCCCCCACTGTTTGATTTTTCGGCTCCCGCGGAAGCAAGGTCTAGCGTCGTGGAGGCCTTTTGCATCAGGTTCAAGGTCCCAAACAATTAGTTTGACCCCCCCCCCCACTTTTGAGCTAAGTGATCCGGCCCTGCTTCTGATCCATTTCTCCCCTCTCTAAGCCAACCTCTGATCAACACACACGCCGGCGCAAACAAATAAAGACGGACACACAGCGCTTCCCGCCATTAGTACGCTCTGTGGCCGGCTGGACTGAGTAGCGACAGGAATTCTGAAGAAGAAGATTAGCACGAGCAGCAAAATGACGTCATGACATCGCTGGTCTCACGACGCAGTGTACACTGTGACGAATCTGATGTTTCACGTCACTCATCCGAAAGGCACGCTGTTCCAGAGCTGACTGTTTTGTTCCAGACAGCCGCTTCCAGGGCTGGGAGTAAATAGTGGCTCCAAAACTGCAAAAATTACTTTATTATTGAAAAAGTTTGAGAGGTACAACGCTGGATTACGAAGTAATTCAGTAGCTCCTTTTAACCCCCCCCCCCCCCCCACTCCGCCCCCCGCCCCCCCACCCCCGGCAAAAATGGCACACAAACACAGACGCAGGCACAGGGCGCTTCCTACCGGTTATACGTTCTCCGTAACTTACATTACAGTTACATTGTTGTATATAGTCTTGTGCATCTACTGTGGGAAATCAGGGTATTTACCCGACCACATTTAGTAGTGCACCTTCTTGTGTATGTGTGTTTCTCCTGCCTACTTCCTAAGTTCCAGAAAAAGACATGGCCGGTTATAGGCTAAGCCTGATGCATCCTTTTTAGGGATGTAGATGATCGTCTTGTTCTATACCTGCGTATTTTTCTGTGGGCTGGCGATTGGGTGCCTGATAGGCGGGGGCAGGGGATCTAACTGTCTGTCCAGCGCTGAGCAATTCCCCTTGGTATGTGTACTTTCAATATGCTTTCCCGTCGCGTCAGTCAGATTAGAAAATACCTCATCACTGGGCGAGACAAACCCGAACCTCAGCGCTGGCCGAACGTTTAGTTGGATCCCTTGCCCTTCCCTGTCGTCCCCACCCGGGTCTGCCCTGGGGCAATTGGTTGGGGTTAGGTATTTTTTAGTTCCCAGGGTCACCCTGGTCAGCCCCACAGGGTGGGTTTTTCTCTCTATTCTGGGGCATGTGTTTCTGTCTACCCTTTGTCCATTCACTTGTATTTGCCTTTTTAAAACTCTCCCTACTGTCTGCACTGCCTGTAGCTCTTGATATTGGATGTGTGTTGCTAAATGGTCTTAGCTTTATTTAGGCCCCATGTGTTAGGTTTATTTAATGTATTTGATCGGCTGGCGACATACATTCAATGTTCTGTTTATTTTTTTCACAAGCAGTGCAGGCACGTCCTTAGAAAGCCTTGTTGCTGTCGGGACGTTAAGCAAAGTACAATCAATCAATCAATCCTTCCCTGTCGGGCGCCCGGTCTCCGGCCCACGAAGTGATGCGCGGTTTTTGGGGCGGGGCGATCGTGTGCATCCCTTGGGGATGTATGTGGTCGCTTTTTTGCGTGCCTGTGTGTTTTTCTGTGGGCTGGTGGGTGCCTGTTGGGTGGGGCTGGTGGCTCTGGCTGGTTGTCTTCCGCCCCCCCCCCCCCATTTATTTATTTATTTTTTATTTTTTTAATTTATTATTTTTTAATAATTTTTTTTAATAATTTTTTTTAATCTCTTTCCCTCTCCCCCCCCCCCCCCCTTAACACTTCTCTCTAGCCCTCTTTCTCTCATTACGCTTTTTCCTTTTCCCTTCTTCCTTCCCCCCCCCCCCCCCCCCCGCTCTCTCTCTCAATCTCTCTTCCCCTCCCCCCCCCCCCTTTGAGTTACCCTTGAAGACGGTTTCACAACTACCTACTCTCCACTTACACCAATATTCTCTTACTGATTTTGATTATTTGCTTTGTTTCAATGACTTATTACTTGTTGTGTACCGTGCTAAATGCTGGTTTTTTTCCCCGGGGTCCTCCCGTTTTTCCCCGAGGTAGTCCTCAACTTGAAGGTGATATAAAGTTTGCCTTCGGGTTGGTGTTTAGCAAGCTTTGTGTATTAGACACTCAGCCTACTTCGTGCCCAAGGGTACTCCCCGTTCGTTCTCTCTCTCTCTCTTTCTCTCTCTCCGTCTCGCTGTGTGTGTGTGTGTGTGTGTCTCTCTTTCTCTCTCTGGCCTCACCTACACGCTTTTACTTTTGCTCGCTCCTGCGCGTGCTTGCATACACTCTTGTCTCTCGTGTTCAGGTTCTCTCCGAGTCTCTCTCTTATGATTTTTCGTTTACGTCATTTTTACTTTTTCCGCATTTTTGTTCTTCCTTTTCTTTTATTTTGCGTCACCTCCTTCAGTTGCCACATTCCTTCTGCCAATGAAGATAAGTAGCGGCTACTCTCTCTGTTTGTTTGTCTATTTTGACAAAGGGTATTTACCCGAAATATTAATAAATTGTGTTGTACCCGTCTTTTCTAAGCGTGTTTCTTTCTCCGTTGGGTACTTCTTTGCATATTACACGCTTGGCAGTCACCTTTTTGGTCTGGATTGCTTAAACCCGAACCTCGTCTCGGAGAGACACCCGAGACAGTCTCGGCGAGACACCCGAACCACCCCTTGCCCTTAATTAGGTTCGGCGAACCCTCCCAGACAAGATCGGCGAGTCCCCCGAGACGTGTCTCGGGCCGGCCTTTTGTCTTGCCGATCACGCACAGCAAACCTGCCCGAGACACTCTGAAAAAGTGAACGTTTTCTGCCGGAGGAAAGATTTTCAATCAACACGCAGCCTCCCAACGCTTCCTGGTGTCTTATCGCGGATAAACTCCGCTGAGCAGGAAATGACCTTGGACCTGACACTGAGGCACAAGCGCCGATCAACTTCCGTCTCGGCTGGTTCGGGGCGGCTAAAAATAGCGGACCCGGTTAAGAAACGAAAAGAGTTCGCCGTGACCGCCCGATCTTCTGTCTCGTCTCGGCTGGTCTCAGGGAGACCTAATTCGGAAAGAAACCGCATTTTGACCGAACGACTAAGCTCGGTTCGCAGAGACATCGTCTCGCTCAATTAAGGCAGCCCTTTAACTACGCTCCTGCCTATCTCCCCAACTTACTTCACCCCTACACTCCTTCTCGCTCCCTCCGCTCTGCCTCCGACCCTCTCCGCATCCACATCCCCCGTAAAAAAAAACTCAGCACTTCAAGTTCGTACCCCACTCCCTCTCCGTCAGAAACACTCTCTCTCCTCCCTCCAGTCCACCCTCAAAACTTACCTCTTTCATAGTTCTAACACTATAACGTTACCACACTCCCCACCCTAAGCTGTTGTAATGTATTTGTGGTTCCGGATTCATTGTCAAAAGCGTGCGCATGCGTGCGCGAGTTGTGAACGCGCGCTTAGAGTTATACTTATTATTAGATAAGCGCATTATAAATACCGTAATTATTATTATTATTATTATTATTATTATTATTATATGTCCCACAAAAGTCTGAGTTCTATGGGAAATGCTGCTTTCAAAACCAGGAAAAAATAACGTTTATGACGTTGATAAGATGTGCGTCAAAGTTCAAACCCAAAACTCAGGTGCAAAGTAAACCTGCATCAACAGCGCGCCTCTGATTGACTTCGTTCAGTCGAAGTCATCTTGCTGGCCGCCATTTTGAAACTAGCGACGCGAGTATGCTTTTCAGTTCACGACATTAAAAATATTACTTTTTAACTTATTTTATCGTAAATATGCATACATATTTACTTGCTAATGATTGTAATTTGACCACTGGAATAAACTTGCGACTTGTATGATTGAAATTTCAAGTTAAATGTTATGCACAAAAAATGTCTTGTGGCATCTTATCCGGGCCGCCTTCGCAGACGGGTTCCCCCTCAGCGAACAAACAGCGCTCGAAAACACTTCTACAAAAATGTCTCCATCCTAAGTACAAATATTGGTGTTATACATAAACCATATGGCATTAGTACTTTCGTTTCGTACCTGTAAACCAATTAGTCTAGCAGCTTACGCAATTTCTGCAGAGATAAGTAGTTCGCCAAAAGAGTAGTAGTATTGTGAGGACAAAATAGGCCGTGAGGCCTTTGCAAATGTCTTTTTTTTTTTCTTGCTTTATGGGTCTGTTATGCATGCAAAATTATTTTCGTATAAATCATTCATCATTGGAATAGAAAATCTCTTTAAATTTTGGTAATTCGTCCAGCTGGTTTTTAAAAAAAATTATATTAGGTGCTTTTTAAAAATATGAAACTGGTAACTCATTCCAAACAATGACAACTCTGTTAGAAACAAAACAAAAAACTTCCGCAGGTTAGTGTTGCAGTGCCGTACAAAGATTTTCCCTTCAGAGTTTCGGGTTCTGTCACAAATTGGTGCTGCAAAAAAGTTGTTCCAATTTAGGTCGTCGATGCCATTATAAATTTTAAAAACTTGGATTAAGTCTCCACATATTCTACGTCCACGTAAGGAGTGTAGTCGAAAGTATTTGAGTCTGTCTAAGTAAGTCATATTTCTACATTCTTTTAACCAGCTTTGTTGCTCGTCTCTGTACCCTTTCGAGTGCAACTGATTATCTCTTTAAACCTGGCTACCACGCAGAGTTTGCATATTCTAAATGTGGCCTGACTAGTGATTTATACAGTTTTGTTTTTTTAAAATGTCCTTATCCAAATAATTAAAGGCTCTCTTAACTACTCCAACCATTTTGTTGGCCTTATTGATACAGTTCTGAATATGGGGTCAAGAGATAGAACTTTATGAAAAATAACACCTAAGTCTCTTTCCTCCTCACAAGATACCACCTTTTTAATGTCGCTGTTAACTTTCATCAAGTAATCATGTTCAGGATTGTTTCTTCCAGCATGCAAGACCTTGCATTTGTCTACATTAAAATGTAAGTCCCATGTGTCTGACCACTCTTGCAAGTGACCCAAATCATACTGCAACACATTTTTATTGCTCGATTCATTATAGATTTTAGTATCGTCTGCGCATATTTTACACATGCTATTAACACAGTCTGGCAAGACATTTATAAATATCGTAAATAATATAGGTCCTAGGATACTTCCTTGAGGTATACCGTTTGGCACCTTTATTTTGTCTGATTTTGCGTTTCCAACCTTTACCACGTTCTCTTTCATGTAAGAAACTTCTTATCCAGTTGGAAATGTTTCCACATACACCATAGGCTGAAGAAGCCTTTCATGAGGAACAGTGTCAAATACTTTTCTAAAGTCTAAGTATATGATGTCAACCGTTTTTTTGTTGTCAAGGAAGTTATATCATCCATAACCTGTAGTAATTGAGTAACACATGATCGTTTCTTTCTAAAACCATGTTGGCATTCAGTGTACATATTATTCACAGTAAAATGATTAACGATCTCGTCTCTGACTATAGACTAAAACTTTACATACTATACACGTTAAACTGACTGGTCTGTAGTTTCCTGCATCTGACCTAGAAACTTTATTAAAAATAGCACTTACCTCTGCGGTTCGCCAGTCTTGCGGTACAATACCTGATTTAAGGGAAAATGTAAATAATGTGCAAAGTGGTTCCGCCAACTCATTACACAACTCTCGTAAAACTCAGGAAGGGATACAGTCTGGACCTTGAGCTTTGGAAGGATTTAATTCCTTTATTTTTTTCTTGACAATATCAGGAGTAATTACGATATCTGTTATGGTGCACCCATTCGATTTTGAGCCTCTACCAAGCAATGGAACATTACTCAAATTTTCTTCCACAAATACACTTGAGAAAAATGTATTCAAGGTTGCTGCCTTTTCATGATCTGCTACAACGAGTGTGCCATCTTCTTTTTTAAGTGCATTTATTCCAGAATTATATTTAGTTTGTTCCTGTACATACTTCCAAACTATTTTGGGGGTTCATTTTACATTTATCTGCAATATTTCTTCCATGTAATTATTTATTACGTTTTATTAATTTATTACACTCGTTTCTTAAGGTAATATATCTTTGATAATCCCTACCTTCTTTAGTTTGAAGATATCGTTTATATAACTTACGCTTCTTTATGATCATTCTTGAAGTACCCTTATTCATCCAAGATGGTGTGGTTCTTTTATGAGATTTACTCTTCACTTTTGGGATGTGCAACTCCATACCTTTCTTCAAAATCGAAGACTTAATTAATGCCCAGAGTTTTTCCACTCCGCAATTTTCAGGTTTAATAGTTGTAAATTCTATATTTCCAATATGTGCTCTCAGACTATCATAGTCTCCCTTTCCAAGGTTAAGGGAATATGTATTACTCTGCGTCACCTTTACCTTAGGTACATACAGCTAGAAGAGTAAAACATCGTGGTCACTCTTGCCAATGGCATCCAAGTGTTGAATATCTGAAGTTAGCAACTCGTCATTTACTAAGATTAGGTCATCTAATGTTGACCTCTGACCTTGCCTATGTCTTGTTGAATTTTTCACCATCTGAATCAGGAAGGCATCCCTTATGCACTCAACATGATTATTTTTCTCACCTGTCCAGGAGCCATCCCATCCTGCATGCGGGAAATTAAAATCTCCGAAAAGGCAAAAATTTTGTCATATGTTTGTATCTTCTCGGATTGTAAAAGTTGTAATAGTAAATAATTATGTGTTTTCAGTTGTGGAGCTGGGGCTTCTATACGCACAACCAACAAGAATTTTTTTTTCACCAGAAGCACTCACAAAATAGCCCCACAAGCTGTCTTCAAACTTACTATTGTTCAATGTTTCACATGTTTCACATTTAACTTTTTGTTAAAGTAAAGGGCAAATCCTCTCTTAGGGTTTGTGTTAAGAAACATATCATAATTTGGTAATGTGTATTCTGAATCCAATGGGGTATAGATCTGATTTTTAGCTTTTACTTCAGCAAGACCAATGATGTCAGGCTTTGTATCATCTATCCTTTTTTAAAGTTCACTCTTTTTATTTAACAGATAATCGACATTACTGTATATGATGGTGCAAAAATTGGAATCAACTGAGGAAAAAAGACAAGACGATGAGCAAGAAGAAAGATGACAAGACAAAGAGGAATCTGAAGATGAATGTCTAGTATAGTTTTCAGTATATGTACACTTATTTACAATTGAAGGTATTTTGTGTGGGCTGTCATACTGTCAATTGTCTGCCCCTGCTTGCGTGGCAGAAGCATCCTGTTGTGATGCAGTAGCACCAACAGCTCTGTTTTTTTCTGGTGACGATCTTCGAGGCTCTGTAGTCTATCATCAAATTTTCCTCCCCTCCCTGCACCCTCTCTCTCGTCTCCTCCCTTAGTTCCTTAATTTTTTTCTCTTTCCTTGAGGGTACTGTCATTGTTGATATAAATGCGTGTGTTTGGGGGTTTGTTCTTATTCAGATCAAAATCCTTCAACATCTTCTTCTTGGTTTCCTCTTTCTTCACCACCAGTCTCAACAGTCTTTCTTACTAACTTACGCCTGTCACCCCTCCCCGGATATAGGCCGTCGACGAGAGACCTCCAGCGACTCCAGTCCTGTGCTTCTCCTTCGATTTTACTCCAGGTGGTTCCCAGTCTCTTGATGTCTGCTTGGAGGTCTCGATGCCAGGTGTTTATCGGCCTGCCTCTATTCCTCTTTCCCTGGGGGTTCCATGACAATGCCTGCCTAGTGATACTGGAAGCTGGCTTTCTCAGACTGTGACCAAGTCCATCCCCATCTTCTTCGCCCAGTTTCATTTTCTGCCGTTATCTGCTCTGTTCTCTCCCAGAGTCTGACGTTGCTGATCTTCTCTGGCCAGTGGATTTTCAAAATTCTTCTAAGGCAACTGTTTATGAAGATCTGTACTTTGTTGACTGTGGTTTTTGTCAATCTCCAAGTCTCTGCTCCATATAGGAGAATTGCTTTTACGTCGGAGTTGAAAATCCGGACTTTGGTGTGTTGTGACAGCTCTCTGGAACTCCACTTTTTTCAACTGGAGAAAGGCTGCTCTGGCTTTATCGATTCGTGCTCTGACATCTGCATCAGTGCCGCCTTTTTTGTTGTTGTTGTTGTTGTTGTTGTGTCTATGATGCTCCCGAGATAGGTGAAGGCCTCCACCTCCTCCAACGGGGTGCCAGCAAGCAAGACTGGTTCTTCCCTGGTTGCGTTCAACCTCATTGCCTTTGTTTTCTGTTTGTGGATGGTGAGGCCCACTTGGGACGAGATGTCAGCAAGCCTCGTGGTCTTGTCCTGCATTTGTTGAGTGTGGGACAGTAAAGCCAAGTCGTCTGCAAAATTGAGGTCGTCAAGCTGTGTCCACAGTGTCCACTGTATTCCACTTCGTCTGTGCTCTGTGGTCCTCTTCATGACCCAGTCTATGGCCAGTAGGAAGAGGAATGGAGACAGCAAACACCCCTGCCTGACACCGGTTCTGACCTGGAGCTCCCTGGTGAACTGCCCTTCGTGGATCACGCGACATGTCATGCCATCGTAGCTGCTCTTGATCAGGCGGACGAGCTTTGTGGGTACACCGTAGTGTCGTAGGAGTTTCCACAGAGTATATCGGTCCACGCTGTCAAATGCTTTCTCGTAATCCACAAAGTTGACGTACAGCGGGGAGCTCCACTTCAGAGACTGTTCCACGATGATGCGGAGAGTGGCGATCTGGTCTGTACATGATCGTTTTTTCCCGAATCCTGCTTGCTAGTCTCTCAGCTGGGGGTCAACGGAGCTCTTCATTCTCTCCAGGCTGATCCTGTTGAAGACCTTTCCTGGTACTGACAGCAAGGTGATTCCTCTGTAGTTGGAACACTTGCTGAGGTCACCTTTCTTGGGAAGCTTGATTAGGTACCCCTCTTTCCAGTCAGCCGACATCACCTCCTCTTCCCAGATCTTTCCAAACAGTGGATACAGCATCTCTACTGTTGTCTCTAGGTCTGCTTTCAGAGACTCCGCTGGGATGCCATCTGGCCCTGCTGCTTTGCCGTTCTTCAAAAATGCCACTGCTCTTCTGATCTCTTCCCGGCTGGGTCTGTCACAGCTGATGGGTAGGTCGGTCTCTGTGGCTGGATGTCTGGGGGGGTCGGGTGGGCTGGGTCTGTTCAGTAACTCTTCAAAATACTCGGTCCATCTGTCGAGTTGGTCTGCTCTGTCTGTAATAGGCTTGCCTTCTTTGTCTTTTACTGGTCTTTCTGTATGGCCATACTTGCCCGACAATCTTCTGGTAATGTCGTAGAGCTGTTTCATGTTGCCGCTGCCTGCTGCCTTTTCTGCCTCTGCTGCCAGGCTGTCTGTGTAGGCCCTCTTGTCTGCCCTGATACTCCTCTTCACCTCGCGGTTGGCTTCCGAGTATTCCTCCTGTGCCCTTGCTTTGGCTGCTCTCGTGCGACTGTTGTTGACAACTGCTTTCTTCTGCTTCCTCACTTCCATCTTCTTCAAGGTCTGTGCCGACAGCCAGTCCTTGTGATGGTGTTTCCTGAACCCTACAGTGTCTTTGCAGGTTGAGTTCAGCGCCTCTCTGCCTTCCACTGCTGCTCTGTGGTGACCGCCTCCCATTTATTAGCTCATGTAGCGCTTGAAACCGGTTGGACAGCACCAGTTTGAACTCTTCTCTCACTCCAGTCTCTCTCAGGAGGCCTACATTATAGCGCTGTCTTCTTGTTGTCTCTGTGCGGCTCAAGTTTTCTTTAACTTGAGCTTTATTCTTAAGGTAAGCAGATGGTGGTCTGAGGCGACATCTGCTCCCCTCCTCACTCGAACATCTTGAAGGGATCTTCTAAATTTCTTGCTAATGCAGATATGGTCTATTTGGTTCTCTGTAGTATGGTCAGGTGAGACCCAAGTTGCTTTGTGTATTCTTCTGTGTGGGAAGGTGCTACCTCCAATGACGTCTGTTTAGAGCACAAAAGTCTACAAACCTCTCCCCGTTCTCACTCATCTCCCCTAGTCCCTGTCTCCCCATCACCTCTTCGTATCTGGTGTTGTCCTCCCCTATTTTGGCATTAAACTCGCCCATGACGATGGTGATGTCTCGCTCTGCACATTTGTCCACAGCACTCTGGAGTCGGTCGTAGAACTCTTGTTTTTCTTCCTCGTCACCGTCATCAGTGGGCGCATAACACTGGATGACGTTCAGCTTGATCTTTTTCTTCGTTCTAAAGGCTGCTGTGATAATTCTTGGCCCAAGAGGTTCCCAGCCCATCAGCGCTCTCTGTGCCACTGGTGACAGCATGAATGCTACTCCTTCTGTATGGGGGGCATTCTCCTCTTCATGACCTGAATACAGAATCATCTCCCCACTTAACAGCCTTTTCTGGCCAGACTGCGTCCATCTGGCTTCACTGATACCTAGCAGGGAAAGGTTGTATTTTTGCATTTCCCGCGCTGCTATCTGGGCGGCCTTGCCGCTCTGGTACATGGTCTTGACATTCCATGTGCCCATGGTTGTGTCCCTGGATAGAGAGAGGCGGTTTGGTCCTGTGGCTTCCGAAGACTTCCGGCTTTCGCCACAGGACGTCAAAAATCTTCTGGTAGAAGAACCTTCCTTCTCCAGGAAAGGAATTGCTGTTTGTCTTTTCGTCGGCGTTTTTGTAGCCATTTCCTTATTTGCAGGGTGGGGAAGCTACCCACACGCCCAACCCCCTTACTAGGAGGACAAGGGGTTTCTGTCGGGGTCACCTTCCCTTAGACCATGTTGGTTCATGGCACCTTATTTCATTCGGTGCACCCCTCTCGCGAGGGACCCCCTATCCACCACCCAGGGGACGCGCCTCAACGCCATATGGTCCCAGCGCGAGGCTCAGTCTTGGTCTTACATTTTGTCCTATTTTAAAGGTCCCCAACCTGACTGGGCTATCTATCTCATCTGCATCCACAACTCGAGCTGGATTTGAACTTTGAAGTACATCTTATCAACGTCAAATACGTTATTTTTCCTGGTCTTGAAAACAGCCTTTCCCATAGAACTCGGTCTTTTGTGGGAGGAAAGCATATCGAAAGTAAACTCCCTGCGTGCATGTTGTGCATTGTGTTCGCCGACCATCTTCAACATTCTGAAGACTTTTTGTCCGGATACAACATGCAGGTTGTTCGTCCGTTTTCCAGCCTGACGGCTCTAAGTGTAGGTCTGCTCTTTTTTTTTTAATTAGTGGAGATGGGATTTTTAACTGCCGGGTCAAGCACACTCTTATCCGACTGGTCGCACAAGCCAGGCAAACTGAAATCCATCTCCGAACCGTTTCCATCTAAATCACCATGTTCAGCTTAACACCTAAATATATATTTTTTTATTTTTGCAACACATTCAACCAATCCACACTCAAGTACTCACAAGAACTCTTATGATCAAGCTTTATCGGGACTGCATGAGACAATATGGATAGTAGCCCTCTCCATTATATTACATGTTTTATTTATTTATTTATTATTGATGCATTTATGTATTCACTTACGTATTTATTATTTATCCTTTTAATTGTGAATGGAAGGAATTCCTTGATTCACATGATCACTAGTGGAATTTTTTTTCTTCAATATGCATCTATGCATGTTCATAATCTATCCTTTACTTAGCATGCATATTCATAGGTCCCAAGTATCTCCAACTTATTTTATTTATTAATTTATTATTTTATTTGTTTGTGATGTATGTTTGCACATATACATCAGCATAAAAGATGAGAACATACATGTACACATATATGGTAATAGGTGCCACCCGCTCCACACCCCACATACACACACAAAACCACAGAACACCCATCAAAAGACATGCACATCTGTGCATGTTCATAATATATCCTTTACTTGGTATTCGTATGTCCCAAGTAACTTTGATTTGCCTTATTTTATTTATTTAAATTTATAATTTATTTTTGTTTGTAAAGTAGGTTTTGTACATACAAGAAAATATACACATATCTATATTTAATTATGGTCCATGTAATAGGTGCCATCTGCCCACTCCCAACCCTTCCCCACATACACACACAAAACCGCTAAACGCCCACCAAAAGACATGCACATCTGTGCATGTTCATAATCTATCTTTTATTTAGCATACATGTCCCAGGTACCTTTGAATTACTGTATTGTATTTTTTTAAATTATTTATTTATTTATTATGTTTGTAATGTAGGTTTTGTACATACACATCAACATACAACATGAGAACATAGGTGCCATACTGCCCACTCCCAACCCCACTCCACAGAACACCCACCAAAAGAAAAATACATCTGTGCATGTTCATAATCTATCCTTTACTTAGCATTCATATGTCCCAGGTATCTTGTTTATCTTATTTATTTAACTGCCATTAGGTAGCGTTAGTCGCCTGCTCAAAATTAAACCCAAATAACTATTTATTTTAACTATTTATTTATTTACTTTTATTTGTTTGTAATGCAGGTTTGTACATACACATCAGCATACAAGAAGAAAATATACACACATAATTATATGGTACCGGTAATAGGTGCCATACCGCCTGATCCCAACCCCTACCCACACCTACCGAAAGACATGCACCTCTGTGTAAGCTCATAATCTATCCTTAACCTAGCATGCATATCTCCCAGGTACCTTAGACTTACTTTATTTTATTATTTAAATTATTTATTTTGTTTGTTTGTAATGTAGATTTTGTACATACATATCAGCATACAGCATAAGAACATACACGTACATGGTAATAGGTGCCATACGGCTCGCTCCCAACCCCACTACAGTTACACACACAAAACCGCTGAACACCCACCAAAAGAATGTACATCTGTACATGTTCATAATCTATCCTTTACTTAGCATTCATATGTCCCAGGTAGCTTTGACTTACTTTATCTTATTTATTTAACCGCCTTGAGATGGCCGTAGTCGCCTGCGCGGCGTTAAACCCAAATAACTATTTATTTAAATTATTTATTTATGTTTCTTTGTAATGCAGGTTCTGTACATACACATCAGCATACAACATGGGAACATACACATACATGGTAATAGGTGCCATACTGCCCCTCTTTCAACCCCACCCCACATACACACAAAACGCAGAACACCCCAAAAGACATGCACAATTGTATACCAATAGGCATTAGTGGACTGTGTAACGCACGCAGACTTGCCCACAGTCGTACGCACAGACTCTCACGCAACGGACGCATACACCGCGGCCACTGACTCAGACGGGCGCATTCATGCGGTAAAACACAACACACGGGCTCCCTTTCTAAAGTAACCTTTATACACTATAAATGAAAAGAAACGCTTTAAAGACTATCAACTATATACAATGTTCTACTATCACACCACACACGGCGTGTACGGTATCACAGTATCTTTGCCAGGCTAGGTCTTAGTCTCACATTGCCTCCAACCTGTTTGATGTTGTCTGGTTACGTTGGTCCTTCTCACGTCTAGGCGTGAAAGTCCTTCGTCGTACGCGTATCGCCGTCCTGTCTTTGGGCACGGACGTCCTCGTTCTCGTACGGTACACTCAGTTCTCGCTTGGACTTGGGTATCTCGGTTCCCAGTCAGACTCACTCCCAGAAGAGCTGGAGGGATGACCTCACGTAGGTCCCACCTGCGACTCGACGTCTGTCTTCCACTCTCGTTACAAGAACTCTGAACAAACAATAAAAGTCCCAACGTAACACTTGCTAAACACACAACATATTGGATCAGTGAGAAACGTCACGTAACCTGGCTGATACAAATAACTCACACGTTCATTTACACACACACACACACGTGCTTCATAAACTATTTTCGTATCACCCCCATATCTCTGTCACTATCTTGAAACAGACTATAGCCTAACTGACACTCTTGCTATACATTACTCTATACCCTGGAAAAGACTATGCTTAACCAACCACGTACTATCTTCATAGCGGCTTAGACATACACACTTCATATTCCTTTAGTCATCTCTCTCGGTAAACAACTGTATACAAAACACCGGTTACTTCACCGAATTCTAAACCAAACCGGAACACCGCTATACAACCACATTAATCTTACCACGCATACTGTCTTTCAAGTAACTAAACAACTATCAATACTACATTTATAGAACATACCTGAAATCTAGGCTTCAGAGTCTTGGAATGCGGGCTAGGTAGCTCGAACACAACCTTTCCATACAACAAAACAGCCCGCAATAACCAAACTAGACCTCTGACAGTCACAGCTTCCGCCTAGAACTCACTAAACATTACTCACTAAAACTCCGTGCTAACCATGTCTTAAAGATTCCCCATGGGCAGCAGGCCCCACGGACTATCGGCACACAAACCGTTAACAAAAACCGTACCGTACTAATCCTACTCGTTAACAAAAACCGTACCGTACTAATCCTACTGTGTGAGCACTATGCACAAGCATAGAGCTTCATCACAATTCCCCCTTCCTCGGGAAAAAAAGAAACGACCGAGTTTCTTTTTAAGACTACTCCACGTAATGTTATCCGAAAACAGGAAAGGACTGACTATCTAGAATACAAGAAAGAAAATTACAGCCTTACGCCGGAACACCTTCAGATCACACAGCGAACTTGAAAACCGAATTAACGCGCTAAAAACCTCCAGAAATGAAAACGATCCAACGGCTGCCCACACACAAAACACACAATCGCGAGACTTCGATCTCCAATCTACCTACACATTATTGGGTGCTGAGCCGCATTTTTGTCCGCAACAGAAGTATGCCGTCTCCAGCCAACCCGACTATTGGGCCACACCCGTTGACCGATTCCCTGATTCTGGACGGAAATACCACGTTCCCTCTGTCCACGAGCACGCTTGCTCTGAACTCTCGTTGCGACTGCACCGCTAGGAACATGAGCTCGCTCAATCGTCTCGACTCTACTGATGACTGGCTGCACACCCTTCACTGATGTTACCCAGAACTAAATCAACTACTGGCTCGTCGATGACACACGAAACCAGACTACCTGTAAAAAACTCTGTGTCAATTTCTATCTTAGCTAACGGAAAAACTTCTATCTTTCCTCCAAACGAAACTACTTTCTGCGTCTCGCCTGTGAACTGATCTGGCCTAACAAGGCTACGTCTGACCCCCGCGGTCGTCGTACCTGAGTCTCGGAGAACAGAAGCAAGACATCCATTAACAACACCGTCTACCAGCGGTAGGCAACCACCGTCATCTGAACACACTGCGCCCAGCTGTGGTTCCTCCCCGACTGGGACCGCAAAACTGGCTACGTGAGTGGGCTGCACCGCCCCATCCACCATACCAGGACTATTAGGACCTTGATGAGCCAGATGGCCGTGCTCCTGACAACCAGCATACTGCGCGCCTGCACTGTAGTACCGTGGCGGACAGCTCCGACTAAAGTGACCGTACCCACGACAAGAAAAACACTGCGTGTCCGAACTCGCAACACGACCACGACCATACCCACGCAAAGAAGTCCCTCCACGTGCGTACGAATCGCTACCGCCATTGCTGTTACCTCGATCACCGCGTCGAAAACGCAAAGTACCTCTACCGTTACCCAGCTGGGCTCCCCGTAAAGTATTGATGCCCCGGTAACCCTCAGTCGTGTTAGCAGCGACCAACCCGACTGGCGGAGTCTCGGTCCTACGCGCGAGGTTTTTCGTAGGATGCGCCATCCGAAAAACCTCCGCGTGCTGCACTAACTCGTCCGTAGTCTTGAGGTTACGCTCTCTCAAGAATACCGCTAGATCCTTGGAAACGCTTCCAAAGAACTGCTCAGCCAACATGAGTTGAGATCGAACAATGCCTCGTACGTGTGGTCGATCTTTGACAGTTCGACCCAACGCAGTACGAGCAAATGGGACAACCGTTTGCCAAACGACATAAACGATTCCCCTGTCTCTGGCCGACAAGCTCTCAAGCGTTCCCTAAAACCTTCCGCATTACACTGGAACTTCTGCAAGAGACACTCCTTCAAAGTCTCGTAATCTATGGTCCCCGAAACGGTCAAACTATGGTAAAGACTCAAGGCCTGTCCCTCAAGCACAGATGAAAGCAAAACGGGCCAGTTGGCAGAAGGCCAACTCCGCCAACGCCTGCGCATGAGTTGAGACTCAAAACGACACAAAACTTTAAAGCGTCAATAGAGTCCACGGACTCTTTAAACATTGGCAGTTTAGGAAAATTCCGTATGCCCCGGCCTACTGAATCACTATCTGCTCTAGATCCCGCATCCCGAGCTAACTGTATTTGTACCTCTCTATCTCTCTCCTTTTCCTCCCTATCCTTTTCCTCTTTCTCTCTCTGGTACTCTAGTTCCTTCTCTCTTAAAGCATGCTCCCTCTCGTCTTTCTCTCTCTGAAATGCTAGAGACTTCTCGTCTTTCTCTCTCTGAAATGCTAGAGACTTCTCGTCCTTCTCTCTCTGAAACGCTCTCTCTTCTCTCTGTACTTCTAACTCTTTCTCCCTAAAGACTCTTTCTTTCTCATCTCGCTCTCTCTGAGCTTCTAACTCTTTCTCCTTTAAGACTCTTTCTTTCTCTTCTCTCTCTCTCTGAGCTTCTAATTCTCTCTCCTTTAGCTCCATTTCCTCTTTCTTAAGTATTATGTCTTTCTCTTCTCTCTCTCTCTGAATTTCTAGCTCTTTCTCCTCCCTCTGTATCTGCATTTCTAACTCTTTTTCCTCTCTAAGTTTACGAATTTCTAATTCTTTTTCGTCCTTCACCCTCTGAACCTCTAACACTTTCTCTTTTAGTACTCTCTCCCTCGCCCTATCTTCTCTATCCCTACACTTCTCCACATAGTCAAAAAGCTTCTCATCTCTAAGTCCTAACCTTTCCCCCTGTTTAATGTAAGTCTCTACCGGGTCTGACTCCATACTTGCTACAACAATATCCCACACTTGAAAACGGAAAAAAATACAAATCACAACCCAACCACGACAACTTAATAAAACTCACAATAATAACTACCTACGCAGAAACAGTTACCTACTTGACGTCCAGATGGAGCGAAATAGAACGATAGAAAGAAGAGCAAGGAAAAAGAACACCTATACGACAGGAAGAAACAAGTACTAATTCCTCGTAAGATCCAGAAAACTACAGAAATAACGGATCTTACCCCCTAGAATCGGAGAGGGGAATCTAACACAACATGCACATAGCAACAAATCCTACTCGTTAACAAAAACCGTACCGTACTAATCCTACTGTGTGAGCACTATGCACAAGCATAGAGCTTCATCACAGACTGTAAAACCTATATAGAGACTTGAGGTTATATGTTAAGGAAAAGTTCCTTGTATTGACTGCTTGTATTTTAGCTGCCCACCTACAAATCTCATGTGTACAGCTAATCACACTGCACGCGCAGCTATCAGTTCTGTGAAATGTACTGTTGGCCTCAAGCACAGGGGCACCAAAATTTAGAGATAAGGCCACACCTGATAACAATAACAGAACTAATATGCATACTCAGCCACTAGTCCTGTAAACAGCACCTGTGCAAACAGTACCAGTGGCCAAATGCACACAGACATCATAGATAATGCCACCACTGATCACTTCAAACAATAAGCTGCCCAGTTCACATTGATCAGTGATACCGTGAACTAACCTGCACATGCAGCCATCAGTTCTGTAAACTGATAGTACTGGTGGCCACATACACAGGGGCACCAAACTTAAAGGTGATGCCACAACTGCCACCTGAAACAAAATGCTACCTAGACACACATATCAATGATACAGTCAACCTCCATGTGTGTTAGGCAGGACAGGCTTAAAGTATGGGGCTGTAAATCTTACAGCGAGATGTCAAAGCCAGTAAGAAAATAATATAACAGCCGCAAGTACATGTATTTTGCAAATAACTCACATAAAACATGAGAACTCATCGAGACCAATGGTGTTATGAGTGGGTGATGGAAACACTGAAAGAAATAGTTTATATGTGTACATTATAAAGTATGTGCCTCCTTTAACTAGCTGTTCATCATAAAACATATCTCATTTATTTGACTGACTGATTTATTAAATCATCTCCGTCACCTTTCTCCACTTTCTTTCTCGTTTTAATCCCAATATATATGTCAGTGCTAATGCCAGCTGCTACAGACAAACTGCAAATTATGCAGCAGCAAAATAGTTCCTCCCTTTTTTTTTTTTTTTTTTTTTTTTTTTTGCCCCCCACCCGGGTCTGCCCTGGGGGACTTGGGTGGGGTTAGGTATTTTTTAGTTCCCAGGGTCACCCTGGTCAGCCCCACAGGGTGGGTTTTTCTCTATTCTGGGTCATGTGTTTCTGTCTACCCTTTGTCCATTCACCTGTATTTGCCTTTTTAAAACTCTCCCTACTGTCTGCACTGCCTGTAGCTCTTGATATTGGATGTGTGTTGCTAAATGGTCTTGGCTTTATTTAGGCCCCATGTGTTAGGTTTATTTAATGTGTTTGACCGGCTGGCGACATACATTCAATGTTCTGTTTAGTTTATTTTTTTCACAAGCAGTGCAGGCACGTCCTGAGAAAGCCTTGTTGCTGTCGGGACGTTAAGCAATGTACAATCAATCAATGTACAATCTTTTTTTGCAGTAGGCTACTGCTCGGAAAGGGAGTCTAGCACTACACATTCTTTTGGAGTCGCTTCCCTTAGATCAATCGTCTGCACATTGCAGCGTGAGTGGAATGTTTTTGTTTTTTTTTAAAATTTCGATTAAAAATAGCTTTGCAGGTAGGTGTGTCATCCTGAGAGCTAGGTATGTATGAAAACACGTCTCTCGATTCAAAAGCGATACAGAAACTTTTCTTTATGTGTACAAATTATTGCCGCTTTAACATTGGTGAGATGGTTAGTGTATAAATTTTTAAAGGCTCCGTTTTTGTCAGGATCGCTACACAAGGTAGACATTATTCAAGGGACGAATCCTTCGGATGTTGCAGATATTGTCAGGGAAGAGGCATGCATGTCAGCATATGAATAAATCAGAACTCCACCAAAGCATTTGATGAGCCTTCTAATAGTAGTAGCAAAGGTAATGCCTGGTTGATCAGTAGGCGTCTGCTAAAATGGTCAATGTCTCCTGCCGCATGAGATTGCATGATACAACTATGGTTCAACCACGATAGTTCAAAGATGGTTCCGGAACAGCAAGGCGCTTGTGACACGACTAACCAGTTCAGCCCTGCCCCTTATTATTTCAAAGAGAAATGGATGGTCAATGATAGTTGAATGGTGGTGCCAGCTATAAGGTATATCTGCAGGCGCCAAGTTATTCAGACACCACCTTTGAACCCTCATTTTCAATCAGCCTCTTGAACCGGCATGTAATCTTCAAGTCGGGGTACAACTTCCCACAGTTTGGGTATTAGGTCTCAGGGCTTAATTTGGCAGAGTTGGTATACCTCGCCTTGTGCTTACGTGACATGCACCAGAGGTGCCATTGTTGCTATTTTCGCACCCGACCCGTCGCTCGGACTGGTCCTGTGCACCAGATCAGTTTAGAGCGTGTGCTCTCTTCACCTGTAATGAGCAATCTCGTGGAAAGAATCACGTGACGTTTGATTGCTGGAAAATAAGATGATTAAAAAATACACCTTTTCCCATATGCAGTCCGGCAATAATGCATCCTTATGCTAGCACCATGAAACATTACATGATTTGGCAGGTTTGAAAATTAGTTTAGTTTTTCCTCAATGGTGCTGATTTTGCGACATCTGCGTCGCTTTGCAGCAGAAAGCACCGTCATGGCCATAGCTGTACAAGAGACGAGTGCACTACAATGGACTTGATTCAGAAATACGCAAGTTCTGAGGAGAATGAACAACCCCCAGAGACCTGTCTTTTTCCGGTAGGCGGGGAGTAACGCTAAAACCGGAAACAAACCTTTTTTCGACTGCGATCACAATCTTCCACGGGAACGTACGAGACCACACTTCAAGTGCAGAAGCCCATCTGCGCGCGCAGTTCTGGTGCATAGGATCCGTCCGAGCGAGCGGACAGATTTGAAAATCACAGTAATGGCGCCATTGGTGTGTTTAATTTAGGTACAGGGCGAGGTATTAATACAGACCTGCCTACTGTACGATTTTTAGGTGTATTTTTACGATTTTTTTTTTTCAAAATATGAAAATACAATTAATGCCTAATATTTACGATTTTTTTTAAAAAAACTTTTTTTTTTTTTTTTTTTTTTTTTTTTTTTTTTTTGGGTGGGGGGGGGGGGGGGGGGGGGGGAGGGGGTTATTTAGTTGTTTAGTTAAGCTTGTGTGAGAAGAGTTATCGATCCTATTTGCGCCATCTTTCTTCTTGCTTTCCTCGTGCGTGTTGTGTCAGTCAATAAAGTCTCAAAATACAAAATGTCAAAGCGAAGTAGGGAGGAGAGTGTGGATTTTTCTATCTCAAAGAAAGCAAAGCACCAGAATTTTTTTGCCACAGTATGCTGAAAAGTGGAAATTCTTGTGACTCTCAAAGAAAGGACCAACCTATGCATTCTGCATGGTATGCAATAGTGACTTCTCATATGCCCATGGTGGCCGATGACATTGAAAATGACATTGAAAAGCATTTATCAACTAATATCCATAAGAGACTGGTAGATGCTCAGAAAGGTGTGCCTTTATTACAGGCTGTGTTTTCTAAGCAGTCTCATGAAGCAGGCAAAATTTTGCGTCGACAAGCAACTAGTACTGAAATCTGCATGGTTTGTTTTATAGTTGATTCAAATATTCTTTTGTCTAGTTTATCAGTATAAATTGATTTTCTATTGTTTGTACATTTTGATAATATCATCATCATCATCATCATCAGTCCCTTGCCCGAACTGGGCGTTGGGGGGACTGAAAGGCAGCAGCAACAGACAGTGCTCTCCACTGAGTTCTATTTTGGGCGGTGGCAAGCAAGTCTGGCATCTCTAGTTCGGTCCATTCTTTTATGTTTGCGACCCAACTCTTTCTCTGACGACCTCGCCGACGACTTCCTTCGAGAGTGCCTTGGAGGATAGTCTTGGACAAGGTGTTGTGTCGGGTCACGTGGCCAAACCAAGCAAGCTTGCGCCGTTTCACGGTTGCCAGAAGGGGTTCATGTGGGCCCACCAGGGAAGTGACGATGCTACGTACATATTCGTTGGTCTTGTGCTCGCGGTACGAGATGTGGAGCAACTTCCTCAGGCACTTGTTCTCAAAGGCCTGGATTTTCTTTTCTGAGTCTGCAAGCAGCGTCCAAGTCTCACAGCCGTAGAGTAGAATAGACACTACGAGGGACTTGTAAAGCCTGTACTTGATGGTGAAGCTGATGGAGTTACTTCGCCATATCCTGTCCAGCCTGGCCATTGCGGATGTTGCTGTACCTATCCTGATACGGATCTCTGCTATGCAACTACCGTCTTTGGACAGGGTGGCTCCCAAGTACTTGAAGCTATTGACCTCTTCTAGCTTCTGGCCGTTCATGTGAATGTTGCTGCTGCTGTCGCTTGTGGTGTTGATCATCACTTTGCTTTTATCCGTACTGATCTCCATGCCATAAGACCCTGCGCTACTTGAAAGTTTGTCTGTCAGGTTTTGCAGCTCACTATTGCTGCCTGCCATGAGGTCAATGTCGTCTGCGAATCGAAGATTGCACAGGGATCTGCCACCAATAGAGATTGAAGTATGGTGGTCGTGGAGGGTTTCCTGCATGATCTTCTCCAGGAATATGTTGAAAAGGACAGGAGAGAGCAGGCATCCTTGACGGACACCGATCGTCGTCCTGAAGAACTCGCCTGACTGATTGTTAAGTAGAACCGCGCTGCAGGCGTTCTTGTAAAGCGCTTCTATCATTTGGATCAGCCCCTCCTCTATGTTGAACGATCTCATGACTTGCCAGAGTCCGTCGTGCCAGACGCGATCAAATGCTTTCCTGAAATCAATGAAGTTGTGGTAGATATTTGATAATATAGTCTGCTACAATTTTATGAAAATACTATTTTTTCCCCAAGAATACTATTTTTGGTGATTATGAATACTATAGAAGAATAAAATTGGTGGTAGGCAGGTCTATACAAACTCAGCCTTAATTTGTTGATCAACTCAAGCCCCAAGTGCATGCAACCATCGGACAGCTAGCACAAAGGGGTACACGTTAACCCTTTTCATCCTGATGCACCATTGCTTAAAAAAATGTGACTATGATAGTTCAAGATGCGCATGATGCGCCAAACTATTCTGGCACCACCATTGAACTAAAATGGTTTATCTATCTGCTAATCTGTAATGCAACCTTCATAGGACAATAAGTAATTTTTTAAAAATCAGCCTCAGGATGTCATGGGTTAACTTGTTTCTGTTTCTTTTGCAGGTCAGTTTATTGAGAAGTTTAGAGTTCATCCAGCATGTATCTAAAAATCCTGAGGGACACTGGACTGCATACAGCTGACCCAGATCAACCAGTGAACATACCAGATGACATCGACTATGAGAAGTACAGGCGTGGACAGCAGTTCTTTCAGAGAAATGTTTATGCATGCACCTATGCCATGCTGACCTCCTTGATATGTGGACTGAGTGTTGAGAACCTCCTTCGTCCATTGGTGTTCACAAAGCAGTCAGACGAACCATTGAAGGCTCTGCGGCGGTACATAAAAACTTTCCAGCATGTAGGTTTGTGGCATTTTTATGACATTTTTGATGAGGAATCACCTGCGAGCAAGTCTTTGTGTGCTGTTCGCAGACAGCATAACTCTGTGCGAGATGCCATGAATACACTTAATGCCCAAAGTGCTGACTATACAGTTGGTTCTGACACCGATAAGATCTCCCACATTTGTTCTGATCCTGTCGATATGGGCACAGGCACTGGTGGTCCTGAGATGACAACCCACTTCTCTCAGTATGATTATTCCTTGGTGCAGTGTGGCTTCATTGGTGCAATTATTATGTATCCCAGTGAATATGGCATCAGGTGTACAGAAAAAGACCTGGATGACTTTGTCTACTTGTGGTACTGTATAGGCTGCTTCCTGGGAATCACAGATGCCAACAATATTTGCAGGAATGGCTACAGCAATGCTTGGAACATCTGCAAAGAAATTGAAAAAGATATTCTTTTTCCTGCAATGCACAACCCCCCTAGTGATTTCGAGAAAATGGCACAGGCTTTGGTCAGTGGCATAAACCGTGTGTTTCGATTTCCCCTTCACAGTGTGAATGCTTTCATCGCAGCCACCCCATCTATTGTGGCTCTGTCTGTGCAGTCAAGACTGACCTTCGCTGATCGAATGCGAGTTATGTTTTTGCGCAGTATTGTCATACTGGTGAAATATTTTTCACCAGTCAGAAATTTTCTTAACAGATCATTTACCCAGCTTATCAAGGCAGAGCAAGGCAGAAACTAAATGTGTTTTTCAACAATATATATAGCATCACAACGCCAGTGTGAAAGCAACAAGAGTTGAGAACATAGAAATAAAGAAAGAATGTCTGATGCAAAAGCTGTGCAGACACAGAGTGACAGGCAACAGGGACATGGCAAAAAAACAGTGATTTTGCCAAGATTCGGCAGTGAAGGGAGCATGGTTTTCAGTACGCAACAAAGTTTCAAACAATTCAAAATGATTAAAATAGACACGATTCTCGAAGTTTTCCTGCTATTTGGACACACACAAAGCGGTTTTTTGCATGCTACTCCGCTACGCTTTTGTTGTATCGCCTACCGCACTGCCATTACATCGTGTTATATAAATTATTATATATCTTTCAGTCAATATTACCCTCAGGTGCATGCAGCTGCTGGCACTGTTTACAGTACCGTTTGGCACCAATGCTGCATTTCCCACTTTGTGTAGGTGTCACGTAATGACTGTACCAGTTGCAGAAGATGGATTGACCATGATAATTCAAGGGTAGCAACAGATTAGCTTGGCGCCCGACTGCACCCAGCTAAACTGGCACTGCTCTTGAATTATCATGGTCGATCCATTTTCTGTTGTGGCGTGGCAAGGCTAAATGGGTTAAAGGGGCTTTTGGTCAGTTTGCTGCCTTGATATGTTAGCCTACTTTGTTCGCTTCAAAATAACCGTGCCATTTCTCAGCTTACTAAACCACAGCGTCTGCCTCCAATGCCAAGGGTGCGAGGTTCGATACCGGGTTCCGGCGTTGAATTTTTCTCCTCTGGTAAGTGTCACCGTCTGGGCAGTGGGCAGATGTTCACATCTGCACGGGACATAGACGACCCCGGCCCCCACGAGTCCCCTGCTGCCTTGCAGGCTTGGCCGCTTGGCTGCGGAAAGGCTAAGGGAGGAAACCCCTGACATCAAAGCCCCCGTGTCTCCGGGGAAGGCTTTTGAGCCAGAGACTAAGACAAGGACAGTCTGATATAAAACCTACAACCCGAGGACCTCGATGCCACCGTCCCAGCTTGCTAGGCCATGGCAAACGAACCAAGGGTTTAAAGGGTGGGGCCAGTACTGCGCACACTGCACTCCACTAAAAAGCTCCACCGCGCAGGCTTTAGGAAACAAGCGGCTCAGAAGAAAAAACAGAGCTGTCGTAACTCAGAACCCTGAACAGACCTTCCCCTGCAGCCACTGCGGTCGTACCTGCCTGTCCCGGATTGGCCTCCGCAGCCACGAAAATGCCTGCAGACGACGTGGGCAAGCCCTATAGAATCTTCGTTCGCGAAGTCAAGCCAAGAGAAACCACAAATGACATCGATGGAAGTTGACCTTTCATATGACCCCTAAGTCAATGTGCATCTTTTTTTGTGTGTAAAACATGACTTGTCTCTAAAGTTATTCATAGTGAATGCGTGAAATATAATCACAATAACAATGAACATAAAAAAAAAAAAAAAAAAAAAGAAGTTTGTAATTAACTTTAACGTGATGGAATTCCATCAGCTGGATTCTTTTAGCCATTTCGCTTTCCCCGCTTGACAGTTTCCATAAAAAATCATGTATCACGCTTTATATCAAATTTTGTAAATATTCTTCGTTCTCGCACAACTATTGAGAAAGCGACATATTTTGTATCTTGTTAAAAATGACACGGGAAAACCCTCTGGCATTCTGGCCATTCATTGATGTCACGTGAATCAACATTTTGCAGACGTAGTTAAACAAGTCTTTAGGAAGACTAGTGATATGATTGCTGCTGAACTGGCCAAGTATATTCACTTACTTTAAGAATCGGGATAGGTCCAGAAACTTGAATTTCAGCAGACAGTATCAACTAGCAGCCAACCTCTTGATGTGTCTTAAATTCATTTGTTAACCATTTTAACCCCTTGGCTCCCACTGTGGATGCATATTTTTTTCTGAAATCTTTGTTCAGTCATTGACCAATATAGCCACAACCATCAAATGAATGGGATTGGGTACAGATTGGTCTCAGCAAGCGGAACAGGTCCTCATGAACCCCTGCAATTGCAGGGGCTCACGAGGACTTTGGGTCTTTTGTATTTGAATTGTGTTCACTTTTCTTGACAGTGAAGGGTTAACCCATTCAGCCCTGACGCACTACAGCAGAAGATGGGTTGACCATGATAATTCAAGGGTAGTGCCAGATTAGCTTGGCGCCGATAGGCGCCAAGCTAATCTGGCACTGCCCTTGAATTATCATCATGATCGAATCATCTCCATCAACTGGTGCATAGTCATTAGATGACACTTCCAAAATTTGGGAAATACGGCCGTCGGGCTGAACGAGTTGAGCTCAAGTCATGGTGAGCCGTTTTGAAACTTTGTATCCTCTTCACAGCCAGTGGATAGAAATGATTGCAGATTTGCTGCTGGGTTACCTGGGGGCACACGTGTGATATGAATAAAGCAAGCAAGAGGCATGAATCCTTTTACCATTTTTATTTTGATACACTGCTGCTTCAACATTAATTTGACTATGATAGTTCAATGAGCCTTCTCTTCATGAACAGTGGAAATGGGATTTTTAACATGCACACTCGTTAATGTGTCAATTGTGAACACATTAAAGGTTGAGGAACTGAAATTAAGGGCAGAATTTTTTTTGTCTTTAAAGTTGTTACGAGTGACGAGTTATGTACAGTTGGTTAACTGAAACGCTCTTTGAACTACGTACATGGAGTCCAAAATATTGCATTTCTTCCACACTGGATCACAACACATAATATTTTCGCACACAGGATATATCCCAGTTTGCAAAAGGCCATTGGACTGCTGTTGACCACTGTTGGCATGGGCACCGTCATGCACATTGATTGATTGATTGTACATTGCTTAACGTCCCGACAGCAACAAGGCTTTCTCAGGACGTGCCTGCACTGCTTGTGAAAAAAAACAACAAAAAAAAAAAACAAAAAAAACCCAGAACATTGAATGTACGTCGCCAGCCGGTCAAATACGTTAAATAAACCTAACACATGGGGCCTAAATAAAGCTAAGACCATTTAGCAACACACATCCAATATCAAGAGCTACAGGCAGTGCAGACAGTAGGGAGAGTTTTAAAAAGGCAAATACAGGTGAATGGACAACGGGTAGACAGAAACACATGCCCCAGAATAGAGAGAAAAACCCACCCTGTGGGGCTGACCAGGGTGACCCTGGGACCGTCATGCACAGGCCAACAGCAGCTGATGCTGGCCCAATAACCTTTTGTGCATCGAGATACAGATGAACAGGGCACAGGAGAATTAGAAGAAAACATAGATGCAACAGGACAAATTTTTCTTTGGAGACTTTTATCAACACTCCTTGGTAAAATGCATTCACACCATATATATATACAGAAACAGAACTTATTAGATTCAGAATAAGAGCACTGTTGTCTCCTGAACAGGCTGATCACTACATGATCGGCAATGATTAACACTCTTAACCCCACAGCCGCATTTCCAAACTTGTGGAGGCATTGTCTAACGACTATGTACCAGTTGTAGGAGACAGACTGATCATGATAATTCAAGGGTAGTGCCAGATGAGCTTGGCGCCTTAAGGCCTTAAGGCGCCAAGCTCATCTGGCACTGCCCTTGAATTATCATAATCAATCCATTCCTGCTGCAGGGTCCCGGGACTAAATGGGTTAAATATAAAATGGCCTAAAGCAATTTCTTATACAACTGTGCAATCTGAAATCAAGTTTGGTGTCTTGACACTTGAGTGTCAGTAGAAAAGTATATGTGCTCACAGTCAGGTTATTTTATTTAACCCCTTTGCTGTTGGTAGCACTTTTTGTCATAATGATTCCTACAGATATCATGACAAAAGGTGATACTGACACTGACAGGCTAAAGGCTTAAAAAATGCAGCTCAACATTGCATGGACAAAATCAGCACAGGTAATATGTCTCCGAGACTCTTACCAAAAATGTCCTCATATCTTGTAACTAGCTTTGTGACAATGTGACATACTGGTACATCACTAAAGTCACGGACACATCTTGGAGTCTTGAACACATGCTTTGAAGTGAAACATCAAAAAGTGCATGGAGGTTTCACGCGCTCATCATAATACTCGTCACAATCCTTAACCCCTTGGCTGTTGGTAGTGCTGCAGGAATCATCGCAACAAAAAGTTCTATAGACGGCCATATCTAAACGTTTTGGACATTCTGGAGTCTGGACTGACGGGAAAAAAATAGACCCCAAAAGGCACGCTAATTTCTGCTTTTCACACTCTGGGACTGTCAGATATTCCAACCAGGATGTGATAATGACCTTTTATCCACATTTTCAACATACGTTACCTTACTGTCCATAACACAATGCAACAAAATCAAACACCAATTAAAACAAAAGAAAACCATTTTCCCAAGAAGTGAACAAACTACGCCATGCATAATTAATGCCCCATCCCCACCAGGTATTTCAAACCTATTGATACCTACTAATGCAATATGCATCAGTGTATCATAAATAAAGGTCAACCTCAGTACATCGCCTACCCGGGAGATATAAAGTCAGACCAAGTTATCCATGATGCATGACTGTAGTACTGACTTCATGCACACTTGAGAAGAAAAATCGCCTTGTAAGGAAAAGGTCCCCGAGTTGTTGTCATCCAAGTCTGTCGGCCTGAGGACTCAGTGCACAGTATACAAGAGCTCGTAATACTGTGGCTGACCTGTATAAATTTACACACTGTCCACGCTAATGCTAACCTTTATTTGAACAGTTCGGTGAAAACAAAATTGTATTTTTGCATGCTTTCCTATGTAAACAATGTACACAAAAAACAAATAAATATAAACTTGAAAGTGACCTGCCATTTTTTTTCTCAAATGTAGCATATTCTTTCATGTCTTGAAAGCTTTTGTGTAAAAACAATAGCTGTCCAAAGGTGCAACAACAAACTTTTCCTGCAAAAATATATAGTTATCAACAGCAATGACAAGATTAAAGTAAAAGAAATAGACACCGAAAACTGATAATGCTAATAATAATACAAAATGCATTCTCTTCCATGTGCATCATAGTACATTTGTCTACATATATTACCTTATCACATGCCTGTTTACTTTATGACCACAGCAAATAAATATATAACAGCAAAATCACAACTAAAAAAGGTAGAAACAAAGGAGCTGAGCTAAGAACTCGGAGGAACATACAAATTTGTAATGGAAGTTAGTCATAAAATGATAACACGCTGTGACATAGAGGATTCAAATTGTTTGACGATAGATTCATTTTCTGTTAACAACCAAGACAAACTAAGGACTTGTCTGCAATGAATTAGAGGGGAAAAAACGTCAACACTAAAAAACAACAAAACAAAAAAATCCATGTTGTCAGCCAGTAAGCAAAGTAAAAAACCTGTCCTGGGAACTAAAAAGTAGTTAGTTGGACTACCTCAAGATGGGCAGACCCAGGTGGGGGGGGGGGGGGGGGGGGGGGGGTGGGGGGGTGGTGGATTAACCCTTTCCTGCCACTGGTGGCTGATAGTGTTTCTGAAATCTATTTTAACTCATGGCCAAAGAACTTATCCATCTCAGGAACATGAATACAAAGTGTGGTCAGAAGGAGGCATAGATCCACATGAGCCCCCACAACCATGGAGGCTCCTGATGATCTATGCCTCTAGCATCTGGGTGTTGTGTCTTGGCAGTAAAGAGTTAACCCATTTAACCCCAAAGCCGCTTTTTCCAAATTTTGGAGGATTTCCCAAATTTTTTAGATATCATCTGACTATACCAGTTGCTGGAGATGGATCGACCATGATAATTCAAGAGTAGTGCCAGATTAGCGTGGCACCATCAGGTGCTGCACTAATCTGACACAGCCCTTGAATTAGTATACTGTATGTGTTGGGGCTAATTGGGTTAACTGGTACCGTTTGCTGTACCAGTAGCTGCAGGCTTCTAAAACGACTATCTGAAACCACTCAGAACATGACCTGGCTTTGTATACAAGACTGTGTTTCTAATAAACCAGCACAGCTCAAACATATTTCTACCAAGTGACCCAGCTCGACATCAGTCAAATTTGGTCGAAACATGATTGGGAAACTGCACATCATTGCGCACGCCATGAATAAGCCTCCACCATTTCATGACGAGCAAGTCCTGTCCCTGGGATGTTAGTATTGTATCACTTCTAGCCAGATTGACTTGAAATGTGTACCATATCACCACTGTAATAATCTACAGACTGAACAATACAACCACAATGGCGAGTTACTTTTTCACTTTACACTTTCACCCGTGAGACACCACAGCTGGAAAAAGATCAGCTACGGCAGTTCAGAGCTGACAATAGATGATTTCCGGAAATTAGAAGGAGATCAAAATTGCACCTGTGTAAATTAAGTCCAGACAAATGTGACACCACATGACACTGCTTGCCTAGGCTAATGATCTGCATTTTCTCATCAAAACACATACAGTTGTAATCTCCTTCTGAGTGTCCAAACACTGTCTATTAACTTGACGTCTAGGTTGGTTGGTTGTTCATTATAGCATAATGTCAGAACAGCAACAAAGACATGCCTGTCCTTCATGCAAAAAAACCAAACCAGAATGGACCAGTGAAAGAATGTCACCAGCCAATCTATACAAGCAAAATAAATCTATTGGCTTGGTGCATAGGACAGCAACCAAGCTAAAAGACATCGGTCGAACATGAGATGTAGATCAAATATTGCACATTTCGATGAAAATGGTGGATTAAAAGCCTGGACAAACATGGTATTGCATGTTTGTCCATGCCTTGTGTTAATAGCATGTGTAAAATTTTCGCAGATGATACTAAAATCTATAATGAATCGAGCAATAAAGACGTGTTGCAGCACGATTTGGATCACTTGCAGGAGTGGTCCGACACATGGGACTTACATTTTAACGTAGAAAAATGCAAGGTCTTACATGCTGGAAGGAACAATCCTGAACACGAGTACTTGATGAAAGTGAACAGCAACATTAAAAAGGTAGTATCTTGCGAGGAGGAAAGAGATTTAGGTGTGGTCTTCGACAAAGTTCTATCTTTTGACCCCCATATTCAGAACTGCATCAATAAGGCCAACAAAATGGTTGGAGTAATTAAGAGAGCTTTCAATTATTTGGACAAGGACATTTTTAGTAAACTGTATAAATCACTAGTCAGACCACATTTAGAATATGCAAACACTGTATGGTACCCAGGCTTAAAGAGACAATCAGCTGCACTCGAAAGGGTACAGAGACGAGCAACAAAGCTGGTCAAAGAATGTAGAAATATGACTTATTCAGACAGACTCAGATACTTTGGATTACACTCCTTACGCGGACATAGAATACGTGGAGACTTAATCCAAGTTTTTAAAATTTATAATGGCATCGACGACCTAAAATGGAACGACTTTTTTGCAACACCATTCTGTGACAGAACCCGAAATTCTGAAGGGAAAATCTTTGTACAGCACTGTAACACTAACCTGCGGAAGTTTTGTTTTACTAACAGAGTTGCCATTGTTTGGAATGACTTACCAGTTTCATTAAAAAAAAGCATCTAATATAAATTCTTTTAAAAACCAGCTGGACGAATTACCAAAATTTAAAGAGATTTTTTATTCCTATGATGAATGATTTTATAGGAAAATTGCATGCATAGCAGACCCATAAAGGAACTAAAGAAAGAAAGGACATTTATAAAGGCCTCACGGCATATTTTGTCCTCGCAATACTGCTGCTGCTGCTGCTACTTGTTTTCATCAAAACTTATACTTTTAATTGAAAATAGTATATTTGATATCACCCTTAAGTTAAGATCATGACCGATCTACCTCCCGCAGCTGATGCACAGTTTCTGTAGACGTATACAAAAGCTGCAAAAGTCATTAGGTGTAAATGAGTCAATAACACCTGTAATAAAAGAAAAATGACTGTAAACACATGAACTGCACCACAATATGAATGTTTGACTGGACGTGCTAGACAAAATGCCTTGAAATGCAAGCTGCAGCAAATTTGTCTGACTTGATCAAAAATTAGGTTATAAATAAAAAGAAAAGGGGAGACTGCCAGTGCTCATATTTTAGGAAGATTACAAAGTAAAGTAGGTAAAAGCACTGTCAGGGGAGAGAATTGTGCAGTATCGACCAATGATCATAGACCAAGTTTGATCGAAGCACAAAAAGGTTCCAAAATTGTAATAAAAATTTGGTTGTTCACGGCCAGACATGCATGCAACAAAAAAAAAAAACAGCAAATAGTGCCCATGCCACATTGCACAAACCATTTCTACCTGTAAAATCCAAGAATTTTTTTTTCTATCAGTACTCCAGGTTAACAGACACAAAAATGGTACAGGCACATGTATAAATAAAAAGAAACCTACCAATCTCAATGGCTACTGACCAGAAGAAAACTCGTGCAAATAGAGAAATTGAGTGGTGTTTACTAGCTGTCACGAATAATGCGTGTATCTTTTGATTACCCAAACTAAATGACTCGTGGACTATACAATGGAAGTCATTTAGTTCTGGGAGTGAAAGAGTCAATCCATGTACACAAGACCCATTTAAAATGGAAACATGTCTGGCAAAGAGTAAAACAAGAAAATTTAGTAAAATTAGCCACAAATGCACCAACCCAAGAGACAAAAATTGCAGTCACCCTTTGGGTTACCACAAAACATACAAATAATGCTTCCAAGAAAATGACATACAATGTATCAAGTTCAAGCAATACATGGCCCTAAGAGCAACAAGAAGAAGACATAAAGCACTACTTTGTGATTTGTACAACATAACAATTGTAACAAACCATGTGGATGTTAGATGCGAGTCAACAAGATCATTGCAATTGTTCATTTTAAACAACTCAAAGTCAGTATGAAGTATATGTATGACTACCTAGCATACATGTCCTTGTGATTTGTTACAACTGTAACATATGGAACAAATCCCCACAGTACTGCAAGTATTGACTTGACATTAACCTTAAAGCCAAAAGAGAATATAAAAACAATATGTGCACGTATTTGTTTAAACTTTCTTCAGGCCAATAACCCATTACATCCCGAGGCTGATTTTTTAAAAAAATTGCTTACAGTCCTATGAAGGCTACATTACAGATTAAGAGATAGATCAACCGTTTTAGTTCATAGTCAAATTTATTTCCAGCAGTAGGTGTATCAGGATGAAAATGGTTAAAACTAATGGAACTGCTTTCATGATGGCATAGTACTCACATGACTGAAGGACAGATAAAACTTTTCACGTTCACACATGATACAATGCGCTTGAAATTTTTGTGAGATTTTCACGTGGCATACAATGCAAGCTGTAGCAGCAGCAAGAGTGACCAATAAAAATCCAGTATATACATGTACATCAGACACAAGCAACAAACAAAAAAGCATGCACCCGAAGTATGCAACAAACAAATCAATTATCATCAATCAGTGAATAGATCAGTCGTCCAATGTTTACCGGGAAAACCGTTATCAAAGTGAGCAAAATTAATTTCAAATGGAGAACACCTGAACACTATCTGCACGTTTGTCTGTGTTTCTGGACCTTGATGCTTAATGCCAGAAGGTAAAATAATCACAGATCAGCATATGCAACTATTATGCGAGTCAACGTCTGACGCTCCTGTATAATACTTGATCATGTAATGAAGAATCCAATGAAGAAAGAAACATGCTTAGAAAAGACGTTACAAGACAATTTATTAATATTCTTTTTCAGAATAAACATACAAACAAGTACATACAAAATCTGGAACTTTTTGTGGTGTGAAAATACAACTGCAGTTGTATCTTCTCACCACAAAAAGATAAGTTCCAACTGTGTACCAGATTGTGCTGAAATTGTCTTTCAAAGCGCCTTTCTTTCTTTGGTGGGGTCTTCTCTGCATCTGACATGCTTGGCGTCACCTTTTTGGTCTGGATTTTGATCATGTCATACACAACACAAACTATGAAGCCAAACACATAAAAAAACACCCCAAAAGACATACTACAGCAGAACACATGAGCAACCACTCTCATGAAAGTGAGAAAGTCATTGGCCGTAGCTGCCTAAATGGGTTTTAATGACAGCCGACACCTTACACCCTTCATGAGAGCATGTTTTTTAACCCTCTGGCTGTCAGCCACAGTTTTAGTCATGATGATTCCTACAAGAATCATTGCGACTACAACTGCAACCGACACCCAAAGGGTTCAGACCACTATTTTCTTGCAAAAAGGAGGTTGCCCAACACAGAATGCACTGTTTACAAATGCATACATTAAATATATGTGAATAACTTTCACCTAGTTGCACCAAAGAGATTTTCCATGAAGTTAGTTATTTGGGTTTAACGCCGAGCAGGCGGCCAAGGCCATCTCATGGCAGGATTTTCCATGAATATAAAACATGTGCTAGACAACAATCACCTATTTATCAATTATTTGAAACCATCAACAAATCACAAGTTTCTTCCAAATGCACAACAACAGAATGAAATGACTGACAAAATGTCTAAACAGTTATGTTTAAACACTCATGTGCATGAATGCACCAAGCAGTACTGTACACAGTAAATGTTATGTACATGTACTCCCCTATTTTTATTCACCTCAACCTTTTTTTCATACCTGTATTTATCATACCTGTCAAGTTTTGGAAATCTGGAGATTTTCTATCATCATTTTCTTTTCGTGGCATTGGTGTTTTCCTGCAAATGGTAGTAATTAACAGCACAAAATATGTTAGGGAAAATGAATTAAATTTTAAATATATTCAAATTATTGCTTTTGTGTGCATATGTGCATGTATTTATTGTATGTTTACACACCCAGTAGTACTCACACTGTATCATTGATTTATTATAATTTATCATAATTTTATGAGGAAATCTTTACAAATAACATGATTTTATTTGAACTGATACACATTACCAAATTTCATTCACGCTCTTTAAAACTGCAAGTGCACATTGCAACACACAAAGTGATCAAGACCATGTGCTTTTGGCAAAGAGCCCACCTCCAATAACACGATTACTGCTTCATGCAAATTTCAGGTAAATCCATTACATCCTGAGGTTGATTTTGTAATATGTGCCTACTGTCCTAAGACGATTACATTACATATTAGGAGATAGATCAACTGTTTTAGTTCAAGGGTGGTGCCAGAATAGCTTGGCGCCTGAGGCGCCAAGCTATTCTGGCACCACCCTTAACTACCAGTCAAATTTATTTCAAGCAATGGGTGTATCAGAATGCTAAGGGTTAACAAAGCTAGAAAAGACTTCCCATACTGTCAAGATATTGAAACTCTTCTAGTTTGATTGAAAAGAACATGCACACCGGCCTCCGTAGCGCAGTGGTTAGCGTGTCGGACTGGCGGCCGGGAGATCCGGGTTCGAATCCCAGCCGAGTCAAGCGGGATTTTTCCTACCTGGGTCGGCTCCTACCCAGAGCGGGTGTGCTATGGACCCAATGGGAAGGCTGATGCCACGCAGCCGAGACTCACCCACTTCACGGGTGCGACTTTGGGGGTGCTACCCGGGTTATGACACATCGCAAGGTGTGGATGATTACACGGCTGGCACCGCAGTTCCCGGGCCTGGTTAACACCAGGATATTTATGACAGGAAGCATGGAATGCGGCCCTGTCACGCAGTCCCCAACTACATGGACCACCATGGCATCATCATATAATCACCCTAATCCTCATGCAAAATGAAAAAAAAAACAAAAAACAAAACGCTGTTCCAGGTTTCTGATCCCTCAAGTCTCCGTCTCATGGTGACCTCATCCCAGTCCTCCAGGAGCCCTAGGTGCGCAGTTGTCTTCGGCCAGACCTGCTGCTGTGTGTGGAAGGACGTTGTGGTTGACTCCCTACCTCTGGGGGGAGCTCCCACTCGTCGACTCCGTGACTGGCAATGTCGTAAGTAGGGGAATAGTAGGTGTGGTCACCTGAAGGCTACACTGAACACCACCGAAGTGACTCGGCAGCAGTGCGTAGTTTCCTCCGGAGGGAGTCCCCTACTACCTGACATATATAATATATATAGTGGCAGGACCGGGAGTCTGGCTGGAACAACCAGCGGGCCTGGGTGAGCACACTGGGGTTGACGGGGATGAGCGGCGTGAGAGGAAGACCTCTGAGGTCGACAAAGAAAACTTGGAGTAGCAAAAAAAAAAAAAAGAAAAAAAAAGAACATGCATATGTCTGTCTTTTGTCTTCAGTGCGCTCTTGTGATATATCCACCAGACCTGCTGGTGTGTAATACAACTTTGTCCTGTGTGTTTTGTGGAAAAGCTTTTTGCACATTGTACAGAATAAAATTTGATACAAACTGTAGTAACTGTCCATGATTTGACTCGCAGTTCTCTCTTGCTATAATATCAACATTTTAACCTAGATCGCGTTTTCTTCACGCAGCAGACTATTTTCTTTTGTTCGAAGCGATTGATAAAAACCTGAAATAGCCTATGAGGCAAACACACACTTTGAATCTATTGCTCAAGATGGCTTGTGAGAAAATGAAATTGTTGATGAGAAATGCGTTTAAAGCTTTTGCATGGTTTGAATTTTGTCAAATTAAGAGAAATAATCCTGAAAGCACACAAAACTGAGACAAAGTGAGCAGTATTCTGCCAGAATCCTGTGACTTGACAGGTATGATCATATATATATATACTACTGAAATACCCCCCCCCCCCCCCCCCCCCCCCCCCAAAAAAAAAAAAAAAAAAAAAAAAAAACCCACTTCGCCCTGATGCACAACAGCGGGAGACAAATTGACCATGATAATTTAAGAGCAGCGCCGGATCAGCTTGGTGCCATCAGGCGCCAAGCCAGTCTGACACTAATCTGGGGCAGTCCATGGCGCAGCGGTAAAAGCGCCGGCCACCAATGGTAGAGGTGCCAGGTTTGATATCCGGTTGCGACGTCGGACTTTTCTCTTCTAGTAAGTGTCACCGTTAATTCGGGCGAACCGTCAGGGGTTCTTTCTCTGGGTACTCCAGCTCTTCCTCCCCCACGACTTTCGTATCAATTGGTATCAGCCCACTTAATCAAATTTCAAATTTAAACGCTTTGAATTTCCAAAACTTCAGTAGCTCGCTTGAGCTTGCCCTTAGCACCACGCGAATGTTCTGTGTTTCGCGGCGGCGCTTTGAGCAGAATTTTGATTGGGATAAAGCGCCTATTTAATGCGCTGATTTATTTATTTATTTAATCTTGAATTAGGTATCATGGTCGCTACATCTCCTGCAACGGGCACACCATCGCCGGCGACATCTAAAAAATGCGGACTGGGGATTAAATGGGTTAACCCATTTGGCCCCAACACCCTAACTATAAGTCAAGGGTAGTGCCAGATTAGATTGGTGCCATAAGGCACCAAGCTAATCTGGCACTATTTTTGAATTATCATGGTCAATCCACCTTCTGCAACTGGTAAATAGTTGTTAAGTAACACTTACAAAATTTGGGAAATGCACCCATGGGGCTAAAGGGTTATGCGCTTTGCACATGCAGCCAGTGTTGTTACAAGACTAAGTATCGGTAGCTACATGCATAAGGAGGGGGGGGCGGGGGGGGGGGGGGGAGGGGAGGTAGCCTTTGCGTACGTTCACTGTACTATCACAGTATACAGCTGCCACTGCACTGCTTTCAGCCTACAGCCAAAACGGCCACGATAACAAACCCCCATGTACGTACATACAACTTGCAAACTCAAATACATTGGATCACCTATCCCTAAAAGGAATATCCACAATAAACAAAGAAACTGGAGTCGTAAAAACTGATTCAAAATATCACTCCTATTTAATTTTTTCTCCCCCCCCCCCCCCCCCCCCCAATGTGTATGCAACCATCAGTACTGTGTATATCACCGGTGGCTACATGCATTGGGGGAGGGGGGGCGGGGGGGGGGGGGGGGGGGGGGGGTGTTCATGCTGTAAAGTGTAAAGAAGGGTTTGAGTATCAAAATGGTGCTTACATACATGTTTGTAATGACTGATATGAGTACCCAAAGGCTTCCAATCTATTTCTACATAAAGTATGATAAAGAGTGCGTGGCTGAACCATAAGAGTATTCAGCTGCTTATATTGAATACAAAAGAAAAATGACTACCCAAAGGAAATTCTTGTTATGGAGGTAAATATAAATAACCTCTTCACTGCCAAGGAAATGTTAACACTATCAAAATGCATGAGACACAGATCCTCATGAACCCCCGCAGTTGCCAGGGCCCATGAGGATCTTCCGCTATGCCTCTTGCACTCTGTATTCTTGTTCCTTTGGCGGTGGATAGCTGACACTGAATTTACCATGAGTTCAAAAACAAAATGTACGTCCACAGGCAGTGAAAGGGTTAAATGTCTAACAAAAATGAAAGGCATCAAGACAAAAACATAACATTTAAATTTACCTCCCTTGGGCATGCAGCCAAAGATACTGTAAATAGCACCTGTGGTTGCATGCACAAGGGCAATGATCACCTAGTGCATTGATCCTCAAGTGCATGTTGTGTTTCTCACTTAACCCTTTGGCTGTTGGTAGTGCTTATTGTTGCAGTGATTCCTGCAGGAAACAGCCAAAGGATAAGCACACTACATTGCAGTAGCACAACAATGTGACCAACACATTCACACACAAAATTATGCCACTTTCACTTGTTTCACACAATGAAAACACTTCATTTTCACATCAACCTTCTTGTGCAAGCATCCACCAGAACTGTACAGCATACCAAATGGCTGCATGCACCAGGGGGATAATTTAAAACCAAGCATCTAAATCAGAACAACTGACTAAATTCACCACACATATACTTCCATCTTTTCCAAAAGTGCCTAGGGTCACAATGCTTAGGGCTGCCCTGATCTGTGAAGTTGTGCCATTGGGGTGCCCCTGTTAGCATTTTAGGAACTTTGTTAACAGGCAAAGATTTTCTATCCCCACTGATATCCTACTATACAGCAGTAATTTACATGCAAACATCAGTATTCTGGAAGCATTCAGGTTCAAAAGGATGAATGTATGCATCCTTTTGAATCTAAAAGCTTCCAAAATACTGACAATAAACCCTGATGTTGCAATTTGGCACTTGTGGTTTGTTTGTGAAATAGCAGCATTTTTGTGGTGTTACCATGGTCAACTTTGAGTCACAAAATGTGTCATGGTTGGTTTTCCATAGACACATATCTGCATGTCAGTTGTGGTTGATGGACTGATCCTAATAGTTCAAAGGCGGTGCCTAATTTTAGTAATAGCACCACCCTTGAACTACGACAATCGAGGTAGCCACTGCTGTAGTGATTTATGACAAGTCAAAGGTCACCTCGTAGTGTCTACACATTTCAGTCAGTAGACATCTGTACCTACATTCATCCTTATCAGCTTTCCGTGACTATCTTCACTATGTAATCTATCAAGGGAGCATACTTCAAAATAGCCATGTGCTCAGCATCTCCGGTTTTATACACAGTGTGTTTCACAGCTTGTTTCTGCTGTGATGACCATGCTATGCAGGCTTCGAGGCTCCGCCGGGGCACTGTTCCGTCTCCGTCATCGGGGATAACTTTAGGGTATGTGTCTGGGAACTGGCCTGCCCCCCACTGCAGAACGCCTGGTGTGTCGACTCCAAGTCCGTGCAAACAATGCAGCTCCACACCGGGAGGGACAAGGTCTGGATGGGAATTTGAAAGAAACAAATTAATTTTGGAAAAGCATCCACCCTCGCCCTACAAAAAGGAAATAAAAGAATCTTACTTTCCAAAAAACAACAACAAAAGAACACAACAAAACAAAATCAATTATCTGCTTAGTTAAAATGAATGCAATGGGTGTCTAGACAAGCTATTCTGGCACCACCCTTGATCTGTCATGGCCGATGAATGACACGTATCATGGTCAATGAATTCATATCTTGCTGTGGCTGAATGGATTAATTTGCTACACCACAGACCAAACGATAAATTAACTAACCAGCCAACAAAGTGACCAGTTATAGTTGTTTATAGTTAACTCATTGTGTCCCAGGTACCAAATCCCCACATTTTGGAATTGTCCTCTAAAAACTGCATTACAATTCAGGGGACAGATCAACCTTGATAGTTCAAGGGTGGTGCCAGAATAGCTTGAACTATCATGGTCGCTTCTTATCTGGCTGTGGTGTGTCAGGACTGAATGAGTTAACAAGTCTTATTATCACCCACCAACCCAATTATTTATGCTGACCTATGATAAGCTGCTGTGTGTCCTGCCACATGTAGTACCCGTCCATGAAGTTGATATCAGTGAATAGATCCTTGTAGTCCTTGGAAGTGTAGTTGCGTTTGTCTGTTATCACCAGCACCTCATCCTCACCCCAGAAGCGTGTGGAAGGCATGAGCCAAGCCGTGCTGGGCATGGATCGCTGCTCTGGGCGTACAGTGTTTGGCTCCACGATGACCACACCGAGTGAGTCACCTGCGAGTAAGTATATGCAATGGTGAAAGTACGGAAAATTGTAACGACTCAAAACAGTTTACACATGTGGTTGAAATATTCAATTGGCGGGTGTAGTTTTTGCTGATCAGTGCCAGCAAGAGGCATCAATTCTCATTAGCCCCTGCATCAGCATGGGCTCAAGAGACTCTATGCCTCTTGCCAATGAAATGTGCTGGCTGAGTGACTTCTGTCTTTTGCTTCTTTCTTGTGCCCGGCGCATGCTGCTAGCATAGAGTGGATGCAAATAACAAGTCGAGATCATCATCAACAAAAAATTAGAAATCAGCTTTTTGTGATTTTAAAAACGCTGAATCAGTCCCCAGGACTGAAAACTGTCTCTAAGAAATATGTATTTTTCTTTAACATAAATTTTTTAGAAAAATACTTACCGATGGTATTACAATTAGGAAGAAATGGTTTCTTAGCTAGTCTAATTTTAGCCCAAAAATTGTTGTGTACGAGTACGGTCATGATGGCAGGAGAGGGTTTGATTGATTGATTGTACATTGCTTAACGTCCTGACAGCAACAAGGCTTTCTCAGGACGTGCCTGCACTGCTTGTGAAAAAAACCCAACTAAACAGAACATTGAATGTATGTCGCCAGCCGGTCAAATACATTAAATAAACCTAACACATGGGGCCTAAATAAAGCTAAGACCATTTAGCAACACACATCCAATATCAAGAGCTACAGGCAGTGCAGACAGTAGGGAGAGTTTTAAAAAGGCAAATACAGGTGAATGGACCTCGGGTAGACAGAAACACATGCCCCAGAATAGAGAGAAAAACTCACCCTGTGGGGCTGACCAGGGTGACCCTGGGAACTAAAAAGTACCTAACCCCACCCAAGTCCCCCAGGGCAGACCCGGGTGGGGTGATGGCAGGAGAGGGGCGCCATAGCCTAGGCGGAAGCCGGGTAGCCTCCCTTCCGGTTCAACCACGCATGCGCTCAGCGCTTACTACTTCAGTCAGTTTCTTGGCATAGACCAGCGGCAAGCGGGGCAGGTGGGAGGGATCTTAGAGTAATACCATCGGTATTTTTCAAAAAAAAAAAAATTATTTTAAAGAAAAATACATTTGTTTTCTCAAAACATATTACCGATGGTATTACAACTAGGAAGAATCCCGAAGAGGAGGCGGGTGCCGCTATATTGCCCCTGCCCCCTGCCATCGAAGCTACTAGAGTCACCCTCCTCAAGCAACCTCCCTCTAATTTTAGCAAAGATACTTAAGGCGCCTAGGGCGCCGGGAGGGAGTGTTGCGCCGCCACGATGTCCCCCACCAGCTAAGGTTCTGGCGCTGGCTGGAGAGGTCCCTCAGGTAGAAGCGTGCGAAGGTGGTCTCCGCTCGCCAGCCCACGGCCGCCACAATGTCTTTGACAGCACAGTTGCGGTCGAATGCTAGGCTTGCAGCCATGGCTCTGATCTTGTGCGCCCTGATGTTCATGCGTCTGGTTGTATCAGGGGTGAGGTCTTGGTAGGCCGATCGTGTCACCCACCGAAGCCAGGAGGATATCGTCTGGGCTGAGATGTCATTTCTACCTGGGGACAGAGGAAGGAATAGGCGGGTGCGTCCCCTGCGAAGCGGCTTGGTCCGGCGCAGGTACACACGTAAAGCTCGCACTGGGTCCTGTTGTCTGGACTCACGGGTGGAGCCTGGTTCTCTTAATGATTGTATGGTGACCAATTGAGGAGCAGCCAAAGGGGATCTGGTCTTGGCTACAAAGGCCGGGTCGGGTAGCAGTTGAACCGAACCGTCCGTCCGGAACTGCAACAGGCGGGGCGCGCCGAAGGGCGTGCAGCTCGCTGACCCTGGAGGCTGAGGCGAGGGCCAAAAGGAAGCAAGACTTCCGCGTCACGTCCGGTAATCTCGCAAGCTGGATCAGCTCGAAGCGAGTCGAGTTGAGGCAGGTAAGCACCCAAGGCAGGTCCCATCGCGGCACCAGGGAACGAAGAGTGGGACGTTGTAGACCAAAGTGGGCCATCTGGTCGGCTAGGTCTTTGCAGGAACCCGGGTCAGGTCGTCCCAGATGCCTGTACGTGTCAGCGATCATGGCCAGGTAGCCGCGGATGGTGATGGGCGCTAACCGCTGGACGTTGAACATCCAGAGGAACAAATCCGCCAGCTGAGGAACTGTCAAACCTATGGGGGAGGCTTCTGTCGTCACACCAGGAGCAGAGTACTCTCCACTTGCCTTCGTAGACTCGTCTGGTCGAGGATCTGTGGGCTGTAGCGATCGCGTCCACTGCCGCACCTGAGAAGCCTCTAGCGGCAGGTGTGGAGGAGGAGACGCTCTGGGCACGGGTGGTACAGCGCCTGCCGTGGTTGCTTGAGCATCGTGCGCAGGGTGGGGAGCGGCAGCGGGGGGGCCGTGGCGAGGTTCAGGCGGTCGGTCATCCACTACTTGGTCCAGCAGAACGGCGCCACCAGGAACAGGATCGCGTTGCACCCTCAGAGCTTGAGTAGGACCTTGGGGACGGGCACCGTCGGCAGGTAGGCGAAGGCTACCTCCCAAGAAAGGAGAGGGCGTCCACTGTCCAGGCCAGGGGGTCCGGAATTGGCGAGACGAAAGCGGGAGATGTCGATTCCATCTCGTGGCTAAGAGGTCGATCATGGGAGTCTCCCAGATTGCGCCGATCATCCGAAAATGTCTGGACGCAGCGACCACTCGGTATGGAGAAGCTGACCGTGTTGGGAGAGGGAGTCGGCTAGCACATTCAGGTGACCGGGGATGTGACGCGCTCGGAGAGTGATGTCCCGATCCTTGCATCACCGCAGCACCTGGTAGAGGAGGATGCAGAGGGAGGGAGAGTGGGTCCCGCCTTGCTTCTGGATGTAGGCAATGACCGTGGAGTTGTCCAACAGCACCAGGAGCTCCTGATGTAGAAGACGAGGTTCCCATGCAAGGAGGGCTTGCCAGACCACCTTCAGTTCCAATCAGCTGATGTGTCGGGACAGCGAATCCAGGGGCCACAGGCCGGAGGCAGTCTCGAATGGCGGAAGGAGGAGTGCTCCCCAACCAGAGAGGCTCGCGTCGACGCAGAGGGTGGGGGGTGGCGAGAACAGCGGCACTCCTGTCGCGAGCCAGGTGGAAACTGCCCAGCTCAGAAGGTGAGGACGGAGCATAGTTGGGACTGGAACCGGAGCCTCGAGGTCGGAGACCGCCAGTGAAGGAGAAGATGCAACTGTAGCGGACGGGAGTAGAGACGCCCCAAAGGGATCAGATCTGCTGCAGCACTCATCAGACACAAGAGCTGAAGCCACTGCCTGGCAGCGATCGTAGTCAACTGGGACACCTGCTGCGCTAGATTTGCCAACTTCTGGATGCGGGGTTCCAGCGGCCGGACGATGTTGAGGTCGGTGCAGAACTCCATGCCTAGGTGCACGAATCGGCGCGACGGAACAAGGTCGGACTTGCCGAAGTTGTCCAGGAAGCCCAGCGTCTCGAGGAGCTGAAGCATGGCATCTTGGTCTTCTTCCAAGGCGGACTCGGCCTGATTCTTCAACAGCAAGTCGTCGAGGTAGTTGGACGTGGGGCTCGTGGACGTTCGACGGGCTCTGGCTACCACGGCGTCCATGATGCGAGTGAAGACCCAAGGGCTGAGGTTGAGGCCGAAGGGAAGCGCGCGGAACTGATAGACCACACCTTCGAACGCGAAGCGTAGATACCATCTGGATGCTGGGTGCATGAAGGTACGCATCCGAGAGGTCCAGACTGACTGCGAAGTCCATGGGTTGCACCGCAGCACAAAGGGCCCGAGCTGTCTCCATGCGGAAGTGCGGAGCTACGATAAACTTGTTGAGCGCCGACAGGTCGATAACAGGACGCCACTTTCCGCCCGGCTTGGGCACAACGAAGAGTCGACTGTAAAAGGCTGGGGAGTCGTTTCGAAACACCACCTCTGTGGCTGCCTTTCGAAGTAAGGCAGCTACCTCGGTGCGCAGGGCGTCCCCTTGAGCTGGTCTGTCAGGACCAAGGTCTACATCGGAGAACGTCGCAGAGGGGGCGGAGATCGAAAGAGAGATCAGGAGTCCTTCTGAGATGGTCTTGAGAATCCAAGGGTTGTCCGGTATCAACGACCGCCACGCGGCGCTGTGAAGTGCAAGCCTCCCGCCGATCTGGCTACCATGCTTTTGGAGAGACAGTCAGTGGGCCCTGCCCTTCCCGGGGCGACGGGCAGGCTTGCGCCAGGTCCTGTCGTGGGCGCGGACTTGGATCCCGAGAGAGGACGGACGCGGGGGAAGGCTGGAGGTCTGAGGAGAAGGCATCCACCTCTGGTGTAGGGACGGGAGGTGGGTCTGTACGCCCACAGGGTGCGACCCAGCATCCTGCGGGTAGGCTGAAAGGAGGGTGGAGCAGGTCGGCTGGGCCAGGAGTCCTTATTCGCTTCTTTAACCGCCAGCCACGTAGGACCGAAAGTAGTTCTCCGCCAAGGGGGGCCTGCCAAAGTTGAAGCCTCAGGTCCTCAGGGAGCGGGCAGGCGCGGAGAAGGGCATCCCGACGCATAAGGTCACAGAGGCTGCGGCCATGGTGTTGACACAGGAGTGGTAGGCAGCGCGGTTATCGGAGAAGGCTAGGGCGAGCAAGTCTCCCAGCAGCGGCGTAAGGGACGGATGCCAAGCCTCTTCTACGCGACGGACGATAGCTTGTGTCAGGAGGTCCAGGAATCCCGCAGAAGCTAGAGCGTTGTGGATGAGATTCGCTGTCTGATCGACGCCGGGCAGAAGAAAACGACGTGCGGGAGTAGCCGCCAAGGGAACAGGCGGAGGGGTCCGGCTTGGGCATGGCGCAGGCCAAGTTCTGTGTGTGTCCCGCATACCAGGTCTGCCGAAAACACATGTGCAAAACTGAGGGCCACTCGGTGTCCGTGAAGAACCCGTTGGGGCCCAAGGAGCCCGCGTGCGAGGCGAGCGGAAAACGTGTCCTGTAAGCTGGTGAAGCCCGGAGGTTGGGGAAGAGACTTGAAAGTCTTGGAGTGTCGTTCAGCATCCATGTAAGCCGCGGCCTTCTTCTTCAGCGGTGGGGAGGGCGAGCAGTCTTCCGCCGGGAGGCACGGAGATGATTCGAGCCACCTCAACCAGGGCGCGGAGGGTCTCCAACCTGTGTCCACCCGCCGAAGGCTATTGATCCTGATCCGTACCGTCATGGTCAAGGTGAGAGCGACTAGAACGTGAGGGGCTGTCTTCACAAGGCAGGGCCGAAACCAAGTCCTCAGGGGCCAGGCTGAGTGCGTCATCCTCTACGCGCAAGGTGCGTGGGGGGGGATCCTGAACGAGGAAGCGGTCAGGAACCGCCACAGGTTGGGAAGACGTCGAGACCTTGGGCGGGGACCTTCCCGTCGGGGAGCGGTGTCGAACAGAGCGAACTGGCGACTGTTCCCCAAGACGAAAACTGAGACCGGCGTGAGGTACGATGAGGTGACCTGCTGTCTTGCGGGGAGCGGCTGCGGCAGGAGCAGGAACTCCTAGAATGGGAGCGTCGTCGAGAGCGGCGTCTCACCGTGGCAGACAAACATCTAGAGCGAGGAGGAGAAGACGGGCGCGCTCTAAGCGAGGATAATCCCAAGTTCGGGGGGGGGGGGGGGGGGGGGGTGCGCGACCTGGACTGACGACCAACCGAAGCCGAAGGCGTGTCGTGGCTGTAAGACGTCCGAGATGTAGACTGTCGGTGCGGTGACCTGTCGGTGCGGTGACCTGTCCCTCGAGCGCGATCGGCGGTGAGAAGAGTGTCGGCGATCAGAACGAGACCGGGGAGGGACTTCTCGATGTAATGCAGCCTCTTGCGTACCGTAAGCTGAAGAGCGGGAGAGCGTCCGGCGCGTCTGCTCTTCTGGTCGAGGTGTGTGAAGGACCTGTCCGGAGCACTGATCTCTTGCGTTAGGCGCGCGCGGAGGAGGAGGATCCACCATCTTGGAAGCAGTTACCTCCGGACTAAGACAGGTACCGATGCTGAAGCCTGTTCCTGAACGATATCTCGTACCGCCGAAGACTGCGGAACCGGGCAGAGGCCACTATCCGGTTCTGTGGGAGCTGCCGGCGTAGAAGAACGGGCTCGCGACCAAAGTCGCGGCGTTGACTGTTCTGTCGGCTGGCAAGAACCACTAGTCAGGACTGTGGGGAATACCAGCGGGGCAACCTTGTGCCGAGAAGGGGGTTTGTCTCGATGCTTAGCTTTCGGGGCTCGAGGAACTGCGACCGGGCAGTGGCCACTAAGCGGTACTGTGGAAGCTGCCGGTGCAGGAGGACGGGCTCGCGGCCTAAGCTGCGGCGTTGACTGTCCTGTCTCCCGGTAATAGCCACTATGAGACTCACCGGTGTTGCAGACCTGTTTACCCCCTGGGTGCAGTCAGTGTACTTTCAACTGCCTAATTGTGTACTTTGGACCTCACATGTGTATTTATTCACAAGCCAGTGAGTTGTCAGTTTCTCCAAAATGTGTATTTTTGTGTATAAACGTGTACATGTATGTGTACCCCAAAGCAAAATTGTGTACTTTAATACGCCAAATGTGTATGGTAAACAGGTCTGGTGTTGCAACCCCTCATCCGTTTTGGTGTCGGCTGTTCACGGCAGTAAAAGCTCCATAGCTGGGTCCACTGCTCTTCCAGCCAGGGGGCGCAGACCAGGCACGGATTGGAGGAAGTACAGGCGGAACAGGGAAGACAAATTTCATGTCCGTCACTCGGCCATAGGAATTGTCCACATCTAGTACAGGTACGGACTTGCCAAGTGCAAAACATAGTGTTACAATGAAAAGCGAGCGTACGTGCCCCCGCGGGCACGCAATACGAACCGCGGAAACGATACGAAGAAAGTTCACAGCGTATGCTGACGCACGGCGCTCTCCCTTCCCCTGAACGCCGGACGGAAGCAGTGACTGAGATTTTACCTTGCCATAATGAGGGAGAAGAGACATGAAAGGACGAGACCACCAGAGAAGGCCGGGCGCCGTCCCACCAAAATGGCGTCGAAGACCGGTTCCCGTCAGTTCCAGGTCTGTGAACAGCGTATCACCCAGCGACGACAGTCACAACCGGTCGGCGAAGAAAGAAGAGCACTACAAGACACAGGTAGCGAGCAAATCTACCGAAGTCCACGAGGCTAGCCGAGGGCGAAGCGAGAGGGCACCGGTCGAGGCAGGCACTCAGCCGACCGGCCCACAAGTGAGTAAAGTTCACAAGGCGCTGTAACACCCGAGAAATGGCTTCCTTCCAAAACTACTTCCTAAACCAAGGCTGTAACCAGACGAAAGCGTCCAAGCCCCAAGGCTCACAAGCGGTAAACACCCAAACACAAGCTCCACCGAAGAAGAACAGTCCAAACGAAGAGCCACCGACGTACACACCCTATCTTGGACTAGCAAAGAAACTGACCGAAGTAGTAAGCGCTGAGCGCATGCGTGGTTGAACCGGAAGGGAGGCTACCCGGCTTCCGCCTAGGCTATGGCGCCCCTCTCCTGCCATCATGACCGTACTCGTACACAACAATTTTTGGGCTAAAATTAGACTAGCTAAGAAACCATTTCTTCCTAGTTGTAATACCATCGGTAATGTGTTTTGAGAAAAGAAATGTTTAAATTTGTCAAAGAGTAGAGCAAAGTATATTTTCTTAAGAACCAAGCCCCCCCCCCCCTCCCCCCCCCGCGCCTGCAGCTACGTACTAATCTTACAGACTGAAGACTGTCGATGACATTTGCCCAGCACAAAAATTACCCTCTTGTGCATGCAGCCACCAATACTATTAGTACTTGTGGCTGCATTCACAAGTCGTTATTTTTTTAAACATTTGGCAAAATTATTTCCCCTTGCACATCTATCAACCAATACCTCTCCAGCCCCAAAATAGGTGGGGTGCGTGTATGGTGGCAGTTGAGTATTTACTCTTCTCATCCTGACACTTTTGCTTGAACTAAATTTTACTATGATAGTTCAAGGGTGCTGCCAGAATAGCTTGGCGCCTGAAAATTAAAATGGTGGATCTATATCCTAATCTGCAATAAAGCCTTCACAGGACCATAAGCAAAATTAAAATATTCAGCCTCACGATGTTATGGGTGAAGCTATAAAATACAATTCAAATCATAGGGGCCTGACAAGCAATGTTTGCTGGTATACGAGGCAATCTCTGTGCTCAGCGACTCTCCCTCCATTGAGAAACCAAGGGAAAATCTTACATCATGCCTGAAAAGAGGCAAAGAAGTACCCAAAGCAGAAAGAAACACACTTATGACTTAGAAAAGACAGTTACAACACAATTATACCCTTTTTAAAAACAGACAAACAAATATAGAGATCAGTCGCTACTTATCTTCATTTATTGTAGAAGGAATGTGGCAACTATATTTGCTTGTCTATTTTGAAAATATTAATAAATTGTGTTGTAACTGTCTTTTCTAATCATGTTTCTTTCTCTGTTGGGTACTTCTTTGCATTGTATACGCTTGGCAGTCACCTTTCCAGTCTGGATTGAAAAGAGGCAGACATGATGCACTGTGATGTGACAACAATTTTCAACCTTCAACACAACCATCTGCATAATTCTCCACCTGTCAGCAGACATTTTGCTACAAAGATACCAACCTTGTGTGCAGATTGGAACCAACAGTTTAGCCCGTTGGGCGTCGGTAGTGGTTTTAGTTGCAATGGTTCCTACAGGAATCATCACGATTAAAACCGCTAAAAAAAACACCCAAAGGGTTAGCATCAAGGCTTTTTGTACAGACAGGCATGGTTCAAGCAGACATCAGTTGTCTGAAAAAGCAGAGGCCAAAAAGCAGTAATCATGCTCATTTCTGATTGGTTTACACAAAATATGGCAGCATGGCCTCTTTCACTGCATTCTGGCAGAAGGGCTTAGTGTTGTACTTTTACATGGTTGACAGCATTTTGAGACATTTCCGGGCACTCCCTCTTTTCAGGTGTCGTAAGTTTCTTCCCTTGGCTTCTCTATGGAGAAAACGTCACTAAGTGCATCTACACACAAGGAGACTACCTCATATACCAGCGCATCACTCATCAGGCCCGGATAATATTTATGTACATCTTTTCTTGGAAAATGCAAGAAGATACACCCCTTTTGCTTAATGCCACAGATGCCAACATTATATATGTGGACCACTGTATAATTTAACCCCTTTGTGCAAGCAGCCATCGGTACTGTTTACAATATCGGTGACTGTATGCACAAGGGGGTTAAACCTTAACAGAATTTATTCCCCATAATCTACAGCAGGAGATGAGCTGACCATGATATATTTCCAATTCCAGGGTATTGTCAGTTTAGCTTGCCACCTGGTGGCGCCAAGCTAAGCTGGCATCACCCTTAAATTATCATGGTCAATCCATCTCCTGCAACTGGTACATAGTCGGTATAGATGACACACATAAAATTTAGGAAATGCAGCCATGAGCTCAAATGGGTCAAACATTTTGCATGATGGTAGTGGTTGTAGTCGCAATTCCTTCAGCAATCATTGCAACTAAAACTACTACGACACACAAAGGGTTAATGGCAAAGACTGTCATAAGGTATCAGGGCTCACCAGAGGTCATAAGGCGGATCGGCTTCACAGAACCTGCCCAGACTCCAGATATAGAGATGTGAGCTTTGATATACTTGTCCTTCCAAGTCTGTGGCTGGTGGTTAAAAAAATACAGCAGCATTGGGTTCCCCATCGAGTGGCCAATCATTACTACTGGCGTGTTGTCGTTGGCAGTGTAAGTATCTACAACCAGTTGGGTCAGGTTGGTGAAAAACTCGGAAAGTTCATCTGCGCATGTCAAAGAAGGTGCACAGTTACTGTTAGCAACTACAGTTATCAGCATGTAAATGAAGAGGCTAAAAATTAAACATTGTGCATCTTCAACATGATATGCTGCGATACATTTCTACGTATTACCTTTAGAAATGTAAATGTATACTGCTGTTTGCAATACATCTGCATTTTATACAAACGATCAAGCTAAATACTAGCTACTAGAAACGACTCAATCATTATCTGTTTCCATCAAACAGATAAAACACTAAATGAACTATTAACCCATAGAGCCCTGAAAGACTATGACAGGATGTGGATTGACCATGATATTTCAAGGTTGGTGTCAGAATAGCTTGACGCCTCTAGGTGCCAAGTTATTCCGACACCAACCTTGAAATATCATGGTCGATCTGTCTCCAGTACTGTGATATAGACTTCAGAGGATATCTACAAAAATTTGATAATTTTGTCCTCAGGGCCTTATAATAATAATAATAATAATTACGGTATTTATAATGCGCTTATCTTATAATAATTATAACTCTAAGCGCACACTCACAACTCGCGCACGCATGCGCACGCTTTAGACAATGACTCACGTACCACAAACAGTGAAATACATTACGACGGTCAGCTTGGGGTGGGGAGTGCGGTGATATAGTGCTAAAACTGTTGAAAGAGGTGAGTTTTGAGGGCGGACTGGAAGGAGGAGAGAGAGTGTTTCTGACGGAGAGAGAGTGGGAGAGTGTTCCAGATGGATGGACCGTAGACGGAGAAGGAGCGGGGACCGAAAGTGTTAAGTTTGGTGCGAGGGATGTGGAGGCGGAGAGGGTCGGAGGCAGAGCGGAGGGAGCGGGAAGGTGTGTAGGGGTGAAGTAAGTTGGAGAGATAGGCAGGAGCGCAGTTGTTCAGGGATTTGTAGCAGAGAGACAGAACTTTGTATTGGATGCGTTGGGGGATGGGGAGCCAGTGAAGGAGTTTGAGCAGGGGTGTGATGTGGTCGGATTTTTTCTTTCTGAGGACGAGGCGGGCAGCATTGTTCTGGACGCGTTGGAGAGTGAAGATGGTGGATTGAGGGAGACCGGAAAGGAGAGAGTTGCAATAGTCGATGCGAGATAAGATGAGAGAGACAGCAAGTTTGGTGGCAGCTTCGGTAGTGAGGTATTTTCTGATCTGACTGATGCGGCGAAGGTGGAAATAGCATGCCTGGGTCGTGGCGGAGACGAAGTTGGTCATGGACAGAGAGGAATCGAGGATGACGCCGAGGTTCTTGGCCGAGTCAGAGAGGGAGATGGGGGTGCTATCGAGTTGAAGGTGGAGAGAGGGAGGGAGCTGGGAGAGTTTTTGGCGAGTGCCTACCAGCATGGCTTCCGTTTTGTCATCGTTCAGTTTCAGCTTGTTTGCTGTCATCCAGTTTTTCACGTCTTTGTAGCAGTCAGCCGTGCGAGTCAGTAGTGACTGAGTGTTGTCGAGTTTGTCTTTGTCTTGCAGTTGTGAGTCGTCAGCGTAGAGGTGGTGGTGTATGCGGTGAGACTGGATGATGTTGGACAGAGGAGAGGTGTAGAGTGTGAAAAGGACCGGGCCCAGGACGGACCCCTGTGGAACTCCGCATGAGAGCGTTACCGGGTTGGAAGAGACGCCGTTGATGGTGACGGACTGCTGTCTGTCAGAGAGGTAGGAGAGAAACCAGGAGTGAGCAGAGTCAGTGATGCCGAAGGAGTGGTGGAGTCGGTGGAGGAGGATAGAGTGGTCTATAGTGTCAAAGGCGGCAGAGAGATCGAGTAGTGTAAGAAGGGAGATGTTGCCAGGTCAGTGGAGAGAAGCAGCTCGTTTAAGATATGTAGAAGGGCTGTTTCAGTGCTGTGATGTTTGCGATAGGCAGACTGGAATGGACTGAGGAGGTTGTTGTCGGTGAGATGGAGGTTGAGCTGGTTGAGAACAACCTTCTCAAGAAGCTTGGACAGGAAAGAGAGATTGGAGACTGGGCGATAGTTCTTGAGTTCGTTTGGGTCGAGGTTGTGTTTTTTGAGGAGAGGACGGACGATGGCGGACTTGAAGATATCGGGGACGGAGCCGTTTTCTAGAGATGCGTTGATGATGTCGGTAATGAAGGGTAGAAGTTTTGGAAGGCCGTCACGGTAGAGAGAAGCTGGGAGGGGGTCAAGTTCGCAGGTTTTGAAGGGCATGGACTTTATGGTCTTGAGGACTTCATCCTGAGAGACGGTGCGGAAGGACGAGAGGGGAGTGCCGGAAAAGGTGGGGTCGGGAGGGCAAGGCGGAGGAGGCAGGGTGTCGAGTGTGTCGCGCAGATTTTGGATTTTGTCCGAAAAATAGGTAGAGAAAGCAGACGGGAGTTCTTCTTTGCTGTGTGTGTTGGGGAGAGGAGAGTCTTTAGAAGTGCCTAGGAGTGTGTTCATGGTGGCGTAGAGGGTTTTGGAAGAGGTGGATTCCAGGATTTGGTTTTGAAGGTGTTTGCGTTTAGATTCGGAGATCATTTTGCAGACTTTGGATCTGGTTGTTTGGAAGATCTGTCTGTGAACGGTGAGGTCAGATGAGCGCCAGAGGCGTTCCGCTTGTCGGCGCTCGCGCTTGGCCTCAGCTATGTCATTAGTGAGCCAGGGGGAGGGGAGTCGGTTGGGTATGGAGCAGGTGGTGACAGGGGCATGGGTGTCTAGAAGTTTTCGAAGGGAGGAATCGAAATGGGATGCCAGATCGGGAGAGGGGGTGGGGTCCGAGAGAAGGTCGACAGCTTCGTCGAAGAAGCTCTCGCGGTTGACAGATTTTAGTTTGCGGCGAGAGACAACGAGCTTGGTTTTTTTCGGGGGAGGTAGATTGAGGGAGACGAGAATAGCGAAGTGGTCAGAGGGAAGCACAGAGGAGGTGTCAGAGTCGAGAAAGAGTTGATCGGAGGTGCGGGTGATGATCCAGTCGAGGGTGTGGCCAAGTCGGTGGGTGGGTTTAGTGATGTGTTGTGTAAGATTGTGGTTTAAAAGTGACGTGCAGAGGCGTTTTGTGTCAGGGTGGTCGGGTTTGTCAAAGTGGAAGTTAAAGTCGCCTAGAAGGATGTGTTTTCCGGGTCGTGTGCTGTAGTGTTCGAGGAGGAGGTCGAACTCGGTGAGGAACATGGAGTTTGTGAGTTTGTTTTGAGAGCTTGGAGGGGGGCGATAGATACATGAGAAGATGAGGGACTGGCCAGGGAGTGTTGCTACGGCCTCGACAGATTCAAAGGAGGGATGAGCAAAAGGTAGAGACTGAGAGAAGGAGAGGTGAGCGGAAAGACAGTCCCTGTAGATGATGGCAATGCCACCCCCTCTGAAAGCGCGCGGGAAGGAGGCCAGGCGGTAGCCACTCGGAGTGACGCTGGCGATGATGGGTTCGTCGCCAGCCGAGCGGAGCCACGTTTCCGTGATCACGACAATATCTAGGTCATTGTCTAGAATGAAGTCGGAAATCACGTCAGCTTTGCCATCTTTGCAGACAGACTGGGCATTAAATAGACACAGTTTTAGGTTGGAAGAGACAGCAGAGGGAGAAGAAACGGACGAAGAAGAGGACAGAGGAGAGGGAGGGTAGGGAGGGGGGAGAGAGGATGGAGGGGGGAAAGAGGAGTGAGGGGTGGAGTGGGGAGGAGGAACAGTCGGGGAAGGATAACCGGGTGAGAAAGAGGATGCGAGAGGGGGGTGGGGAGGGGGAGAGGGGAGAGGGGGAGGAAGGGGAGTAGAAAAAGACGAGGAAGAGGGATGGGGATGGTGACGGGGAGGAAAAAGGGGGAGGAGGGGAGGAGGAGGAGAAAGCAGGCGAAGGAGGAGGGGGTGAGGAGAGGAAGGGGGGTGAGGGTGGGGGAGTGGGCAGCGGAGGAGGGCATGGAGCAGTGAATGAGGGAGGGAGGAGAAGAAATGGGAGAAGAAGGAAGGAAGGGGGAGGAGGCGGAAGGGGTGGAAGGGCATTGGAAGAGATGAAGAAGTGTGTGGTAGTGTGTGTGTTTGTGCGTCCTGCCTTCTGCTAATTCCGCCCCTGCGGCCTCTCTTGCGCAATCGGATGCCGCGTAAGGCGACTGCAACACTGTCGGCGGCACCAGATGCGGAGTGGGTGGCATGGCGACGTAGAGATAGCAGTTGTTGGCGTGTGTATCTGATGAGCATGATTATTTGTGAGGACAAGAAAGCGAAAGACGGGAAGAGGGTGCAGCAGGGTGTATGAGTAAGTGTGTGTGTGCCGAAGTGTGTGAGCAGTGCGGTAGGGAAGAGACGCAAGGGAGAAAACTGATGTACAGTAGGTGTGTGTGTGTGCGGTGTGTGTGTGTGCGCCGGTCGGTGTGTGTGTGTGTGAGTGTGGTAGGGGAGCGAGGGACACGGACAACAATCAAGCAACAGATGTGGCCGCGAAAGGCAGACAGCCTCGCACAGTAAACACTTTACCCACTAGCGCGCAGCACTGACATAGAACAAGGCAGCGAAAAGGCCAGCGGATCAATGCGGACCCACGCTGCGGAAGAGGCAGAGATGGCGGCGTAAACAAATTCAAACGAAAGACTATTCAATACGATACCACTCAAACAGCATCCTCATCCGACGAAAAACAAGCATACAATCCTCATCAGCACACTCTTATACAATACTCAGCAGCTTTCAGCAGACAAAAACACAGTACATCCAAAGAAAAGGCACTAAACACTGAGAGCACAAAAACGTGGCGGTCGACCAAACAAAATGGCGCCCTGTAACCTTCTGCCTTAGGGGTTAATCAGTCCTATTTTCAAAGCTGACACCAAAGGTGCTTTTTTTTTTTACGACACAAAACAACAACAACAAAAATCATCACATTATTGCATACAAAATGAAACCTACTAGGAGCTCTTCGGAAGTCATAAGGTGCCCCTTTGATGTCCTTTCCACGTGTGTAGTTATTATTAGCAACCAGCGCATCGGCAATGTTGGAGAAATAGGACACTGCAATTTTAGAGACTGAGTAACATGACATCAGTAAAAATGAATACAACATATACGTTACGATAATGCAGTAATCATTAAACAGAGAAAACTAGAAGATACAGGCTATTTTAAACAGGCAGTGGTCATGCAAATTTGACCGGCTTCTGATATCTGAAAAACAACTATTGGCTGGCGCCTGGTGGCTGCTATAAAATAATTTGAAGTTCTCCAAATCACAAGCTAGCAGTTAATACTGCAAGTATTTGGGAACTACGCAATTTGGAAAACAAAACAAAGCAAGAAAGATGGACAAGACGCTCAAATGCAGCACTACAATTCACAAGTGTGCTGGTCTGTGACTTTAGATCTTATGGCTCTACAGCCACAAGATTCAAAATCACACACCAGCACATGCTTCACATCTTAATGAAGTTGCCCAAAACTCACACACACAATGCACTATGTAATCTGCCTTATCACACGGACTAGGCCTAAAACTCACAAGCACTATAATGGACGTAAGAATCAGGATCCAGCCACTCTACGGTTGATGGGTCTCCAAAATCCTTGATGCGAATATCAACACCTAGAGCATTTTCGGTTGTGTGGGTTGTCTGGTTATATCGCAATCTGCAAAGAAATTCTTTATTTGGGGTGATATGCAATAAGACAGACCAAAAAAACCTGTGAAACATCAGCTTGGTCTACATTAGAACTTCTAGTTCTAGCCTTTAGTTCACATACAGGTGGACTAAAAATGCTGGCTTGGTCTCAAGAAGACCTAGTGCACTGTTTGTTACCAACAGTTGGCTGAACACTTTAATTGGACAAAGCCAATGTTTTTGTCTGCCTTCATATCATGCATTAGACATCAGAAACTTCAGCACCTGGACAAAAGCATGGGACAACTATACTGACGAGCAAATGGGACAACTATACTGACGAGCAAATGAAATGTGACATTTTTGGAATGATGGGAAACACTATATCTGTAGGCACCAAGCAATTCTGGTACCACCCTAGAACTATCACTTTAGTGTTTCCGATTATTCCAAACATGTCACAATTCTTTTGCTAGTCAGTATACTTGTACTTGTAGCACTTAACTAGTAGCAGAAGAATGTTGACAATAAAGTGACTCTGTATAAAACTAGAAAAACAGGTGATTATCGAAAAAGAAACATGTGTGGAAGGGGTTGGGGGTGCTCTGAAAAATAGTTGTTACCTTAAAAGAAATACTGAAGCAAAAACACATGCGCCACACCAGCACTACACTCTGAAAGCTCACAATCATTTGTAGATTTTTATGCACCATATAGACACTGCGGCCTATAAATCATTAACACTGGTGATGGGGCTCACGTACCTCATGTTATCGACAAAACAGTTGATGGCTAGAGGAACTAGCTCCGCCAGATTAAGCCAGATGTTAAAGTAATCGTCTGTCGACTTTTTGCAGTAGCTATGTGGTACTTCAACTCTGTTTAACTTGGCAAACAGCTGAGTGCCTCCATCCCCTGGCACTGCAAGTAGAAAACAAGTATTATCACCTCTGACACACTACAACAGGCAAGATATGAATCGACCACAACAGTCCAAGGGGGGAGGGTGCCAGAATAGCTTGGCATCTGTAGGCACCAAGCAATTTTGGTACCACGCTGGAACTATCACGATCGACCCAGTTCATGAAGTGATAAAGTGGTATGCCCTTAGCCTTAATCGAACATTCAAATTTGGAATTGTTACATTAGTGTAGGCTTTCCATTAATGGAAAATTCTCTGCATTTGATTTTGAGGGGCAAATTTTGACAGGGCCGGAAAGAAATGGAAGGTTGTCTGTCTCCGAGACTGACAAATCTTGAGAAAAATTGAACTTATCCCTGTTATGTTCCAAGTATGTGACGGACTGTACAGTGCCTGAGACGGATTTTTTTGTCATGCTGTCCATCCCCATGATAGACAATTTTAAATCCTAGCGGAAAGCCAGTAGAATCTTGCATACACTATTGTTAAGCTTATTAACTGCATAAATATGTTCAAACTACTAAGTACAAGGTACTTTAACAAAAAGATAATGGATTCAAACTGTACCAGGGCTCAAAATATGTAGATGAAAATTAACGACTAGAAAAGATTTTTGAAAATCTTATGAGGTCCTAACAGGAAGGATGTCAGCTGGCATGTAAGTTAAACACATCAACTTCCTCTTCCTGGTACGGTATCCGGCAGAAAAAAAGAACAAACTATCAACCACATGCAAAGCCAAACAGATAAAAATGCTGTGATGCAAAACTGGTGTAACTGTATACAAAACCCATCTAACAATATCACACTGCGATGAACAAAATGTCAAACCACACAGAGCACAGGGAAATTTCAAAACACTGACATAAAATCGTAATAATAAATAAATCAAACTATGATGATTATAAAATCTACAATTTTTAATGTGGTAGTTGGATTTCAACTTCCTGATTATCAGTAAGCCAACCAATTGGAATCACTAAATGTAATTTACGTTTGTCCACATATAGCGTTGAACATTTATATTTTTCAATGAATATTTTTATATTTTCCGGGCCATTTCATCATCACTACTTAAGTATATTCACTGATGGCAGCATTTTTCTTTCCCTGTTCAATGCAGGTTTGGTTTTTATTTTAATCATGGTTTTATTAAATGTATATATTTAAAACAAAAATAAGGGAGTATGTATCCTTGGGTGAATAAGTCGGTCGTCAGTCAGGTTCTAATAGGGTCACTCTACAAAGCTGTGCAGCAAAAGTGTGACACCAACCATGAAAAAACAAACTCAATGGGATACTTATTTTTATCATTTTTCTTGGAGATGCATGCCTAAAGTATGATGTTATGACAAAAAAAAGATAATATATAAATGTGTTTGCATGGATGTGGATGGTAAAGTTACGTGGTACGAAATTTGTTTGATGTAACACGGAAACCAAATAAATGGAAATACTGTACAAAAATGAAAGGCAGGATCAAACAAGACAGTTTATTTTGTTTTAGAAACACTTCAAGACAAACCACCCAACAAAAAAAAAGCATAATAATGACAGTTTTGGAAGCAAGCTTGTGCCAAGCACTTAGTGAAAATGAAAAGTCGCTCGGCAGCTCATTTAGTTTACCCCCAAGAAGTTTTAAGATATGTAGATCATTTCTATGTAGTGAAACAACATAAGTAACATGCAGCAAATTCACTGACAAGAACATTTTGAAAATAGAGACTTTTGCAATTGCTCAGGACCATATGTTTTAAAAATGGTAGTTGATGTAACATGGAAACCAACTTTCTTCAGCTTAGAAATTAGTGAACTCTTATATGAAATGAAAGATAAGTTTGCAGGGAATCATGACTCTGTAGTCTAGAAAAGCATGATATGAGAGACCAAACCTTAAAAATAGTGAAAATCCTTAATTATGTGCATAGTTTTGTATAACGAGATGCCAAAGTAACGATCTGAATCTTGAGGTTACATCAAACCAAAGAAAACATACTTAGATGTCTTATTTTAACAGCATCAGAATTCCATAAATGTAGTGATGCTGAAGCACATTTTGAAAATTGAGACTTTTGCAGTTGCTCAGGACCATATGTTTTAAAAATGGTAGTTGATGTAACATGGAAACCAACTTTCTTCATCTTAGAAATTAGTGAACTCTCATATGAAATGAAAGATAAGTTTGGATTGAATCATGATTCTGTAGTCTAGAAAAGCATGCTAAGAGAGACCAACTATTAAAAATAGTTAAAATCCTTTATCATGTGCATAGTTTTGTATAACAAGATGCTAAAGTAACTATGTGAAGCTTCAGGTTACATCAAACACCGGAAAACATACTTAGACATCTTATTTTAATGGCATTGGGATTCGGTAAATGTAGTGATGCTGAATAGCAAAGTAACAATAATGAACTTACTGGCACAAGAAACAATACAGGCCAGTAATATCTCTGTTTAATTGGAAAAATCACCATTTTCATGTGGTTGATGTAACAAGAATCAAATATGTCGGACGGTCATTTGGTTTCCGGTTGCGTTTAACATAAGTGAGAACAATTACACTTCAAACGAAGTGTTTGAAAATAAATTCATTGAAAACAGTATTCCATGGGGCAAACATAACTACATAGTGGAATGATCAAAGTCGGAACAAGTCTATGGTGGTTTCATTTGAGCTTAGCAAGCGTCGGATCAGAATGAGTAAAACCTGGGCTTGATCGAGGAGCAAAATTTCTGTACGATAAATCGTAAAAATCGTAATAAACGTCCTTCAAAGTCAATGCACAAGATAACAGTATCTAAATCTAAGTATACTGCATGATTTTGGACTCATCAATAAGTTTGTACTTAAAGAAAGCGTGTCTTGAAGGTTTGATATGGCTTTCTCTGTTTCGCGTAACACACCCGGAAAAAACGGAAGCGAAAACAAAAACACACGTGGCTTTCTCTGTTCAAAGCAAGGGAAGCAACGTTGTGTGCAAATATCCTTCCGCGATACACATCGAAAACTAGGGCAAGAAAAAGCCCCCAAAAGTGCTGTGCTTAGTATTAATTGAGCTTGTTTTGTTCAGTTTGACGTAACATTCAAAACAGGAAACGAAAGCACAAGTCCAACTTTAAGCTCAAAATACAGGATGGACAAAGCTTTTACCAAACTATATACCCTTTTAAACATATTCGAAACACATCCGCCATCTTGAAAAACGTGATTATACGAGTATTCATACGCCAGGCATGTCTGAATGGCAAAGTGTGTACTTTGGTTGGTTGTGGAAACGCATGTTACGTCAATCATGAACTAAATTGTATCCTTATAAAGTGCATTCTAAAAGATTTTTCTGGTTGTAAGATCATAAGGATCACTTACAACAACTATAAATAACAATATGATTACATATTTTTATATTTTATACCATAAATGAAAGATCCGCAACACAAGACAGAAGAAGGGTTACAGCTATGTCACAATTGGGACCGCCATTTTCGTGCATCCTCACACACATTCAGACTAATTAAATATTAAAAGACTTGATATTTTCCCATGCAGTTATCAATACTATCTCTTTCATCACTCTGAAACAGAATAGTACTGTTCATTGAGTAAAGTAACTTAGCTGATTTTTTTTACAGCCAGTTGAAAGTAGGCACCCCTTACGTTGCACAACTTTGTAGAGTGACCCAATAAGGTCAGATGTTGCATAATCTAGCAAATCTGCAATGGAGCTGAGGTGTATGGTATCGCTCGCAATAAACCCGAGACGTCAAGTTATAATTTGTTAGACATCGCTTCTCTTCCTCATACATAGTTTAAAAACGTTAAAATCTTTGCCATGCTTGCATTGCGACAAGAAAAAGTGATACAATATTTCGTGATCTGAAGTGCTGGCTTTTGTCCATTGTTGTGACAACAGAGAGATGTCGGTTTCTAGACCATCTAGATAACAGCTCTGACCTAAACCTCCGCCATGAATGTAATTTTAAGATAATATGAAATCAGTTTAATTGAAACACTTACCAAATATTACTGGATATTTAGCTTCCGCAACAAATGCAGCAAAAATTACGAGCAAGACAAGACTCGGGCGATACACGTCGTTTGGGGACGCCATCTTGAAATAAAGGAGGGGCAGGGCACGTGAGGCAGCAGTTTGATTGGTGGCGTGATCCATCATGTGATGTATTTGCATAGCTATTTTTAGAAGTGCGCTGCGTGCTTGTCATAGTGCATAAGCACTGCATCAGTGCTAGCGATGTGTGATGATAATAGTAATAATATTAGTTCAACATCATTGTGTGACGACTTTTGTTGATTATGTTATTGAAATAATAATAATAATAATAATAATAATCGCGCCGGCCATGCCCTGCACTTACAAAAGGCAGGCGCACATGGGCCACTGTTGCCAGCAATGATTTGTCAGTAGTGAGGTAACAGTCTGTTATTACGTGTCACGGCTGAGGAAGTGCATATCAGTCTAAACCCGGAATAGCGGATGGACAAAACCAGTTGGACTACCCCTAATAAATAAATAAATAAACACTTCTTTTTTTTAAAAGGTACACTTTTTCTGTTTAAAACAAGACAGTTTCTTCGCTTATAACAATATAACGCCATATATGTGTATTATTATTATTATTATTATTATTAACATTCATGTACTAAATTAATTATTACTGATAAAATTAAGTCGCTTATCTCAAGATTCAAGATTTCAGTCACTGTCTGAGAAGGGATAATTATTTTTTGTCAGTCAGCTATAGATCTAAAAGAACGACATAATCATACAAATTGATTATCTGTTGATTTAAAAAAAAAGTTTTATTTTATTTTATATATTAATAAAGTCATCCCCCCCCCCCCCTTACTAGTCACTGAGTTGTGGCGGGCAGCTCTTTTTCACTAGTGTCTCAGTCCGGCGAGGTGATTCCGATCGGTAATTCAGTCACTCATAGACGGCCGCCGTGCGGACCCGGCGGACCGACAGTCGGACTGAACTGCCGGAAAGCCGCCGCCGCGCTACCGACAACTGACCTAAGGGCCGTTAACCCATTCAGCCCTGACGCACTACAGCAGGAGATGGGTCGACCATGCCGCTTATAATTCAAGGGTCATGGTCGTGCCAGATTAGCGTGGCACCTCAGCAGTGTCGGCGCCACTGAAGCTAATCTGGCACTACCGGCCTTGAATTCACTGAGTCAGTCAGTTGTGGCGGGAAGCCGCGCTTTACTGCAGTGTCGAGTTGATAAGTGACTTTACTCCAGGCCGCCTGTGAATCGGTGATTCCAGTCCTGTAGCGGGAATCAGTCACTGACGCCGGGCCGCCGTGACCGGCGACTGACCGACACTGAAAAAGCCGCCGCCGCGCTACCGGACAGCCAAAGGGTTAACCCATTCAGCCTTGACGCACTGGCAGCAGGAGATGGGTCGACCATGATAATTCAAGGGTCGTACAAGATTAGCTTGGCACCTGTCGGCGCCACGCTAATCTGGCTCAACCCGACTGACTTATCGTCATGGTCGATCCATCTCCTGCAACTAGTGCATAATCATTAGACTGATGATGAGGCCTCCCGAACTGAAATTGGGAAATACGGCCGTCGGGCCGAATGAGTTAAAGCGATCTGTTCCGCGGCAGGCTGTGACGGCTAAAATTCGCCGCCGCCGAAACGACGGGGCGGGTTTTCAATTGAGTTGCGGCCTTGGTGTCTTGCCGCCTCAGTCAACTTGAAGTCAGACTTCACTGACTAGTTCTCTCACAAGATCTTGTGCGCACTGGGAGATTCCTGTCACAATCCGTGATGTGATTTATATCACTCCTTTTGAGCATTATATGTCTCTCTGGCTTAGGGTCGGTGCGCCACTGGGAGATTCCTGTCACAATCCGTGATGTGATTTATATCACTCCTTTTGAGCATTATATGTCTCTCTGGCTTAGGGTCGGTGCGCACTGGGAGATTCCTGTCACAATCCGTGATGTGATTTATATCACTCCTTTTGAGCATTATATGTCTCTCTGGCTTAGGGTCGGTGCGCACTGGGAGATTCCTGTCACAATCCGTGATGTGATTTATATCACTCCTTTTGAGCATTATATGTCTCTCTGGCTTAGGGTCGGGTCGACGCCGAGGTTGGGACCCAACAGCGTCACAGACACACGTACCACAGGTTTTCCGCAGCCATTGCCTAGTGAGTCGGTGTAACGGAATGTACTCTCCTGTATACACAGGAGAAGAGAGCAGGAAACTCTTTCATTTTACATCACTATTCACATTTTTTTTTAATTTTATTTTTATTTTAAAATTTAACGCATTACGTTTTAAGGCTACTTTGTTAAAGCGGCTTTATTGGCCTTTGAAGGCTTACATTACAGTAGGAGCCGATACTGACATAACTGAGTCAACCATTTTAGTTCAAGGGCCGGTGCCAGAATAGCTTGGCGCATCAGGCGCCAATTAGCTATTCAGGCACCACCCTCGAACTGTCATAGTCAGATGTATTTCAAGCAATAGTGTATCCGAATGAAAAAGGTTAGCCTGTTCAGTTGTCCGCGGCACGGCCATCCTTGACTATCATGGTCAGACTGCTCGGCGTTAAACCCAAATAACTAACTATCATGGTCAGTCTATCTCAGTCCTAAACTGTAATGTAACTTTCATAGGACAACTCATAAATCTGAAAAAAAAAACAACTCATCTTTAGGATTTAATGGGTTAAACAAAAAGACGCACCCGTGATTGCTCTGTCGTAGTCATAACTACCCAGTCGAACTGACGTACTAGGGTAGATTCGCTACTGAGTAGCTGCCCTCGAGTAACCGGCCTCTTTCCGTTTCGTTTTCCTCTCCGCTACTGCCGATCAGGTTTGTCAGCCTCGATCAACATCCTTTGATTCTGTTTACCACTTAACCCCATCACAGCCACTGCAAGAAAAGATGAACACCACCCCATAACAACTACAAGATGATAGTAGATCCTCATGAGCCCCCGCAATTGCGGCGGGGGCTCCGGCATCAGCGGAGGATCTATGCCTCTTTCTGAGCCGGACCAACTTGATTTGTACCCATGCCGCTCAGTCTTTGGACCACCGGCCAGTTACGACTTTTGGTCGCTGAATGAATAAAGATTTCAGCCGAAACAAGACGTAAAATATACGTCCACCGACAGAGAAGGGGGTAATTTTCAATGGACAGGATGAGTGCACTAAACTGATATAGTAGCCAGTCATAACGTGAATAACTCCGCCCGCGACAATGACACCTATAAGTGCCAAGCTACTTCTGACACCACCCTTGAACTATTATGGTCGATCTGTCTCCTGAACTGAGTGTAATGCAGTCCTCAGAGGATAACTCGTCAGTCATCACGCTAGTCGTGGCGGCCATCTTGAGAGTGCCATCCCAGACCCCATTGTACCCGATGATGTATGAGACGTGTTGTATTTGATGTGTAGCCTTTATCATGCACGAGTGGGTATGAATTGAGTGTGACTGAGAGTATGAATTGTCCAATTGTAACCACAAGTGGGTGATCGGTGACTGACTGCGAGTGAATGTATGACTGTTTACCGCATTTTAGGGATGTTAAGTGTGTGCGCATGTGTCTGCGGAGTGAATGCATTAAAACGTGAGTGAATGATGGGGTTGTAGGATGCGTTACCTTGATTATTTATTTAGTTATTTCATTTGCTCATTACGCATGGCATGGCGGCCGTATCATAGTTTGACATTCTTGGCATGGTTTTATTTGGTTTGATACGGCTGGTGCATGGCATTCAGTCCTTTTCCTTAGTTTTATATTCTTTAATTTAAAAAAAAAACTTATATCCTTTTATTTTACTTTTCAGGTATTGCTTTTTGTTTGCTATAAGTAATAAAAGAACCACGAACAAGACTTAGCGCCCTTTGTCAAAAACACCACCACCACGTGCAACATCATTACTTCCCCTCGGCTCCGTCACACACACACACACACACACACACACACACACACACACACACACACACACACACATACACACACGCACGCACGCACGCACGTACACACACAGAGACACACACACACACACACGCGCGCGCGTGTGCGCGCGCGCGCCGTATTTTGGTCATTCAGTCACTGTATTTGTTCCGCCGGGTGGCAATTCAAAGTTTACTCTTGACAACATTATTGCAGCATGCCCACATAGTCACAACATCATTCCTTATCACTTCAAGTTTATAACTCAGTCATTCGAGACGTGCTGCCTCCGGATACGCGGCATAAGCCGCGTATCCGGAGGCGGCACGTCGCGAATGAGTTAACACCTTCACTGCTTCTGGTCGCATATTGTACGTCTGGAGGAGTTGCAACTGTCCCATGAAAAATGGACACAAAGTGGTTCCAGCAAGCACGAGCCCCCGCCTCTGCGGTGGCTCATGAAGATCTATGCCTCTTGCAGTAACGTGGTGTTCATTTTTCTCCTCGGCAGTGACGGGGTTAAAATAAAGGCGAAGAAAACGAATCGTTTGTGTAGCACTGATCTGGCCAAACCAAACCTGTATCCGATGTACATATTATTAACATTTTCCGCCAGCGCCGAGAAAATTTGAACATTACCCGACTGCAAGAGGCAACGATCTTCGGGAGCCCCCGCAGTTGCGGGGGGTGGGGGTGGGAGGACAGGGGTGGGTGGGTGGGGATGGGGGGGGGGGCTCATGAGGATCTATGCCAATTGCTCAGACCACTTTGAGTCCATGTACCTGGGACAGCCACGGTATTTTGGTCCTGTATCATCTGGCCGGTTCGGCTAGTTTCACCGAACCAAATGTGTTAACCCCTTCGCTTGCCGAGAAAACCTGAACACCCAGCTGGGGCAAGAGGTACAGATCCTCACGAGCCCCCGCAGTTGCGGGGGCTCGTGATGATCTTTATCTCTTGCTGAGACCAATTTGTCTCCACGCCGCACGTTCCTTGGGCAGTTGTGGCGTTTGGTCCCGCCTTTGAAAGAGCGAGGATTTCGGGAACAAAATAAGCGCCCAGTGGCAGGAAAGGGGTTAAATGTCAACAGAAAGACAACAGAAATAACTACATGTACCAAGAACACAAAGTCTTGCGAATTAACCCTTGGCGTCTCGGCAGCGTTTTTGTCGCCGCGACAAAAAAGGGGGTTAAATGTCAACAGAAAGACAACAGAAATAACGGGCTACATGTACCAAGAACACAAAGTCTTGCGAATTAACCCTTTGCGTCTCGGCAGCGGTTATTGTCGCCGCGACAAAAACCGAAACTGTCGACACACAAAGGGTTACCTACTGACAATGTCACTAAGATTTTCATGAAAGCAATTTATTGATACTGCTACAAACAACAAAAACAAAACAAAACACCCCCCCCCCCTTCCAAAACAAACAAACAAACAAACAAAAGAAAATTAGACGCAAGAAAGACAGTCGGCGGTTATACAACTTAACCGCACATTCTACTGAACCCCTCCCCCCCCCCCCCCCAAAAAAAAAAAAAAAAAAAAAAAAAAAAGCAAAAAAAAAAAAAAAAAGCAACAAACAAAATAAAACACAAAAAACAAATACAAAACAAATATCCCCCCAAAACCCTAACCAAACACACAAACACACACACACACACACACACACACACACACACACACACACACACACACACACACACACACACACACACAGAGGGAACCCCGCAAATAAACACACACACACACACACACACACACACACACACACACACACACACAGAACCCCGCAAAAAAACCACACATTCATTTGTACAAATGACGGTCTCATTATCTGTCAGTTAATTCCTCATTAATTTTCAGTAACAAAGGCCAGATGGGAGGGGGTGGGGTGGAGTGGGGGTTGGGGTGGGAATAGGGTGGCGTTGGGGGTAGGGGGGTGAGGCGATCAGCTATGGAAAATGGGAGGCAGGCCTACATTTGCTGGTAATACTGATTGCACATAATTATACCCATTTGATTATCACAAGCAGCTAATACAGTTACAGTTCACAATTTCCGCCGAATAAATATTGTTACTTCAGACCCAAAGGATTCGCGACCTTTTCACTTTCATGACCAAAAAAGTGGCCGATGATTGATTGACAAAAATATCGCATGGGTAGTGCTTGTACAGGCGCCAGGCTGCGTAGGCAGACACGATTCTGCCGTAGTGTAGATTCCAGAGTCTACAGTATTTTAACCCTTTGGCTGTCGTTAGCGGTTTTAGTCGCGATGATTCCTGCAGGAATCATCGCGACTGAAACCGCTACCGACAAACAAAGGGTTAAACTTCACGCATGAACAGGCCTGGAAGGACGCCAGGAAGCCAATAACTGCCAATCAAAGCCACTAGAAATGTGACGGGCAGTTACGGACTGCTGGTAAGTATGTGCAACTGACCACATGGAATCAGGTGACAGAAAGGTCGTCGGGCTAACTAAACCCGATGTCAGCCCGGTGACTCTTTTCTTACAACTGGGTGGTTTTCCTTTCTAAACAAAATAAATGTCCACGCAAATTCAGCACAAGGATAAAGTGAAGGTCAAGAAAGCAGCATGACTATCGAGATCCTCTCGTATTTCACCATAGATGAAAATGTGTGTCCATACAACATCGTCATGAGAACATCAAGACCCCCCCCCCCCCCCCCCCCCCCGAAGCAAAACGTCTTAGGGCTCATGACGGCCGCAGTGGGCCCACTGCTGCTATGGTGGGCCCGAGGACCTTTGCTCACTGGGACAGCCATTGCTTAAGTCCACGCACAGGCATGGGATGATTGTTGCGAAATTTGGTCGCTTCTTAACACCGGTAGTAGTGAATATCACCATCGGTGTTATTGACTATTACCCGTGTTAAGAGGTGACCAGTTACGCAGCGATCATCCTATGCCTGTGGTTCCACGAGTGCCTTTCTCAATGGTCATAGTCTTCATAGTACATGTATCTGCTATCTGAAAACGGGCGAGGCGGCTCAGGTGGATTGAGCACAAGAGAAACCAAACCCCAGAGAGCGTCCGCCTCTTTCACCTCGCCATTGTCCTTGGAAGCGCCATGACACCCGTGATCCGAACAGTTGCAGGAGGAGACAGAGCTGTCTGAGCTGTTTACGGAAGACAATGTGATCCTTGGCTTTTCCTTCGGCTCTCGCTTGGCTCTTAGTTTTTGGGCAAAGTCTCCAACATCTAAAAGGTCTCTCGGCACAAAGGAGTCTGCGGATTTCAAGAAAGTCTTGATTCCATCCATTCCGTTGTCTCCCGTGCCAAACTCGTTGTCAGCTGACTGCACTGTCAGGGATGTAATCAGGAACTTTGCCGACCCATAGTCTTTGTCGTCGTTCTTCCGGAGGTTGCACCGATCGAGATTCACTCCTTTAACAGCGGAAATGACGTAGCGGCCACCGGAAGCTCGGTAGCTGGCCAGAACAAGTTCGTGGAAGGGTGACCTAGATTCGGGGTGCCAGCATGGCGTCTTCTCTTCTTCGAGGTCCAGGAAGGTCTGGATCTTTCCGTCGTGACGCTCCTGGACCACGACCGTCGTTCCGTCCCTCACCGTCTTCTGCCTCTTCTTCTTGTCGGACAGACTCATACAGCTGAAGATAGAATCTTTTTGAGTCACCACCGCCTCGTAGGTGTCCGCCACAACGAACAACTTCCGAAGATCTGGACTCTGCCTCACCACCAGCTCTGCCAAATCCAGCTTCTTGACAGCGGCCTGGCACTCTATGTCAGATTTGTCTGGCTTGGGACACACTTTCACGATGACTTTCTCAAAGTCGGATATGTCCGAGCACAGCCTTCCCTTGTGAAGGTTCCATCGGAAGGAAGTCATGTAGTGTTTCTTCTGGAAGGAGCAGCAACGATTGCACGGCTCCCCGTTCCGCCCACGGATTCTGTAAGTGTCGTAATAACCGCCCACCATGATGACATCAAGCTTTGGGATCTGTAAACACACACAAATTAAGTAGGTGTAAGTGTCAGTCAGAACATTTGTAAATAGAACTAAACACGGAGCAACAATACAGAAGTAACACACACACACACACACACACACACACACACACACACACACACACACACACACACACACACACACAAGCAAAAAAA
>BTPG01000002.1:156260889-156433389 GCA_036245525.1 Semisulcospira habei
ACAGGCATAACTTTCATGAGTCCCTGGACATGAAGGGGCTCAGTTATGAAAATCTATGCTGGCCCTTTGCAAAGTGCAGTTGAACTGTCGCGAACGCGGAACTTTTAGTCGAGTTTAGGAAACTGCCAGTTCCCCACACGAGAGTGATGCCAGTCCGGCGGCGTAGACTGTTCTGGTGTGTCGCGTGACATACGTTCAGTCTGACTCGACACTGATCCACTCATCCGGATGGGGAGGGAAGCGGTGAGGGGGTGGGTGTCGATTGACGGAATTAAAATGACAAGACGGGATGAACCATAACCCACAAATTCCCTATACGAGAGCTGCTTCGCTGTCAAGGGTCTCTTCCATTTGTCTTTGATTTGATTCTGATATTGAAATATCTCCTTTTGAAAAAGCCTTGCAGACTGTGCCAATGCGCCATAGCGAACTCTATAAGGGGCGCGCGCAGTGCATACGCGTCATTTGTTTGTCAAACGTAATTGTCATGAAGTATTTTAAAAAAAAAAAAAAATACGTATTTAACCTGTTATGAGTTTCGCTTTCGCTTCAAGACTGGGGAAAATGGTGACAAAACTAGAATTTCACGGTACAATTTTAGTCTTGCTATTTGTGTGAAAGCAGGCTGACCGAGTTTTACCTAGCTACATGATATACTAGACTACACCTGCATGCTCTTCTGAAAGCGCGTCGATGTGTGTGTATGTGTGTACGTGTGCGTGTGCGTGAGTGCGTGCATGCGCGCGCTCCAAAAATCTTCAAGAGGCATGTTCATGCGCCTTCTGGGTAAATGCGGATCTATGCCTCTTGGAGATGCACGCATATATGTGAGAGTGAGCGAACAAGCGAGAGAGAGAATTACGTCATATTTAGAGTATGTCTGCATGGTGAGAGAGTTCGGCTTCTTTTACGTCACCGCCACTGCCGGGTCTGACTTTCTCCAGATGTCAAGTTTTTTTTACTGTTTTAATTTTTGTTCTGAAAAGAATTAATTTTTACTGAAGAAGTTGAAAGGGTACAAAGCTGGCTAACGAACTCATCCAATGTCTTTCTCCAAACTAGCTATATATCGGGTCACCTGAATGCTCTTCTGAAATGAGCGCGACGATGTGTGTGTGTGTGTGTGTGTGTGTGTGTGTGTGTGTGTGTGTGTGTGTGTGTGTGTGTGTGTGATATTGTGTGCGTGTAATGGGTGGCGTGTGTGTGTGTGTGTGTGTGTGTGTGTGTGTGTGTGTGTGTGTGTGTGTGTGTGTGTGTGTGCATGTTAGTGCGTGCATGCGCGCGCGCTCCAAACATCTCCAAGAGACATAGATCCTCATGCGCTCTCCGGAAGCATGACTGAGGATCTATGCCTCTTGGAGATGCCCGCATGTGAGAGAGAGAGAGAGAGAGAGAGAGAGAGAGAGAGAGAGAGAGAGAGAGAGAGAGAGAGAGAGAGAGAGAGAGAGAGAGAGAGAGAGAGAGAGAGAATGAAAAGAATTAATTTTTACTAAAGAAGTTGAAAGGGTACAAAGCTGGCTAACAAACTCATCCAATGTCTTTATCCAAAATTTCAAGTAAATATGACCAAAACTACGGACCAGTCTAATCTGGGTCAACCGACTTCCTCGAAACTGTTGTTTATGTCTTAAATGACATAAGACATAAGACATAAGACATTTATTCACCAAGTAAAACGTTACAAGGATTTTTGTGTGACATGGCGACAGTAAAATACATCCTCACTTACTACACATGCATTCATCATGACATACACTCAGTCGTCCTGTATACAGCACTAAGATAGATAAACACAATATTACACACATCAGTCCTATGTCACAATCATGGAATCACGTTGTTCCATGGATGGTGATGAACTGAGTACAGCTTCTGGAAAGAAACTGCATCTGAATCGAGAGGTTCTGGCTTTCAAAGCACGAAACCGCCGGCCCAGAGGGCAGAGGCCGGCTTGAAGAGATGATTGGCTGGGTGTGACAGATAGCGAACGATTTTTCCTGCTTTCCGTTCCATACGTGTTTTGAAGATGGAGGCGGCAGATGGAAAGTCGCAGCCAGCTATTTTGGAGGCAGTCTTAACAATGTGCTCGAGCTGGTTCTTTTCTGTTGCGGTTGTGCTGCCATACCAGACAGTGATAGAGAAGCACAAGGTGCTCTCTACTATCACCGCGCGGTAGAAATGTGCCATGATACCTCTTGACATACCGAGTTTCCGCAGCTGTCTCAGAAAGTGGAGACGCTGTTGGCACTTTTTCACAATGAGACAATCATTTACAATATTCTCGGAGGCTCTAGTCTTAGCCACCCCTTTAAGAAAGTATTTCGCCAAGTTTCAAGCTTGTCTGTACATATATTTCCGAGATTCTCTTGTTTACATACATACGCGCGCGCGCGCGCACGCACGCACGCACGCACGCACGCACACACACACACACACACACACACACACACACACACACATGCATGCATGCATACATACGCACACACGGCGCTTCGCGCCAAATGTACTTTCAGCAGCGAGATTAGCGTAACGAGACATGACGTAACTGATTTTTATCTTGTTACTTCAATTGTAAGAGGTTTAGGCCTGCCCGCCTTGGACATCATGGACAAGCTATTAAATTCGCCCCACCGCCGCGACCCGTCCTAAAAAGTCCCTTCTATATATAGAAGGGACTTTAAAAAATACCGGTGACTGACACACTTTTCTGAGAAAGTGCCACCAGGGTGGGCATCATTGATTTAGGCCAAGGCCCAGTTGCAATGCTGTCACCACTGACTGATGCACAGTGGATCGTAGGAACTTATCCCATTCAACTCCAACGCCTTACAGCAGGAGGTGGATCGACCGTGATAACTTTCAAGGGGTAGTGCCCGATCAGGCGCCAAGCAAATATGCCACTACCATTGAAATATCATGGTCGATCCATCTCCTGCTACTGGTACATAATCGTTAGGTGACATATCCGTCCAACATTTGGGAATGTGGCCAAGGGGTTAAGGGTTACTTGAAATGGTCCTGAAAGAGGCAGTAGTAAGGTACCTAGTGCGCAAAGGCTATCGGGCCGCCGTTGGCCCGCCGCACGACTGTGCGCGCTGGGCCAACGGCGGCCGACGTTGGCCCGATTGGCCTTGCGCATTGGGTCAGTATGGCTAAGATCTCAGTCTGCTAAGCCGCAGAGGAGGTATGGGCAAGCAATGGTCTCCTGGGCCATCCACGTACTGAGTAGCATGCCTCCTCTTCTTGGCCAGCCACTCCTCTCTTTTCAGGCTGACTTGAGCCATACCTCCGTTTTCAGTTCTAACTTCGTCAGAGCTATATTGATCAGTCAACATACCGTTATGGACCAGTGCCTCCGCCCTTCCCGACCCAATCGTCGCGACCCGCCTACCGGCCCACCTAAAAGGCTGTATGTTCTCAGTTACAGGCCGAAATAGACTCGCCAACGACGGCGTAGCCTGTATAGGCTGTTTGGTTACAACTTACATACAGCCCGGCACTACTTAACCCTTATCATTCGGAATAGACCAATGTGTGAAATAAGTTTGACTAAAATAAATCAAGGGTAGTGCCAGAATAGCTTGGCGCCTCAGTCTAGGCCATTGGTCTATATCCTTATCTGTAAGTACTATAATGTAGCTTGCATATGGCAGTGTCAGTACAAGTTTGAAGTTTATAGCCTCAGCATGATATGGGTTAAAAGCGGCCATCGGAAATCTTTGAAACTGAAACATGACGTATATGATTATTTATTTGCTTTCGAAGCACTCAATAAAATGAAGATACAGCAACAACAAAAAGGACATTTTTTTTCCCCCTGACCTAGTCTAGTCTGACCGCTGTCCGACTACCCCCCCCCCCCCCCCCTATTCCCTGCCAGAAGTAACTCAGTGACCAATTCCCAGCTGCAAGAGGCATAGATCCTCATGGGCCCCCGCAGTTGCGGGGGCTCATGAGGATCTATGTCTCTTGCTGACCTCACTTCAGTTCTATGTAACTATATGCTCTTTGAACGGCTTGGCTGTGATCGTTGGCGTTGAATTCAGCTAATCCTTTGGCTGTCAGTAGCGGTTTTACTGAGTCACGGTAACTTGAATTCCTGCAGGAATCATCACGACTATCGCTACCGACAGGCTATTGGCTAACGAAATTTCATACTGCAGTGAAGGGGTTAAGTATCAGGCCGACCTGTTGATGTTGTTGTTCAAGTGTTCAGCATACTCGCAAGAGAGAAGATTGATTAGAGTTTCGGGATAATGGACGGCGCTGACGGGCGGGTTATGGGGGACAGGGAAATCTATTGCACATGGAGTACCACCTGAACACTGATCAATTCAGGCGCACTCCAACTGTGCCACTTTGATTTACCAGGACCTTTCAACGGACATGCTGTAGAACAAATCCGCCTTTTCCCCCTGGATTGCGAGTCCAGCTACCGGGGTGGGACGGGGGATTCGAACCCACGACCCGGCGATTCCCTTCGCTCTCCTGCTCCGACGCTTAACCGCCTGAGCTATTTCGGACTCATGAAAGAGAAGATTGCGTGTACGGCTGCTTTTAAACGCATCTGTATTGATGCATCACTGAGTGGCGTACTGTAGGCAGGGCTTTCATGGGGCTTCATGGTTTCATGGCTCAGACTTCTAGAGAACAATACTAGGACGTCAGTGGGAGCGGGGTGGGCCGGGCAGAGTGATCAAGCATATAGGCCCAATGCGCTAAAGACCATCGGACCGACGTCGGCCTGAGGGCGCACTGGGGTAGGGTGGGGTGGGGTGTGGGGTAAACAACAGTGAATACACACCCGGCCAACAGTTAACCCGTTAGTTCTCTGCTACACTAACCATATTGTGTGGTACACTTTTGTTTCCAGAAATCTTGGCTCATTCATCAACCAAAAGCCAACACCGTCACCATGGACACAAACTGGTCTTAGCAAGAGGCATAGATCCTCATGCGCCCCCGCAGTCGCGTGGGCTCATGAGGATCTATGTCTCTTGCACTGAGTTGGATCTCTATGATATTCACTTTTTCAGTTCTCGGCAGTGAAAAGGGTTAACCCTTATCATTCGGAATACACCAGTGTGTGAAATAAGTTTAACTAAAATAGTTCAAGGGTAGTGCCAGAATAGCTTGGCGCCTCTAGGCGCCAAGCTATTCTGGCACTACCCTTGAACTAAAGCCATTGGTCTATATCCTTATCTGTAAGTACTATAATGTAGCTTGCATATGGCAGTGTACAAATTTGACTGCTTTTAGTCTCAGTATGGTATGGGTTAATGCAAACATAAGTACTGACGCCGGCTCTCGATCACTCTCTCTGCCGGGAAATGTGTGTGACGCAGTGGCAAGGCAGTGTGGTGCCCTGGAGCCGAGCCAGTAAGCTAAGTGACGTGTGGTTTTACCAGCCGGCCAGTGCATGAGTGAACCATACGTGTGTCAAGGAAGGTCCTGACATAGCCTGAAGGCAAAAAGGACTTCTGTCCTCAAGAGCCGGAAAAGCGAGATTTTCATTGTCTTACAATGCAAATCTCGCTTTTCAGAAAATGAACTTGCCGCCCTTTTGCCAGATGAGTGCAGGGTCCCCCCCCCCCTCCCCCCTAGCCGCCGGACAACTGAGGCGGACGTGTGCTCGGTGTGTGTGTGCGTGTGTGCGTGCGTGCGTGTGTGTGTGTGTGTGTGTGTGTGTGTGTGTGTGTGTGTGTGTGTGATCCAGCGAGGAAAACGCCCAATGCTCGGGGGTTGGGACGGGTGAACGAGGAGTGAGGGGGGGGGGGGGGCGGGGTGAGGGAGGTGATTCACACAGGCCGCGCGGGGTGTCTATCTAGCTGGCTCTCTCTGCCGGCTTCTCCCGGCCTCAGTGATAATGTTCTATTATTGAAACGCCATAAACATTTCGACTCAATATTTCGACTCAAACTTTTTGGACTAACGGCTAGCTGTGATCTCCTACACTCTTTGTCGAGTTTTGAGTCGATTTGGCATTAACGTCAGCCGTACACATATACTCAGTGATGCGCACTTCAAACGACAACTCAGTACTGCTGAAGATGGATCGAGGCCGTTAGATCTAAAGGGTAGTGCCTGATTAGCTTGGCGCCTGAGGCGCCAAGCAAATTAGGCACTATCCTTCAGCCTTAAATTGAGCGTGACGGTCGATTCATCTCTACCTAAATTTGTGATGATGACTGACTGAGAAGAGACTAGTAGTAATACTGCCTAGTCAGTGATGGCCGCGGAAAAGACATTGTCAGTCCATTTTTTTTTTTAAAGTGAAAAGCAGGATTTTCATAGTATTACAATGAAAATCCCCCTTTTACAAGTATGGACTTACCGTCTTTTGTCTATACAGGGCAGAACATGTATTTCAGTAACCCCTTCCCTGCCACTACTGTACGTACATTTTTGTAGTTTCTGAAATCTTTGTTCAGTCAACGACCAAAAGCCAAAACCGTACAAGAAACAATTGGATTAAACTGAATTGAAATTGGTCATAGCAAGAAGCATAGATTCTTCTGAGCAGTTGCGGGGGCTCATCAGTGTCTCTTGCAGTTGGATCATGTTCATGTTTCATCGGCAGTGAAGGGGTTAATGTGTGATCGCCTGTGATTTTATTTTTTGACCTTACGACTCTTAAGGTTGCCTTTGAAACGATCTGCTCGATGACAGGATTTGAATGCTAAAATTCGTGGACACAACTCGATGCCAATCTTGCCTTGCCTCAGCTAAGACTTGTCCATCCTTCTTTTTACAATCCATGTAAGTAGGCACACGTACCAGAGAGTTTCCACTGAGTGCCTATTTAGCGTAACGGGAGAAACTCTCCTGCGTATCATTCATGGAGAAGACTAGCAGCCACAAAAGTCTTGCATTTTACGTCACTCAAACTCATACGGTCTGAGCCAGCCCTTTGGCGTCCAACATTATTGTAAGACATACTAAAAACATTTAACGAGACATTGCAAACTATTAACCCCGCTTTACTGCCTGGAGTAAGTCAGTCGCTGTAAAGGCCCACTACCACCGTAACTGTTCAAAGATACACTTCTGTAACAGATGGTTACAACACGCTGCACACAGGTCTAGATATGGTTCATTTAGACACAGGACAATCCAGTTCAGCACACGTCGTCTTCATATCAAGTATTGTGACAATGACTCCACTCCGTTTTATTTATACAACACTTTCAAGGAGAGAAACAGCTAAAAATAGATTGACACGTTAACGGCTGCGCAGAATAAACTTAGTGCGATTACGCGTGTGCTTATGCTGCGTGTCCCAGCTGCTGTTAAAGTTAATTAGGTGTGTCGACAACGCATAATAAATACAAATGGTGCTGAGATGTGTCTTCCAATTTACGCGGAATGGTACTGTAACGTCCAAAATCGCTTAACCCTTTTCATCCTGATACCACCGCTTGAAATAAATTTGACTGACAGTTCAAGGGTGGCGCCAGAATATCTTGGCGCCTGAGGCGCCAAACCATTCAGGCACCACCCTTGAACTAAAACAGTTGATCTGTCTCTTAATGTGAAATGTAGCCTTCATAGAACAATAAACAATTTTATTTTTACAAAATCAGCCTCAGGACGTAATGGGCTAAGTAGCTTAAGCCTGGCCAACATAGAAATCTCTAGAATCCGTTAATTGTCCACTAATGGAAAAGAGGGTATGACCATCTACCGGATGTGACTTGCCAGAGGAGGTCGTCGACTAATAGTGTGGACCCAATGCACGGCAAAAGGCCACCGGGCCGATGTCGGCCCGATGGCCTTTTGCACATTGGGGCGGTGCCAATTAATGATGCGTGGAGTGTTGCCTGTGCTTGCCCTTTAGTGTATTATTACTTGCAGTGGAAGTTTCGACTCATGTTTTACAAGCTGGCGAGCTCATAAGTTTCTACGCATTTTCGACTAAACGCCACTTAAATCAACTCATGTGTACACACAGTCTGCTTGCAAAAGACAGCTCATTTTTTTGACAAGCACGATTTTCATTTCTAGCGATGAATATCTTGTTTGGAAGAAAAGGACTCCGCTGTTCTGACAAAAAACATTTACGCCACTGACTGTGTGTGTGTATGTATGTGTGTGCCGTGTGTGTGTGTGTGTGTGTGTGTGTGTGTGTGTGTGCGCGCGTGCGTGTGTGTGCGCGTGCCGTATGTGTGTGAATGCCGTGTGTTTGTATGTTTGTGTGTGTGTGTGTGTGTGTGTGTACGATTTATTTATTTTATGTTTACCTATTGATTATTATTATTGATTAATTAACTAATCAATTAATTAATATATCAATGTATCTATTAATTTATATATCTATGTATTTATTCAATTTATTTATTACTTCGCCAGTGTCTTAGTTTCATTCGTCAGTGCGTCCGCTCTTCCCTTCTTCGCTAGTTCGCTCATTCACGTGCATCACAAATTACGAGCGTTCTTTTGCAAATTGTTATCCGCGCTGTTGAGTCATTATTAACTCATTCAGCCAGACGTACGTATTTCCCAAATTTTGGAGGCGTCATCTAACGACTGTGCACCTGTTGCAGGGGATGGATCGACCATGATAATTCAAGGGTAGTGCCAAATTAGCTTGGCGCCAAAAGGCCAGGCTAATCTGGCACTAGCCTTAAATTATCATGGTCGACCTATCTCCTGCTGTAGTGCGTCAGGGCTGAATGGGTTAATCCCTTCAGCCGTGCAACCCCAAGGCCGCACTGATTTCGCCAATTTTAGAGGCGTCATTTAACGCTTACGTACAATTTCCAGGGGATGGCTGGACCATCATCATTCAAGGGTAGTGCCAGATTAGCTTGGCGCCATCAGACGCTAAGCTAATCTGGCACTACCCTTGAATTATCAAGGGCGATCCTTCACTTGCTGCAAGGTTTCGGGGCTGAATGGGTTCACTTATTACTGCGAATGCTACACCAATCTGTTCGACCTTTGCTCACTGCCGTATATTACGCTCTCTGGACTGCCGACATGGTAATACCGTGAAATCCGATATAACGACTAGCATAGGTCTCTGGCTCCCCGGCACTGGGTATTCCCGGTGAACAAACTATAAGGTCCGGCTTGGGCTGACGTCAGTCAGCCTTGCGGGCCAACCGTGCTAAGGCTGACGACGGCACGATGGCCGTTTGCTTGCCAAGTGGATTGTTTCAAAAACGGTTTCACAACGGCTGAGTCTCTGTACAATTCCGCTGCACAGCAAAAGTTACCCGATCGCGAGTATGACGCGGTCAGACCTCATGGCTCCCCTGTAAAAGTGCGATATACCATACCGGGAAGCTGTCTAGCAGTTGCATCAGAACTTTTCCGAGGCCGGTGTCAGCAAAGACGCGGCTGTACAGTAGCTACACTGAGTATCTATGGCGATGACAGACTGGACGCGTTCCAACTTGTTTGTTGTTCTACGCAAAGAAACGGATTTTCAGGATTTCTTGTCCTCGCCAGAGCGAGTGACTGAGACCGCTCCCTACCGCTTGTACTGGCGGAGTAGTATCTATTAAAAGTAATACTGACTTTTATAGCTGACTCAGGTCAGTTTTGTGAGGCGTCTCAGTCTGATGTGCATAGATCATGCAAAGTTATAAGTGACTTGGAGGCGCCAAGCTAATCTGGCACTCTGGCTCCCACAATTGAGGAGTTATGCCATTTGCGGCTGCTCAGTAGAACCACTTCGTATGATGTTCCTTTGCATTGACGGGGCGCGATCTTTGACTGACTTTGAATTGACAATATTTCAAAAACAAAATCAGCTGGGAAGGGGTTAAACTGTAAAAGAATCCTTAGTCTTTGTTTAAAGTGACTATAGCAGAAATACATCGTATACAGTTGATAAACATCGCGAAAGCATATTCTCTACTGACTCGGGGGAAAACACACCGACGTGGCTCTGCTAATGAAACTATCCCCATCCCCCTTCCCCCTCCTATAGCCTCCTGCCTGCTTTGACCCATGAGTAACATTAACTCACTCAACCCGACGCACGTATTTCCCAAATTTTGGAGGCGTCATCTAACGACTATGCACCTGGTGCAGGAGATGGATCGACTATGATAATTCAAGGACAGTGCCAGATTAACTTGGCGCCGACAGGCACCAAGCTAACCTGGCATTGCCCTTGAATTATCACGGTCGACCCATCTTCTGCTGTAGTGCGTCAGGGCTGAATGGGTTAATGTTTTGGTGGTGTCCGGTCCACAGGCACGGAATGATCGTTGCGTCATTGCCCACCTCCTAACACGGGTAGTACGGTAAATACTACGACCTGTGTTAACAGGTGATATAGTGAGGTTTCGTTTGCAACAAACAACTCATAACAACAGCGACAGTGAAGCCACTGAGTTACGCGGACAAATAGCCATCTCCAAGAGGCATAGATCCTCATCAGCCTAGGGGGCTCATGAGGATCCATGCCTCTTCGGAGATGTTTTTTGTTAGTATTGTCTATGCTTGTGGCAGTTGCTCAGTGGTTATCCACAATGACTGAGTTCAATCTCGTTCGTTGTTGAAGTCGTTACTTGCCGCGGCAAACGTAACGGCCTCACAGACGACGCGGCAACGATCATCCAATCATCTCCGGGCTCATGCCTGTGGTCTGGTTCCACGCTACTGTAAGTGGCTGAAACAGCAGACTGAAAACAAGGCGCTTGACTTTTCAAGGCAAGCTCTTTGTTTTCAGTGTTGCTGTTTCAGATATATATATATATATATATATATATATATATATATATATATATATATATATATATATATATATATATATATATATATATATATATATATATATATATATATATATATATATATATATATATATAATATATATATATATATGTCAATTATATTTTTACGTGCAGCGCAACACTAAGGAAAAGAAGGATTAAGGGCTGCTGATAACATTCCGAAGTCAGTAGTCTGTAACTGTCGTGCCCGGATTAATCCCGCCGCCTCGATCTGCGTCACCGTGTCTTTGGGGCGAGTGTGTCACTAGGGCGTGCCGCAGCATGTGTTTCTGCAATACACGGGTTGTCTGCCTCCATTCGCTACCGCTACAGCGGTAGCGAATGGAAGGAGACAACCAGTGGGGAGTCATAGCGCTGCTAGTGTTATATGCAAGCATTAATTAGTCCTGCTGTCGGAGGTATTAAGGGGTTACCTCAGATACTACACAATCGTGAAAAGAATGCTTTGCCTTAAGTTACAACGAGAGTTGGCTTTTCATTTTATTTTAATTTTATTTAATTTTAATTTAAAATATGTATATTTTATAGAATTTTTATTGATTATGACGATGATGATATAATAATAACAATAATAATAATAATAACGATGACGATATTAATAATTTAAAAAATAATATTATTATTTTATTATTATTATTATTATTTTCTGGTGATTATATTATGTTTATTTTGTGTGTGTATGCAACGTATAATAATGAAAAGAAGAAGCTGTGGTTGCTCCTTGAAATTATGACACAAATGACATAAAAGCATCTTAAACAAACCGGCGAACCACACCATCACCACCACCATCAATGAATCAATGAATCTTTATTTTACAACGGTGAAGATATTAACACAGTCAGTGACTATGTCACTTTTCGTACCTGCCGTTGCTACAACTACGACTAACTCAGTACAAAATATACATAAAACAGGGACATCAAAGCACAGTGATACAAGATATAATTATAGTCCACTAAACACAAACACACGCATACACGCACAAACGCACTCGCGCGCGTACACACACACACACACACACACACACACACACACACACACACACACACACATACACATGACTGTTAGAATATACACATTCATTCGTGTGTCTACGTATAACTAGATATTGTTATTTGATTGATATCAGGTATCTATAAAGACTTGTCTTGAAACGAGATAATGTCGGAGTGGCTTTAACGTGATGTGGGAGTGAGTTCCACAGTGTGGAACCCGCAAATGACAAAGTAGATTTAAATATATCTATTCGGGGTTTTGGAACAATATAAGACGTAGACCCCTCATATTCCCATTGCAGGAGTCTGATTTGTTAAACAGCTCTGTTATATATTCTGGAGCGCTATGGTTCCACACTTTAAACATCAGTTTGTTAAATTTAAAGTGATTTTGAAGGGGTAGAAATCCAGCTTTACTGAGTTTTTCCTCGGTCGTCAAGTGCGGGTTGGGAAGAATAAATTTAGCCATTCTCCTATGTAAAGAATTTAGTCTTTTTAAGTGTACATCACTGCAACAATCCCACACCGTCGATGCGTAGTTTATATGTGACATGATGTGTGCATTACTGAACAATTTTCTGGTTTCACTATCTGTGCAATACTTTTAATTTCGATAACATAAAGACATTTCTAGAGACCGTTTTACAGACATTGTCAATGTGCATCTGCCACCTCAGCTGATTATCAATTGTGACCCCCAAAAGACGATGTTCGGCTACCTGCTCTATGATTTCGTTGCCGAGTGATAAACTAAGCTTTAATGGTTTTAACTGATGCTTTTGGCGTGTTGCAATAATCATAGATTTTGTTTTAGTAGGATTTAGAATCATAGCGTTGACTTTACACCATGCTGCTATATCGTCGAGACTTTGTTGAAGGCCGTTTTCAACTACACTTATGTCTTTATTAGCTGTGTGGATTGAGGTATCATCGACGAACATATCACACTGTGTTGCTGCGTAGGTGAGACTTAGAGGTTGGTCATTTATGTAAATAAAAATAAAAGAGGACCTAAAATTGACCCCTGCGGAACTCCGAGTTTAACATGTTTAGTAGAAGAGTATTCATTATTCATTCATTCAGTCCTCTCTGCGCCGTCTGGTGCTTGAGGCGACGGCAAGGGAGCGCCACTTTTGTCTGTCAGCTGCTATTTGGGTGCTGTTGCAGAGTAAGGCCTCTGTTCTTGAGCTCTCGCTCCACGGTTCGGCGCCACGTCTCCTTGGTCGCCCACGGTTTCTCTTCCCTGTGGGTCCATCTCAGTGCCACCCTGGTAATGAGTCAGGTGACATTCTGCAAACGTGGCCTAGCCATCTCCATCTCCGTGTGGCGATGGTTTCAGCGATGCTGTCTGCGCCTGCTCTCTTCCGTAGTTCAGTAGAAGAGTATGCTCCATTTAAATTACTTTCTGTTTCCTGTTTTCGAGGTATGACGTAAACAACAAAACAGCCATGTCATTTCGAAAATAATGCTTAAGTTTGGAAATCAATATTGTATGGTTAACTAAGTTGAAGGCCTTTTTAAAGTCAAGATAAAGTACACCTGTCAACTGCGAATTATTCATATTTGAAAGCCATGTGTCTGTTAATCTGCTCAGAGCCGTATGACATGAGTGCCGAGGGCGAAATCCTGACTGAGACGAATGGAGCAACTTTCGTGATTCTAAGTAGTCAGACAGATGTTTATGAATATGCCTTTCGAGGGGCTTAGATAATACTGACAGCAAAGAAATGGGTCTATAATTGTTAGGGTCAGTACGATCTTTTGATTTTGGCAGTGGAACGACTTTTGCGACTTTAAGGTCTGTAGGGAATACATTTTTTGTAATACATAAGTTGTAAATATAAGTAAGGGTCTCAATGACGTATGGTACAGACAGCTTTAATATTTGTGGGTTGATATCATCATGGCCGGAGGACTTTTTATTAGCTAGGTCACTAATTAGTTTGCCCACTTCGTGCACAGCAAGTATGGGGATACTAAATGGTGGAGTACCAGTTGTTTTTCTGTTGCAAAAATTAATTATGTAATCGGGGCATGTGTCTGCCTCTGTGTCTAGACTAGGAGTAGTTATCAAATCCGCTACAGACAGAAAATGTTCGTTGAATGTGTTGGCGGAGAGATTACTGGGGATGGTTATAGGCCTACTGCTATTGCCTCGGGTGATCGAGTTCAGTGCCCGTCAATGGGTGTGGGACTGTTAAGAAACGCCGACAGGTCAGATACCTTATTATAAAGATGAAAAACGTTGAGGTGACCCACTCGTAATTTGTGTACTTTTTGTTTGCTTCTGGCCATGAGGATTTCGCCAACAATTGTATATTGTTTCACAATGAAAATAGCAAAGTACAAGATAACTGATTATCACAATAAAGGTGATCGAAGAAACAGAAAAAAAAAGAGAATAAATGTTATGACTACACGCTATTCTATTGCAAAGAAGATAAAATAATTAAAAGAAAGAAATATCAACTTCGTCGATTTGTTATTCCAATTAAGCAGTTAACCGATCGCACACTAGAAACCTGTCAAAAATCCCTAGGCAAGAAAGTACACCAGACGCCTAGAATCGCACTGTCTACTGTCCGGCACGTGACCTGATCCTGTCAAGCAGATTAAACAGCACTGCAAAGTCACTGTCACGAAGCTGCCCACGTGAGGCTGAGGGCTGGCACTGGAGGGGGTGGGGGTAAAAGCAGTTGCAGTTGCAGATTTAGAAGGGACAGGGACTTCCAGCTATCGCTGATTTCGTCCGAGGGGGGGGGGGGGGGGGGCAGGGTGTGTGTGTGTGTGTGTGTGTGGGTGTGGGGGGGGGGTGAGGGTTGTCTTGCTGACTGTCTGTCGCTCCGTCGCGCAGCGGCTGGTGGTATGCCGGGGTCGGGTGGTTGGTGGTGGAGGAGGCGGGTGGTGTGGCCGGTGGACCGTTGCTTTCAGTGCCAGGTTGGGGAGTGTTGATGAGCCAGCCACTCTAGCAATTCTTGTACGAGTGGTGGCGGTGGTGGTGGTGACCGGCGAAACCGTGGCTGGGTGTGGAATGCCCGGGGGAGATGTGGTGGTGGTGGCGGTGGCCAGTGGATCCTAGGCCTGGGGGTCGGGCGCTGGGCTGCGCGTGGTGGGTATCGGTGGTGGGCTGGCAGGCGTAGGTGGGGTGGCGGCGTGGGGAGTAGTGCCGGGCGCTGCTCTCTGAAGCGCTTGGGTGGTCGGTGACGTCGGTGTTGCCGTTGGGTGGTGGCTGGTTTGTTGACTGGCGGTGGTAGAGGCAGATGCGTTGGGGTGGTGTTGCTCTCTTGCGGTATCGGGTCGGTGCCCGTGTTTTTGGTCTCGGTGGTCTGGGTTCCGGTTGGCTCCATTTCGGTGCTTGCTTCTTGCATTGTGGGCGAGGTATTGCCACAGCTTTTGTGCTTGGTGTAGGTGGGCGTGGTGCCGGTTTTTTTTTTTTTTTTTTTTGTAGCTGTTTGGGGGGGGGGGGGGGCGGTGGTTGTTGCCTGACATTCCCCGTTGGCTGTCGTTTGGCTAGCTGCGTCTTCTGTCTTGGGGGGGGGGGGGGGGGTACAAATCGCGGAGCGCACCTGTGTACACCAGCCACCGGGAGGTGACCAGTCCCCGATGGTAGGTGTCTCCGTCAATTGTTTGATTGCCGGTATGGCGTCCTGAAGTAGGAGCACCAGATCTTCAAAGTCCATTCCCCGTAGCCGAGTCCCCTCCTCCTCTGACGATGCCGGCCGTTCCCGAGTAAGTGGTTCGGGAATGGTGACCGGCGGTGGGGAGGGTGGGAAGTCCGGCTCCGAAGACTGCTCCGTCGAATTCTCGGGCTCCTCTTCTTGTGCGGGTGGTGATGGGGGGCTGGCGGATGCCGTTTCTTCCTCTTGGTAATAGTTCTGCGCTGTAGCAGAGCTTGGAGGGCTAAATGCTCTTGTTAGAAGGGTGTCCAGGCCCAGGAACATTCCCCTTGGTGGTGCGGGAAAGGGGAACCGCCGTAGGGTTTCCTGCAGATCATAGTGATAATCTGTTGCTGGCGCTCGAGGTGTTGCCGGCTGTGCCGTTGGAGTGGGGAAGATCGGGGATGACATCTGTCGATGTGAGTGGACCGTTTGTTGTGGGGGCGGCGGCCCCCACGTTGATTGTTCTTGTCGCCGTATCAGTGGGGACAAGGGGGGCCTGTTCGCCCTAACAAGGGCGGGTGGTTGGTTCTTTCTTGTTGTGGCCATCTGTGCTGTATCTGTGGCTTGGGGCAAAGCTTGCGTCTCGGGTGGCTGCACAAGGAGCGGTGTCCGTTCTCCATGGGGCTTGGCGTGACGCTGGTACTTGGCTGTTTGCTTGTGAGGAGCGAAGAGCGGAGGTCCGTTCTCTTCGGCTGCTGAGCTCCGAATAGGTGTAAAAGTTCGTTCGTTATATCCATTTTAATGTCCCACTGGCAAATAGGTGATCGGGGACTCGGGTGGTGTAAAAGTAAGAAGGGTACGGGTATATAGGCCGACCAGTCGGAGCAACAGGCAATAGATTTCCCTGTCCCCCATAACCCGCCCGTCAGGGCCGTCCAGGATCACCTCGGTGCTGTGGACGTTAAACCCGAACTAACCAACCAACCAATAGGCGGGGGGCTCATATGCTGTGGAGCATAGCCGTAGAGGGGTCGCTGTTGCTTCGGGTCAGTGGTCGGTGCATCCTTTGATCTATCGATCGGCTGGATGGGATTACCCGACATTATCTGGGTAGCTTTTTCACAGGGGTTTAGATCCCTCTGATCAGGCGAAGTTTTCAGCTGTGGCGGCCCTCGGTGCAGTCCACGTACTTGTCGCGAGTTTCTGTCCTCGCTATCATGCTTGTCTTGTTGCGTGTGTTGGCGGGGGTGTTGTTGCCCATCTTTGTGACGCGACATTACGCTAGAGGCGCTGCTAGAATATGTCCGCTTGATATTGACGGCAAGGGCGCTGGTACCCCGCCTGTTGGGATGAATTGTATCTGTGTACCATCCAGTTTTCAGTTTGCCTGTCCTAGTATAGAAGGCACAGTCATTGTCAACGAGGTTTAGCTTTAGCGACTCGCACACTTCTCTCAGGTACATGTTGGTGTCGGCGATGCACGGGTCTATTTGCTGGCGTTGGTTATTTACTGGCAGGACGGAGGACATGTAGATCTTCGCTTTAGGGACGGCGTGTTTGGCAGCAGAGATCACGTCCCTCCAGCCCTTCCTGCCGATGACAAACCCACGCTTACAGTCGTTTATGCCAACATGTCACAACGGCTGTGGTGACTGTATTCGTGGGCTCGGAATCGTGAAGGCGCTGAAGGATGTCGGCTCTGCTGAGGGCCGACACTGACACAACTTGCGCCCTGTCTGTGTCAGTGACAGACATCAGATTACCGTGCAGGCCGCGCAGTACCGAGTCATCAAGAAGTAGCGTCTGGGTGTTAGGCCTCAGTTCTGGTATCCCGGGACGGATAGTGGGATTGACGGCGGCTGGAGGGGTCGCGCATTAGGTACTGTTCCTTTTTGCTGGGGGGTCGGCGAAGTAGTGGTGTCGTCATGAGCTGCGCTCCGGGGGTCAGCCGTTGTTTTGCTGGTGGGTGCATTATCCACCACTTGCTTGTGCTCGGCGTTGGAGGAAATGACTTACAACAAGCACATGCTTGGACAAAACTAACAAAACAACTACAGCAACGACGAACACACACTCTTTCATAAATTAACAACAGTGAATTTCACAACAAAACTTTAATATTTTCTTCCCCAGGACCGAAATCCCGAACTTTTGAAGTTGCCCTCTGAAGGACTGTATTAAAATTCTACAGACAGATCGAGCATGATAGTTCAAGGGTGGTGCCAGAACAGCTTGGCGCCCATAGGCGCCAAGCTGTTCTGGCACCACCCTTGAACTAGCATGCTCAATCCATGTCTTGCTGTGGCGTGTCGGGGCTGTTAAAATTTTTGTCAGAAAATCAGACCGAATTGCACACACAGCTTTTGGTGATAGGGCAAATACACATGCACACATATGTATGAGCTCTGAGTCTGTGTTTGTTTGGTTTGATGAAAACCTTTGATTAACCCGTTCAGTGCCGAGAAAATCTGAACACCACCAACTGCAAGAGGTATAGATCCTCATAAGCTCAGCAGCTGCAGGTGCGCGTGAAGATCCGTGCCTCTTATTGACATCACTTTAAATCAATGTTCCTGGGACATCTAAGTTTTTTGGGTCTTTAATTAACGAAGATTTCAGAAACACAGTCTGCGTCAACTGACATTGAACGGGTTAAAATTCACGACACTTAAAGTAAAATGGCATTTGATAAAGACAGACTAAGAAAAAATATCTATAAATGAATATGTAGTGTACAATGAACGACATGATATTAATCACAAAAATATTGCTTTTGCCCAGAAACGATTGCATGACACTTTATTCTTTTTTTTTTAAATTCATGATAATTAGCTACAACATTTGAAAAAAAAAACTGCACAATGAAAAAGCAAGCTTTTGACTGCAAACACTATTGTGTGGCACATCATGTTTAAAAAAAAAAAAGGAATTATACCCAACAAAGTCAGGGGGAAACAAATTCCGGAAAGGACAAATACAAAGAAGTTTATTCAACTTCGCAACTCTAGATCTTGCCTAAGTGCCAGGGCAAGGCGAACGCTAACCACCTGCAAGAGACATAAACCATCATGATCCCCCGCAGTCGCGGGGTCTCATGAGGGTTTATGTCTTTTGTTAGTCCTATGTCAGTTATGCCTTTTAAAAAAAAAATCCCATGTACATTTGTGTTCTTCACGCGAAAGTCGGTCAGTGTGCAGTCGTTTCAGAAGCACAATTCGGGAACACTGGCAGCGAAGGGGTTAAGAAGATGAACGGTCTATTGCATTTCTGCCTGTTTATGTGGTTTGATAAAGGGTATGAATCCCAAATTTCAATAAACTATTTGTACTCCACCTTTCAGAGCGTGGTTGTGTGTGTGTGTGTGTGTGTGTGTGTGTGTGTGTGTGTGTGTGTGTGTGTGTGTGTGTGTGTGTATGGTGTGGTGTGGTGTGGTGCGGTGTGATGTGTGTGTGTGTTTGTGTGTTTGTGCGTACGTATGTGAAAGTACATTTTTGGCTCACGTGCGAAGCAAAAGTGAGTGTGTTTTGGGCCAGCGCTCGTCCGTCCGTCAGTCGTCCGTCGTAAACTTTAACGTTGACATTTTTGCGGAGACTTTTCAAGCCACATTCTTCAAACTTGGCCCAAAGATACTTTGTGGCGAGGCCTTTATAAACATTCCAATTTGAGTGACCTCTCACAAAGGTCAAGATCACAGGGGCTCAGGAATTAGGTCACAAATAGCTATATTTTGACATTTTTTTTCTTTCTGATATACTATTAACAACTTCAAACCCAAACTTGGTACAAAGATACCTGAGGGTAATACCTTTCCATGCATACTAATTTGGTTGATCCCTCGGTAAGTTCAAGGGTCACAAGAGCCGGCTCAGCAAATAGGTTGAAAACAGCCATATTTTGACAAAAGATTTTATTTTCTCAAACACAACTTTAAACCCAAACTTGCTGCAGAGTGATGGGAAGACCGATCTATGCATACTGTTTTGGATAACGCTTCGGAAAGGTCACAGATCACAGGCTGACAAATGTGTGTAAAATGCCAATTTCTGATAAAATTGTAGGTATTAGCAACATTTTTGCAAATTGTTTCAATCAAATTTTGCACAAAGGTAGCTGATGATAAGACCTTCCTGTGCATACCAATTTACTCAACTCATTGCAAAGGTCAAGGGTTGGGGAGGGGGGTGCAGGGTTGGATCCAGGTGGGGGGGGGGAGGGTCCATGCCCCCCCCCCCCTCCAGACCCAAAATTTGTAAGAATGCTATATGGGGTAGACCATCGAAGCCGATGATGTCGTCATTGTGCATGACTTCTATTCAGTTGTGGGTGCGGGTGTGGCTGGCCAAGCCAATCCTGGAGCCACACCTGCGAGGGCAATGGGGGCACTGGAACGTAGCTGTAGGGAGAGTCGACGCGGTCTTTCTGCGAGCTCTGGCACTGGTGATCCGTTCGCGCCGATTTTGTTCAAAGAGCGTGCAGACTTTCCTGGTGGCGGCACGCCAGCCAGATCTGTCTTGTGCTTGTGCTTCAAGTTCCTTTACCGGGAAGACGCAGTACTTGAGGCTGTCTTTTATGCAGTCCTTGAAGCGTTTCTTTGGCTGTCCTTGCTTCCTGTGGCCTTTTGAGAGTGCACCATACAGGAGTTGGCTTGGCATACGAGAATCATCCATGCGTATGACCTGTCCAGCGAAGTTGTGTTTTTAAGATCAAGGCTTCAACACTCGCTAAGCCAGCAATGTCCAGGACTTCCAGGTGTGTCACCTTGTCTTGCCATTTGATGCCCATGAGTGAGCGCAGGGATGTCATGTGGAAACGTTCAAGCTGTTTGAGGTGCTTTCTGTACAGCGTCCATGACTCACAGCCGTAGAGGAGGCTGGGGAGGACTACTGCCTTGTAGACTTTGATCTTGGTGGAGAGCTTGACGTTGTTGTTATTCAACACACGAGTGCGAGCCGACCCAGGGCTTGGCTGGCTTTGCTGATGCGAGCTGCGATTTCCTTGTCGATAGTACCGTCAGAAGAGATGATGCTCCCCAGGTACCTGAACTGGTCGACAGTCTTCAGCTCGGAGCCTTCCATATACACTTTGGGTGGGTGGGGGCTCTTGTGCCTGGGGCTGGTTGGTGCAGGACCTCGGTCTTGTTGAGACTGATGGTGAGGCCAAACAGTCGAGAGGCTTCCGAGAACCTGTTGACGATGGTCTTGGGGTCAGACTCGGTGTGCGCCATCAGCGCACAGTCATCAGCAAACAGCGCCTCAAGGATCAGTCTCTCGATGGTCTTGGTCCTGGCGTTCAGTCGACGGAGGTCGACGAGAGAGCCGTCTAATCTGTACTTCAGGTTACATTCCCTTCTCAAGGTCGCGTACTGCATGGGTCAAGAATGCTATAACAAAGTAACAAAATCCTTTTTTGGAGGTGTTTGGATCCCCCCTCCCCCCCCCCTTTCTCTCTCTCTCGTTGTTTGTTTATTCGGCCCCTGGAAGCAAGGTCTACCGCCTCGGGCCCCGCCCCCACGCCCCCCTCTCCCCGTTGCTTGATTCTACGGCCCCTGGAAGCAAGGCCTGACTCCCCCCCCCCCCCCCTATTGTTTACAATGTCTGACGACAACCCCCTCCCCGTTGTTTGATTTTGCGGCCCCCGTCGAAGCAAAGTGTAGCATCGTGGAGGTCTTTTGTATCAGGTTCAAGGTCCCAAACAAGAATTTGGACCCCCCCCACCCCCCACCCCCCGGAGTAAAGTGATCCGGCCCTGTCATGTGTTCTTAGAACATTTCTGCCATATCAGCCATGTGTGTAATTCAGAGTCAACATCGAGTATTTCTGAACGTGTCTTAACCCATTTCGTCGGGAACCCTGAAGCAGGAGATGGATTGACCATGATAATTCAAGGGTAGCCTTGAATTATCGTGGCCAATCTATGCAGCTGGTACACAGAGGTTAGGCGGCAACATCTCTAACAATGATTTGAGAAATGGGACCTTGGGGCTTAAAGTCATGTGTGTGTGTTGTGAAGTTAGTTAGTTAGTTATTTGGGTTTAACGCTGAGCAGGCGACTAAGGCCATCTCACGGCGGTGTGTTGTGAAGGGGTTGGGGGTGTGCTTGGGGGGGGGGGAGAGGGTGTGTAGGGGTGGGGAGGGGGGTGGGGGCGGTGGTTTGAAAAAAAAAAAAACCGTGAGTAGTATCTGATACGTTATTGCCCGGGTCACCGGGGTTCGCTACACTGACCCTTGTAGGCCTGAGGGAGGTCAAAGAAACCATGCATTGTACCTCCTGCTACCAATACGGTATTCAAGTTGTTTTCTTTAGAAAAAAAATCAGTTTCGCTCATCTTGCGGTTATATGACACCATTGAATGGACATTTGACCACGTGGCAACATGTAGCTTGGGGCCATGTGCTTCCCGGCACCTTGTAGTAATTTGTTTTAATTCTAGAGTCTCATATGTGTGCGTTTGGATATTTGCAAAGGAATACAACTCCGCTATTGCCGGTCCCAAGCCCGGATGAAAAAGGAGGAGGGACTGACTAAAAGGAAAAACTGCGCCACTGAAACTGAACTGTTGAATACCCAAAAACGATCGTTGACAGTCAGACTGGTGCTGAGAGGGATTTTAAGGTAATATTTTATTTTACAGCATTCACATGAGGTCACAGATAGTGAAAGGATCGCATTTACTTCAGTGTTCTGTTGGCTCACTGACGTGCGAAGCGAAAGTGAGTCTATTATTTGGGTCCAGTGGTGTTCTGTCCGTCGTCCATCTGTGTCGAAAACTTTAACTTTGGCATTTTCTCGGAGACTATTCAAGCCACAGTCTTCCAACTTGGCCCAAAGATACTTTGTGGCAAGATCTTTCCAAGCATACCAATTTGTGTGACCTCTCACAAAGAGGCAGGTCACAGGGGCTCAGGAAATAGGTCAAAAATAGCTATTTTTTTAAACATAAATTCTCAAATATTATTCACAACTTTAAACCCAAACTTGGTACTAAGATACCTGAGGGTATGACCTTTCAATTCATACTAATTTGGTTGATTCCTCGGAAAGGTCAAGGGTCACAAGAGCTCAAGAAATAGGTTCAAAATAGCCATATTTTGACAAAAGATTTTTTTTCTCAAATACTGCTCACAACTTCAACCCAAACTTGCTACAGAGATACCTGATGGAAAAATCTATCTATGCATGCTGATTTGGATAACCATTCGGAGAAGGTCACAGGCTTACAAATGTGTGTAAAATGCCAATTTGTGATAAAATTGTAGGTATTTTTTCAACATTTTAGCAAAATTTTCAATCAAATTTGGCACAAAGGTTGCTGATGATAAGATCATCCTGTGCATACTAATTTACTTAACACGCTGCAAATATCAAGGGTGGGGGAGGGGGTGGGGGTGTACATATGTGTGAAAAATACTTACATTTTGAGAAAACATGGACTTTGCTGGTGCGAAAGCCAGTCATTTACTTGTTGTCACAAAGAAGGTCACACATAAGTATATCGGTTGTCTACGTGAGCCATAATGGCTTTTCCTTTTTTGTGGAAAGAATTGTAGTTACATGTATTATTATCAACAGTTTTGCAAATTTTTCATTCAAATTTGGCACACAGGTGATGATAAGACCTTCCTATCATGTATACTAGTTCAGTCCACTCTATGATATAATAAAGGTCAAGAGTCACGGGGTGTTTGACAGCTGTGTGAAAACTAATTAGATTTTGAGAAAACATGGATTTCGCTGGTGCAGAAGTCATCTCTTTGTCACAAGGGTCACACATGTTACATCTAATCCACATTATGGTCTGTGGGGTTAAATCAAGATCTATGCCCTTTGGAGATGGGTGGCATTTGCCTATTGATGGCATTGTTTTTATCAGTCAGCAACACAATATCAAGATTGATCGTGCGGGTGGTGGGATTATTTTTATGTGACTGTGTGTGTGTGTGTGTGTGTTTGTGTGTGTGCGTGTCTGCGTGTCTATATATGTGTGTGTGTGTGTGTGTGTGTGTGTGTGTGTGTGCGTGTCTGCGTGTGTGTGTGTGTGTGTGTGTGTGTGTGTGTGTGTGTGTGTGTGTGTGTTGTGTGGCATGTTACTCGCTCGGCCTGGAACACACAATGCACCGTGCACAAATGTAGCACAGCTTCTGACACTAGAATATGGACAGCATACGAACAACATTATGATGCCACACAAACAAATAATTTGCACATCAGTTCACTAGAATAAACAAAATAAAGAAACCAGTTGGTTGACAAAAATAAAGATTATGGCACACTTGCATTCCGATTCTATTTCGTTCATACTTTGCATCTCTGCATCTCATACGTGTTCATCGAAAGTGTTGAAAAGTATGGTTCGATAGCTTTGTTCTGATGAGGATAATGCTTTTTAAAGCGCAGTCCTACAAGATAGTAGTTTACTCAGCCTGCCTGCGGTTTTTACTTCTTTATTGCCGCTGGCTGTAAATTGTGTTTCTGAAGCTAATCTCTGTTCAACGGCAAAAAAAAAAAAAAAAAAAAAAAACACCGCCCGTGACAAACAAACAAACAAACAAACAAAGTTACTAGGATTTTAACCCCGAGCAGACGCCTGAGGCCATCTCAGTGAGGCAACATACAAACAAACAACGTACTCCAAATAAACAAACCAACAAACGAACCAATGAACAAACAAACAAACAAACAAACAAACAAACAAACAAACAAACAAACAAACACCAGATACACAGTGGGGGCCGTAGTTAAGAGGCAGAGATCCTCATGACCTGCGGGGGCTCATGAGGATCTCTCCCTTTTGCAGTTGGGTGATTGCTGGCTCATTTCCGGCAGCGAAGGGGTCAAAGTTCAAACCAGAAGGCGACTTCCAAGCGCGTAAAATGCACAGAAATAATCGACAAAGACAGAAACACGCTTTGGACAGACAAGCGGTGTTCTACGTGGAGAGAAAAGCAAAACACACAAGAAAGACAACTGGACCCAACCCAATGCACAAAGACAGAAACACGCTTTGGACAGACAAGCGGTGTTCTACGTGGAGAGAAAAGCAAAACACACAAGAAGGACAACTGGACCCAACCCAATGCACAAAGACAGAAACACGCTTTGGACAGACAAGCGGTGTTCTACGTGGAGAGAAAAGCAAAACACACAAGAAGGACAACTGGACCCAACCCAATGCACAAAGACAGAAACACGCTTTGGACAGACAAGCGGTGTTCTACGTGGAGAGAAAAGCAAAACACACAAGAAGGACAACTGGACCCAACCCAATGCACAAAGACAGAAACACGCTTTGGACAGACAAGCGGTGTTCTACGTGGAGAGAAAAGCAAAACACACAAGAAGGACAACTGGACCCAACCCAATGCACAAAGACAGAAACACGCTTTGGACAGACAAGCGGTGTTCTACGTGGAGAGAAAAGCAAAACACACAAGAAGGACAACTGGACCCAACCCAATGCACAAAGACAGAAACACGCTTTGGACAGACAAGCGGTGTTCTACGTGGAGAGAAAAGCAAAACACACAAGAAGGACAACTGGACCCAACCCAATGCACAAAGACAGAAACACGCTTTGGACAGACAAGCGGTGTTCTACGTGGAGAGAAAAGCAAAACACACAAGAAGGACAACTGGACCCAACCCAATGCACAAAAGCCAACAGACCGACGTCGGCCCAATGTCCTTCGCGCACTGGGAAGTGACCATCTTACCCATCGTGTTCTATGCGGAGAGAAAAGCAAAACACACAAAGGAGACAACTGGACCCAACTCAATGCACAAAAGGCCACCGGGCCGATGTCGGCCCGATGACTTTGCGCACTGGCTAGTGACCATCTTACCCATCGCACCCAATTTCCATATACATTGGAGTTTGCTGAGCACTTAGGTATAGAGAACTGTAGGAAGGAGGAAGATCGGACTTAGAATCTTTGCTTGACAGTTCGGTACTGAGACACTTGTCTGGCTGCAATATGACCCGTTCACCAGAAGACCCTGTCGTTTCAGAGTCCATCATGGAGAACAGCTGTCCGCACGGATAGATGTTCCCGTTGATGGCGTCACAGTCGGAGGAATTAACCCCCTTGCGCATGCAACCACCGGTACTGTGAACAGTGCCCGCATGCACAAGGGGGTTAAACCTGCTGGCGTACTCTGCGCTAAACGTGTTCACATCACCGGTGTCGTCCTGCTCAGTGGCCTCTTCTCCCTCTTCCAGAGGAGGTGCCGAAGGCGTTCGCCTTTTTGTGCCCCATGAACCTGAGGACTTGAGGAACCTCAGCGAAGCCTCAATCCCCTCAGTCCCTCGATCTTGAGAGCCAAATCTTCTGTCTCTAGAGTCTACTGTGATGGAAGTCAGGATGTATTTTTTGGATGCATGCGTATCTCCCCTTGTGTCATGAAGCTGTTTAGAATGTACTACCCCTTTCATTCCAGAAATGACCATTGTTCCGTCAGACACATTGTAGCTTGCCTGAACGAATTCCTCGAAGCTAGGGAGGTGTTTGGAGGTTCTGTGTAGCTCCTCGTCCTCCACACCTATGCGGAAGAGATCGACGATGTGCCCGTGCACGCGTTCTTGAATCAAAACAGGAGTTCTCTCCTCAACCGATGCATTGTGCTTGTGGGGTGAACAGATATACGTCAACGTGGAAGGCTCGTCCACTACAGATTTGTAGATTCTGCAAATTCCGAAGACTTCTCGAAGATTGGGGCATTCTCGGAGGACCTTTTCCACAAAGTCCATCTTTTTAATTTCGGCTTCGCATTCGTCTTTGCACCGACACTCGGCTTTGCAGACTTTCACGATGACTTTCTGAAGCTGAGTGCAATGGCTGGGTTGCAGTTGACCTTTGTGGATTTCCCAGTGATGGCCTTTGGAACATGTTTTGGACTCAAAGGAGCAAAAACTGGCGACCGGTTTGCCGTCCTTTTGGACACACATGGTGCTGTGGTAGCCACCCATACTTAGGAATTGAAATAAACGTTTCCCAGATAACACTGAAAGCATACAAACAATGACATTTACTTAACCCTTTCCCTGCCAATGTACGAAATTTTTGTTTCTGAAATTTTTGTTCATTCAACCACCAAAAGCCAAAACCGCACATTGGTCTCTGCAAGAGGCAAAGATAGTCATGAATTTCCGCAGTCGCGGGCGTTCATGAGGATCTATGTCTTTTGCCGTTTGATCGTGTTCACGTTTCTCGGCAGTTAAGGGGTTTACCTTGCCAAATCAAACGAAGACTGAAGATGCAAATCTTAAGCTTCAGCGTATATGTACCCACGAAAATACAGGGGGTGAAAAACAGAATTGTTTCATTCCATAGGCTCTTTTAACTCATTCTACCCCAGACACGCCACAGGAAGATAAGGACCGACCATGATAGTTCAAGGGTGATGCCAGAATAGCTTGGCGCCTATGGGCGCCAAGCTATTCTGGCATCACCCTTGAACTATCATGGTCGAGCTGTGTCGTGCACTGCAATGCAGTCTTCAGAGGACAACGGCAAAATATAAGGATTTCGGTGTTGGGGTAGAATGAGTTAAATGAGTGCCCTGCGGATTTATATATCTGAAAATAGCCTAAATCTGAATAGTTCGTGTTATTAATATCAGTCGTTGCAATGATTTCTGTTCCAGATTTTTCTTACTGCATTTAAATAACAAATGAAAATAGAAAAAAAAAAAAACAAGATGAAGATTTCATCCCAAAGTCTACCGTATTGTTCGGAGTTCAGATGATCTTTTAGGAACATTCAGAGTTGTTCATATTTTTAGGCTTATTACGTTGATCCATTTCCCTCCTCTCTAAGCCAACCTCTGATCAACACATACGTCGGCGCACACAACTGACGGACACACGGTGGTTCCCGCCATTAGTACGCTCTGTGGGCTTGTGTAGCGACAGGAATCCATCTCCTTCTACTCTATCTCACCCTCTGATCCACACACACTGGCACAGAAATAAAGACTGACACACGCTCTTTCCCGCCATTCTTAAGCTCTGTGGTTTGGCGTAGCATAGCTATTCTGAAGAAGAATAATAACACGAGCAGCGAAATGACGTCACTTCAAGCCATCACGTCATGGCATCATTAGTCCCATGACGCCGTGTTATACGTCACTCATCGCAGTACTAACAATTGACTATCAGAGGATCAGCTTTGCAATTTTCTTGCTGATTTTCACACCTAGGGCCGCTTACATGTCACAATTTTGACCTAATCCTACCCCAGAGCCGGGACAAACAGCAGGCTTATTCAAACACTGTTTATAAAAAAAAATCATGCGGGTATTAATGAGGAGATAGATTTTTGGTAAAGAAAAAAATTAAAGTTATGTTAGCTGTTTTTAAAATGACTCCGAAAATGTGCAGAAAATTGTCTGATTTTCACACCTAGGGCATACAGGTCACAATTGACCTAATCGTACCCGACAGCCGAGACAAACTGTAGGCTTATGTAAATACCGTATACGAAAAATCATTATTAATGAGAAGAGTGGAGTTTTTTTTCGTAAAAAAAAGATTAAATTGTTTTAAGATTAACCCATATAATTCGTGAAATTAAACCCCAAAACGTGAATATATATATATATATATATATATATATATATATATATATATATATATATATATATATATATATATATATATATAAAATTATCACTCAAAATGTTCTAGAGGTACAATGCTGGTTAACGAACTCATTCAATATCTCCCTTTTATCTATCTAAGTGCAACATATCTAGTAAAAATAATAAAAAGTACGGACTCCAGTGTGGATCAACCGTTTTTTTTTTTGTGAAACGGCCATTTTCTCGCCAATGTGCATCTTAATAAAAACAATGAAAAAAGGTCCCGAGATAATTCTTTTAGGGACAATATCCTAAAATTCCAATCTTGTCCGTCTTCAAACGTGGGCTCTAGTGGCTGTCACATACTCACACACACACACACACACACACACACACACACACACACACACACACACACACACACACACACACACACACACACACACACACACACACACACACACACACACGGCGCTTTGGCGCCAAACAAACGTTCTCTAGCAAGGTTAGCGTAGCTAGACGTGACGTCATTTTTATCTTGATACTTCTGCCAGAATTTCTGCCTCGCACGCCAAAAAAGTCATGTGCATGCTCCCGAATGCGCTCCGACAGCCCCATTTCAACGTCTAACGTATTTTTAATACTGTAGACAAAAACCACAACAAATATTATAATAGATTCCGTAATAAAATTTAAACTGCGTGGATATTTGATGAGTTTCACACGCACTTTACGATTAAGTAATAAAAAGATCTTTTATAAACGAGGTACGGTCTACACGAAGACTGTATTGTGCTGAAATGAAATTTGGCACTTCAGTTTTCTTCCAACTTCACTTTACACATATCGCAGTATGGACGGATATTCGATGAGATTCGGAATGGATATTCCATGAGATTCACAAGTACCTTACGAATTCTCTTAGTAAAAAACAAATTCGTTTTAAAAGGGCAGTAGGGTCGACAAGAAATCCGTGTGTTGTGAAATTTCGCACACCATTTTTTCTTGCAACTTCACGTATATGTTGTTTTTTTCCTCTCCCGAAAAGGGAGGATACTATTTGTGCTGGTCTGAGATTTTGGACCTTACGGCCGTAGGCCATAAGGTCCAAAATCGCAGACCAGCACATGCATTAATAAATTGATAAATCGATCTTACCTGCCTCCCCTTTCCACTGTGGTTTTCAAGCGTGCGGTTAGTGACGCCACTCAATGCAACAGAAAGTTAAAAAATGATGGTAGTCATGTATATATGAATGAGTGACTGGCGTCGTTCTCTCAACAGTGTGGTTTACAGGGAGCAACTTCAGTGGAAAAATAAAGAATAACAAAACCGGCGTGTCACTAGAACGGTAATAATAGCCAACAATACATATAGTCACACGCAGCGATCACGGTGATCTAATTCCTTTCCTTGTTCCGCCCGCACCTCACTACAGTTTTCGAGTGTCAACAAGACGTTTTATACATAACTTTAGACACCCAGATTGCAAAGGGGTTTTCGGGCCTTTTCTCGCGCACGGCTGTGCGCAGGCCAACCAGCTGCGGCCTACGTCGCCTGCCCGAGGACATACAGCTTTCGCGCAATGTGAAGTTCGCTGATAGGGCGCACAGACATGGCCTTCACTGTACTTATCTACTGTTTTCGTTAACCCCTTACACCCTGAGGCTGATTAGTAAACTTGCCAGAATACAAGATTCTGTCTCTCTGCTACAAAATTTGTAGCAGAGATTGTTCAGGGATTTAATCCCTGAACAACTACGCTCCTACCCATCTCTCCAACTTACTTCACCCCTACACTCCTTCCCGCTCCCTCCGCTCCGCCTCCGACCCTCTCCGCCTCCTCATCCCCCGCATCAAACTCAGCACTTTCGGCCCCCGCTCCTTCTCAGTATACGGTCCATCCACCTGGAACACTCTCCCATTCTCTCTCCGTCAGAAACACTCTCTCTCCTCCTCCCAGTCCGCCCTCAAAACTCACCTCTTTCAACAGTTCTAGCACTATATCACCACACTCCCCACCCCAAGCTGACCGTCGTAATGTATTTTCACTATTTGTGGTACGTGAGTCATTGTCTAAAGCGTGCGCATGCGTGTGCGAGTTGTGAGTGCGCGCTTAGAGTTATAATTATTATAAGATAAGCGCATTATAAATACCGTAATTATTTATTGTTAATTAAGCTTCGCTTATTGTCCTATGAAGGCTACATAACAGAACAGGACATAGATCAACCATTTTAGTTCATGGGTGTTGCCAGAATAGCTTGGCGCCTCAGAACTTTCATTCAAATGTATTTCAAGCAATGCGTGCATCAGCATTACTTACTTACTTACGCCTGTCACCCCTACCCGGGTATAGGCCGTCGACGAGAGACCTCCAGCAACTCCTGTCCTGTGCTTCTCCTTCGATTCTACTCCAGGTGGTTCCCAGTCTCTTGATGTCTGCTTGGAGGTCTCGTGCATCAGCATGAAAAGGGTTAAATTAGGGAGTGTGTGACTGTGAGTCGATTTTACCTCTTGTGCAGTCAACGGTACTGAATGCAGCAGTGGGGACTGTGCCGCGCGCAAGACGTTCAGCGCCAACCAAATTTGAACGCCAACCGACTGAAAGAGGTATAGATCCTCATGAGCCCCCGCAATTGCGGGGGCTCATGAGGATCTATGCCTTTTGCTGTCACCACTTTGATTCCATGTTCCTGGAACAGCTAGGCCTTTTTTTTTTTTTTTCGGTGTTGGATTAACGAAGATTCCAGAAACACAGTCTGAGTCAGTTGGCAGTGGACGGGTAAGGCGATTTTCCATTTACTCAACAGCAGTCCATGATTGCTCCACGGTAACATGAACGAGAAGCAATGAACTATTTATAATACCCAATAACTTGCGTTGTATTTATTTCAAGTTCTTCTGTCTTCAACCCCCCCCCCCCCCCCCAAAAAAAAAAAAAAAAAAAAAAAAAAAAAAACAAACAAACAAACAAAAAAAAAACAAAAAAAAAACAAACAAACAAACAAAAAAAACAACAAAAAACAAAAATCAATCCAAAAAACCCCAAACAAACAAAACAAACATTTTTCTCTATAAAACTAGACTTCAAAGTTTCTTTCATGCTCACAATAAGTTCATGGCCAGCCTTTTAGATATTTCCATCACAGTGTAACTAAGCGCTGTTTAAACCCGTTCAAAAAGAGCCCTGCATCAATATCTGCGGAAGTGTCGTATAGCGTCGCCAGCGACAACGCTATACCACACTTCAGCAGCCATTGACGCGGGTCGCCTTGGGTGAGTCAAAAGATGATTAGTCAATTATTTTCCCGTGTTCTAACGTCTTGTTGGTGTGCGTGTCTGTGAATTTTGACCCTTATGTCTACAGCCGCCGTAAGGTCCAAAATCACACAGCAGCAGACACTGATTTCATAAGCAATCCAGACCAAAAAGGTGACTGCCAAGCGTGTAAAATGCAAAGAAGTACCCAACAGGAAAAAAACACGCTTAGAAAAGACGACAACACAATTTATTAATATTTCGGGTAAATACCCTTTGTCAAAATATACAAACAAACAAACAGAGGGATTAGCCGCTATTTATCTTCATTAGCAGAAGGAATGTGGCAAATATTACCCGAAATATTTATAAATTGTGTTGTACCCGTCTTTTCTAAGCGTGTTTCTTTCTCCGTTGGGTACTTCTTTACTGATTTCATAACCCGGGAATTCCCGAACGTTTATCTCGGCCGCACTTTTTTTTGAGAAGATCAACAAGTCAGATTGCTCGTGTCGGCATGACTCTTAATTGAAAACCACCGTTAACCCCCTCACTGAACACAACCCAGTTGCAAGAGGCATAGATCCTCACGAGCCCCCGCAGGTGCGGGGGCTCATGGGGATCTATGCCTCTTGCTGAAAAGCACATAATATCATCCATGCTCCTTAGACGGTTTGGGCTCTTTGGCGGAAAATTAACCCTTGTAGCCCCACGGGTGCATTACCAAAATTTTGGAAATGTTACTTAACGACTATGTACCAGTTGCAGGAGTTGGATTGTCCATGATAATTCAAGGGTAGTGCCAGATTAGCTTGGCGCCTTCAGGCTCCAAGCTAATTTGGCACTACCCATGAATTATCATGGTCAATCAATCTCCTGCTGTTGGGTGTTGGGGCTAAACGGGTTAACAAAGGTTTCAGAAGAATAAATCTGCCACAACTGACAGGCAAGGGGTTAAATGAGACAAATGAACATGCAGATTAGTCAGTCGGAATAAATTTACAACAACAACAAATAATAAATAAATAAATTAATTAATAAGAGACATAGATTATCACGAGCTCCCGCGTAATATGACTCAGTTAGCTGCGTCCCGGCTGTACATGGGTTAAAACCTATCTACGCAACGACTGTCAAGATCACGATAGCCTTTAACTCAGTCAGCCCGACGGCCGTATATCCCAAATTTTGGAGGCGTCATCTAATGACTATGCACCAGTTGCAGGAGATGGATCGACCATGATAATTCAAGGGTAGTGCCAGATTAGCTTGGCGCCGACAGGCTCCAAGCTAATCGGGCACTACCCTTGAATTATCATGGTCAACCCATCTCTTGCTGGAAAGCGTCAGGGGTGATTGGGTTAAACCAGTCAAGTGTTTACGATGGCGGCGATTGATCTTCAATCACCGAATTAGTCTACACTCATAATATAGCATAGGAAGGTAAGAGTTGGTGTACGGTTCATTGTCGGAAACTGCCCGTACAGAACATTTCGATCAGTAACCGACGCCATTCAAGTTTAAACCCATTGTTTAAAGCGACCTAGCACAGGCAGTAAAAAGACGATTAACAGTTCGCAACATCTTCTTTATAAAATGTTCTTCGTATGTTTTATAAGAATGCTGGACGAACTGAGGGCTCACTTAACTAAGTACGCAGGAGAGCCGGTTTCTTCCGTTACGCTGACAAGGCAGTTGAAAACTTCTGGTACGCGTGCTTGCTCACACGTATTGCGAAAAACGGTAGAGTTGAAAGTCTTTGTTGACCAAGACAAGATTGACAACCTGTTGTATCGGCGAATTTAAGTCAAAGCCTGCCAAGGAGCAGAGCGCTTTAACTCATTCAGCCCAGACACGCCACAGCAAGACAGATCGAGCATGCGCATATTTCAAGGGTGGTGCCCAGAATAGCTTGGCGCCCCGTAGGCGCCAAGCTATTCTGGCACCACCCTTGAATTACAACTGATACAGTCCTTCGGAGGGCAACTTCAAAATTTGGGGATTTCGGTCCTGGGGCAGAATGTGTTAAACTCTGAAACTGTGCAACAGTACATGGCGCTATCATGATAATTCAAGGGCCTCAGTAATGCCAAAATAGAATGGCGCCTCTACTGAGGTGCCGTCACTACATCGGCCAGATTATCTTGTTCTTTCAGGGAAAGCACACGCATGTGCATGCACTATATTGCTATGTATGTGTTGCGGCAAAACAAACCTGGGTTCAGTGAAAACGTTTTAACCCCTTGACCTGACTGCCAGAGCCGTGAACACGATCTAATTGCGAGGAACATAGACAATTTGAATGCCAAGAAAATGTGAACACCAACCGACTGCAAGAAGTATAATCCTCATGAGCCCCCGCAGTTGCGGGGGCTCATGAGGATCTATGCCTCTTGCTGACCCAACTTTGAATCCATTTCCTAGAACGGCCAGCTCTCTTATCAGGAGTGCTTTTTCCTACCACTTGGTACGTTTTCATTTCAAGTGTTGATAACTTGAATCCAACACAACAGGTCACCGCCCATACAGAATGTAGTATAAGCAACATATGGAGACACTGAAAGACTTATTGTATACAAAGTGATAATGTCATACTGACTGGATGACCTTTGCCTTTATCAGCAGAGATTTCCTGACGTTTCAGGGAAAGATATAAAATTATATAGCTAAAGATTACATGATTAGCTCATGTTCTACACCGTGGATTTGTCTACTCATCGCGTAAGTCACTTCACCGGCCCTTTCACCGCCAGAGCGTGGCAAACAACACCAAACTGCAAGAGACATAATCCTCATGAGCCCCTGCTGGCGCGGCGGGGCCATGAGGATCTATGGCTGTTGTTGGCATCATTGATATCGGCTACGTGCCTCAAGTAGGCAGGGTTAACATCAGTGTTTCCGTGATGGTTTCCGCTGATCTGAGTGGTTCTCAGTATCGCCTGCCGTGGAAGGGTATAAAGTCAGTGAAATGTATGACGTTAAAAGATTAGTGACTGACAACTGCACTAGTAGATTTTTGTACGTACAGGTTTTGTTTGTTTGTTTGAGGAATACTTGGTCTTCCGGTCAACACTGCTTTCAGGTTATGCCCAACAAAAAGAACCCTAAGCTTAACTCATTCTACCCCAACACCGAAATCCCCAAATTTTGCCGTTGTCCTCTGAAGACTGCATTGCGGTGCAGGACACAAATCGACCATGATAATTCAAGGGTGATGCCAGAATAGCTTGGCGCCCATAGGCGCCAAGCTATTCTGGCAACACCCTTGAACTATCATGGTCGATCCTTATCTTCCAGTTGTGTGTCTGGGGTAGAATGAGTTAATAGAAAGTCTAGGTTTGAATACTATTCATGAGGGTGCCAGCATTCGTGTGTGTTTGTTTGTATGTCTGCATGCGTGCACGTGTGTGTATATGCGTGTGTGCGCGCGCGCGCGTGTGTGTGCGCGCGCACACATACACATGCGCGCGAAAGAAACTTCCTTTTTTGGGTCAGAAGCCTATACTTTGTGTTTTTGCTAATCCACTTTGACCTTTCCTTCCAAACCAAAGGTTATCAGGCAGTTTTTTTTTTTTTCGATTTTTCGAGAAAGAAAGACGTGAGTCCATTTCTGTTGCTTAGAGCTCATTCTACCCCAGACAAACCACAGCAAGATAAGGATCGACCAGGACAGTTCAAGGGTGATGCCAGAATAGCTTGGCGCCTATGTGCGCCAAGCTATTCTGGCATCACCCTTGAACTATCATGCTCGATCTGTGTCCTGCACTGCAATGCCGTTATCAGAGGACAGCGCCAAAATTTGGGGATTTCGGTGATGGGTAGAACGGGTTAGGACACCTTAGTTTAGTTGCTTAGGTCATGTTAGGTCGGTGTGGCTGTCTTAAATAGAGTCATAGCATCGCACGCAACAGATCATCGTGCCGTTGTTGGCTGCAGTTGACCCGCGCACGGCCGTCGGCACGATGATCTTTTGCTCACTGTGAAGGCACATGCAGGTGGTGGATTAGGTCAGCTATGTACGTCTTGCAAAAACAGACTTGGTCTCGTAAACGGACGTCTATTCATGTGTTCAAGGAAAATTAAGGTCTTGCGTGTTTTGGCACGCTGTTGTAAAGCGCCCGAATTAGTCAGATTCGTTTTCTCCACCACCCCCACCCGCTTATCACACATGCACGCACACACACACACACACACACACACACACACACACACACACACACACACACACACACACACACACACACACACACACACACACACACGCACGCACGCACGCACGCACGCACACACGCACGCACGCACGCACGCACGCACACACACACACACACACACACTACTCACACAACAAGGAAGAGTAAACCGGCAACATGTTAAACCCGAACCCGTTTATTTTTTTCCAGTGACAAGTACGATCTCGTCAAAGCAATACTACTCCGACACAGATAATAACGACAAACAATGTTGTCCTCTGCAAACAGGGTTGTTTAGCCTCTTGAACAAGCATTCACTAATATGAATATCTGTGCCTGCAAAGTTTAATTCCATCACTGCCGGTGACCAGAATTCATGACAAGAGTAGATTCTGTCATTATTTTTATCACAGCAGAACCTGTTCTCAGCGACCGCCCTTCCGACAGGAATCGCCTGTCATTAAAGACCATCAAATAGAAATGACAGCCGTCTCGTCAGGGTACTCGCTCGAAACACGTTCTGTTGTGATAAAAATAATGACTGTTATTTGTATCACAGCAGAACCTGTTCTGAGCGACCATATTTACGAGAGGAATCACCTGTCATTAAAGACCATCGAATTGGTGGCTGTAGCCACCTGAATGATGGCCGTTAGTCACAGGTGACGCACATTTGCTCTTCAAGACTTTGTTTAAGACAGCACTTGATTCCAAGATAATTTTTCTTTGGCTAAAAAGGTGGCTGCTCAGGCGATTTATACTGAATTATTTTAAAATGTTCTCTACCAGATTCAAATGCACAAAACAGCTTAAGTTGTACTTTTGTTTTCTCTGACAAATTCAGATTAAAAAATAATAAACTATTTTCCATTTGGTGTATGACCGTAACAAAAACAGACACACTTCAAATTAAAAAAAAACACACAAAAACACACCCAACAACAAACAAACAGAAAACACTTACAAGTTTGTTAACCAAATAGTTGACCTATCTTAATATATAATACACTCTTAGCAAGAAAATCCAGAGGAACACGGGCCTAAACAAAGGCCAGCAATAGGCATAGATCCTCCTGAGCCCCCACAACAATATAGGGGCTAACGGTCCGTGTCCACACTGCGTAGAGATACAACATCATCATTAAAGTGGACAAAAAATCACGTAGAAAAAAAAGTATCTCATGAGAGTTTGTTCTCATCGATCGGCTGGACAATATGATTATCGGTGGTAATGATTAATTTACAACAGAACAGTAGATACGATTTTAACACATTCAACCCCAGGACCGTAATCCCTAAATTTTGCAGTTGCCCTCAGGAAGGCCTGTATTACAATTCTAGAGACAGATCAAGCATGAGGGTTCAAGTGTGGTGCCAGTATAGCTTGGCGCCTATGGGCGCCAAGCTATTCTGTCACCACCCTTGAACTATCATTCGCGATCCATGTCTTGCTCTGGCGTGTCGGGGCTGAATGAGTTGACAGAACAGTAAAACAACAAAACACAATAAGCGATATGCGAATGTGTGGACTGTGCGTGCGCGTATGTGTGTGAATGTATGTGTGTATGCGTGTGTGTGTGTAGTGTCTGTGTGTGTGTGGTGTGTACGATTGTTGTGTGTGTGTGTGTGTGTGTGTGTGTGTGTGTGTGTGTGCGTGCGTGCGCGTTGTGTGTGTGTGTGTGTGTGTGCGCGCGCGTGGTGTGTGTGTGTGTGTGTGTGTGCGCGCGCGTGGTGAGTGTGTGCCCGTGGTGTGTGTGTGTGTGTGCGTGTGTGTGTGTGTGTGTGTGTGTGTGTGTGTGTGTGTGTGCTGCTGAGATTTTTAAAAAGTGAAATCATAACCTGAGCAACAATTCTGAAATTGAGATTTAACAAAACACACTGAAATTAAAATTCAGACTAAAACTAAAAGAAAAGCTGTGTTTGTACAGTGAACGTAAGTTACTTGTTCCGAGATTCCTATCAACAATAAATTAAAATATTAATAAACACTTCTTAACATTCAAAAACTGTGCTGGTCTGTGATTTTGTACTTACCGCTCCAACTCGTAAAAGTGCTAAATCACAGACCAGCACATAAATATCAACACTTTGAGCACCAAGTCAATTAACTCCTTTGCGCATACTGTTTACAGTACCGGTGGCATGCGCAAGGGGGTTAACTCATTCAAGGTGCCCCGCGTCAATAGCTGCGAAAGTGTCGTATAGCGTTGCCGCCGGCAACGCTATGCGACACTTCCGCAGCTAGTGACGCGGGGCGCCTTGAATGAGTTAAAATTTAAATAAAAAACTGAACTACTCACAACAAAGTGAACACCCTGTGCAGTGGCGAACACAAAAATAAAGTGATGAATCGCATGGGTAGTGCCTATAATAGTCGGGATAAATTCAACCCGGGGATCCCTTGCATGAGTGAGCTTAGATCCCGTGCAAGCCACTACGCAAGGCGCTCCGCTATAGCGGAGCACATTGCGTAGTGGCTCTGCATGGTATCTAAGCTCGCTTACGCAGCAAAGACTAGAGAACGACCCCCCCCCCCCCCCGCCCCCCCCCCAAAAAAAAAAAAAAAAAAAGAAAAAAAAGAAAGAAAAAAGATTGCTGTATGAACGCTGTTCTCTAATCTAAAAGCGTGTCGCTACAGCTGTGTGCTTGTCCGTAATTTCGGACCTTATAGCTCCACGCGCTAAGGTCCCAGATCATAGATCAGCACACACAGACACAAACACAAAAATCTGAAATGTTAAAAGTGTTCCACTTTGCAAAACCTAGACCAGTAAGTTGATCTCCAAACCGCGGGAAGAACGCAAAAAAAAAAAAAACAACAAAAAAACAACAACAACAACAACAAAAAAAAAACACTAACCCAAAGAAAGAAGAAAATCACGCTTGGAAAGGACATTTAGACTGTTAATTAACTCTTATACTCCCAGAAATAATTGTCATTTAGTTCTGGGCGTTTTTAAGAGTTAATGATTCAATGACATTACTCAACTTATCGTACCAAGGCATGAACAAGCATAATGAACGATACACTTTATACCGTTACAGCACCACAAAAGCACACATTTCTTTTGTAGTTGCTATGAATAATGTACTGGTCATGTGGTTATTTGTAGTCTGACCAGATCGTAAGGGCCGTGCAGTGGAGGATCTGGGTGGGGTTCCAGACATCCCCGACCTCCCATAGGCCAAAATTCTTTAAAATGCTATATCAAAGCCCCCCATCCCACCTCCCCCCCCCTTTCTTTTCGATATTTGTCCTACACGCTTCGGCGATATTTCGGCGCCAATTGTAAGAAGTTCTCATACAAGCTCCCCCCTCCCCCCCCCCCCCCTGTTTGTGTCAGGATAAAGGTCCGAAAACACTCCCTGACAACCCCCTCCCCCTAACCTCGGTGTAATTGATCCGCCCATGTGTGGTCTAATACATACGAACACATCTTTTGACTTGACTCTCACGAACACTGTGTTGTACTCGTCTTTTCCAGGCGTGCTTCTTCCTTTCAGGTAGTTCAACCGTTAACCGTTATTGCTAAATGTGTGCTGGTCTGTGAATTGCCGGATCTTAGGCTTTCGGCCAAAATCACGAACTATCGCACACATAAAACCCCCACATAAAAACATACAATCTAAACCTAAAAGTTTACATTTGTCCGACGATGAGCAACAGGACATCAGACACACGTCGGCAGTACATAGCCGTGCAACTGGGCCCGACATTGGGACAAAGACCTAAGGGCCAGCTGCCGGCATAAATGAGCTCAAGTTAGCATTGCGCCAGCCACTAAGCAAGGTGCTTCGCTATAGCGGAGGACTTTGCTTGGTGGCTGGGGCAGGACTAAGCTCACTCGTGCAACTGGCCCCTTGTGCTTACTGCAGAATCGTGTACAATATATACACATTCATAACATGTATGAACACATTTATTTCTGAAAAAAGTATCACAAGTAATATTCACACAATCGCACCGTTCTACATAGCACATCATATCATACATGCAAATACAAACTTCGTACCGCACATAATAAGCCTGTCATACGCGAATATGGTACTAAATACTGGCAAAACCCTGACTTGACTTGTTGAAAAGGATGTTTAACTAAAGGAGAGTAGCAAAATCGGCATAAAAAAACAACAAACGCGTAGGCGTTATCACAATATTTTATGTTACACATATCATAAGGAATTCCACTAAACTCATTGTACCCCAAGACCGAAATCCCCAGATTTTGCCGTTGTCCTCTGAAGACTGCATTGCAGTGCATGATACAGATCGACCATGATAGTTCAAGGGTGATGCCAGAATAGATTGGCGCCCATAGGCGCCAAGCTATTCTGGCATCACCCTAGAACTATCATGGTCGATCCTAATCTTCCTGTGGTGTGTCTGGGGTAGAATGAGTTAAAATCCATTTCAAGCAAGACTTGAAGGAGGTGTAGGCCTGCAAACCTTCAAAACAATTAGTCGCATGTGTGCATTGCGTACTGCACGACATTAGATAATAATGTCCACAAGAACAGGCGCAACAACAAACGCAAAATGACCCAACTTTTTTCGCCTTTAGCCCTTTCACTGCCACAAAACGGCGATTGTGTTTCTGAAATCATTTTTAACCCATTTAGCCCCATGGCCCAAAGCACAACAGGAGATGGATCGACCATGATAATTTAAGGGTGCTGCCAGATAAGCTTGGCGTCAAGCTAATCTGACACCACCTTTAAATTATCATGATCGTTCCAGCTCTTGGAACCGGTACATAATTGTTAACTGATACGTCTGGAGTTTGGGAAATACAGCCTTGGGGTTACATGGTTTAACTCAACGACAATTAACTTTATCCGTCCAAGGAATATGGATACAAAGTGAGGCCAACAAGAGGCACAGATCCTCGTGAGCTCACGCAAGTGCGTGGGCTCATGAGGATCTGTGGCTCTTGCAGCTGGATCGCAGTCTAAAGGTTAAAACAGAGCTAAAATTAAATCGATTATGTTTCCTATCAGTTTACCACCTTTTCCGTACATAAAAGCAGATTTGGTAAGGGGCCTATACACCCTATCACGATCTTAAATTGCCATGGGCGTCAAGTTGCCAGCCGACAGAGACAGAAGAAAAAAAAAATTGCCATGGGCGTCGAGGAGTCAGCAGGCAGCGACAGAAAAAAAATGCCGCGGGCGTCTAGGTGCCATCATTTAGCGACAGAAAAACAGCGGACTACAATTAACACCGATTATCTTTTATCATGTCTATACACATGAACTAATGCTTATAGCGATACACACACACAAGAGAGAGAGAGAGAGAGAGAGAGAGAGAGAGAGAGAGAGAGAGAGAGAGAGAGAGAGAGAGAGAGGAGAGAGAGAGATGAGAGAGAGAGAGAGAGAGAGAGAGAGGTGGGGTTGGGGGTTGGGGGGGGGGAGGATTTTCTTTACAGTTTTTAAATAATTAGACCCTATCACGATCTTAAATAAATCCAAATAAACAGACACACCGCCACACCGCTTTAAATCCGACGTTGTTGATATGCTAGGCTGAAAGGCAATATTCACTGGAAGAACCATGACAGCCAAAGGGAAGTGCCTAATTAGCTTGGTGCCTTTTAGGCGCCAAGCTAATCAGGCACTACCCTTGAGCTGTGTTTTCTTGATGGAAAGTTCGCGTTATTTTGGCTGCATGTACATTCATGAGACTAGACAGTTCTCAAAGCAGGGACTTGTCCATTTTAACCCTCCTCGTGCAAGCAGCCACTTGTACTAAAACATTTCCTGCGACCGCACGCACAGGGCGGTTAAACTGAAAGGACAGCCCCAGCTCAAAGTAAATATACTGAAAATGTGCGTACATATAGAGGTGCATTTTATATCACAGTGCAATTACCTGATCGTCAAGTTAAAAAAAAAAAAATGTGTCAATACCACGCGTATTTCATGTGGCCTAGGAAGATTTATGGAGGAGCAAATCAGAAAATCAAACGACTGGGGGAAAGGGGTTGGGTAGGCGGGGTGAGGGGTGCGGGGAAGAACACATTTTAATCCATGCCCTTCATTCGGGCAACTATGACTGTCTATCCATCTCTTATCTGGCACGCAGTTGTTAAACTCTTCCTTCTACATTTCCCAGTGAGGGTTAACTCATTGGAGACGTTCCGCGGCTTACAGCCGCGTATACATATGCAGCACGTCGTGAATGAGTTAAAGACGCCAACAAAAAGTCAGCGATTTACAGGAATACAACGCAGGTACATGGACTGGCAATAAACATAACACACGTAACTGTGTGCGTGCCTTCATGTACAAGCGTTCACGTATGACTGACACAAGCCTGAGACAAGTTCAAATGTAAACCTCTACAAATGACTAACACACACAAAAAAAGGTGAATACTGTGGCGTGAGTATCATCATCTGTGGCAAAGCTGACACAGAGTCTGAATGAGTAATTACATGCTAATGACCAATTTGATTACGTTTACTACTGACCGAACATATGGCCAATATATATATATTATATATATATATATATATATATATATATATATATATATATATATATATATATATATATATATATATATATATATATATATATATATATATATATATATATATATATATGTGTGTGTGTGTGTGTGTGTGTGTGTGTGTGTGTGTGTGTGTGTGTGTGCGTGTGTGTGTGTGTGAAATCACTGGGATATTCTTTGTGGACAAATCTATGTTTTAACCTCGTAAACATAAGTATTTTTACTTCAATTCTAGGAAATAGCCATATTTACATTATATGACAATATTATTGATCACAACGTGCGGTTTCCAACATTGTTACATGAAAAAAAAAAAAAAAAAAAAAAAAAAATCCTTGGATTCTTTTTACAACGTTCAAATACGTGAAAAGGCAACCAGTTTTTTTTAATTTTTTTTTTTATCAAGTTCAAAGTGAATCTGGTACCTTAAATAACTGTTGCGAATAAATTATACAATGTATACACTCTGTTTCTCTATGATTTTGTTTGTGAGACATTAAAGATGTTTATGTTCACAAAATATTGAGATACAAACAATGAAAAACCACTCGGCTTCAGAACACTTCTGGGGTACTGCTCCTCAGTGTGCTCATCCCCAAAAAACAACATGAGCACACTTCATAAATTAACTCATTCAAGGCTATCCGCATCAACAGCTGTGGAAGTGTCGTATATCGTTGCCGGCGGCAACGCTATACGACACTTTCGCAGCTGTTGATGCTGGGCGCCTTGTGTGGGTACTATTTGCAGTATCCGTGGCTGGGTACACAGTCTAAAGCTATCCCAGCCAGAAAGAACCAACGAGGCCTATCTTGACGGCGCCATTGAGTCGGCCAAGCGCGGCAGACGGGAATCGTCGCTGGTTATTTGTGGTGATGGTGCTCAAGTTTCTTGAGCATTTCTTCTGCCTTGGCGTGGGCCTGCAAAGAGACATACAATTCAATGTACACCGAAATCCTTTTTAACTCCAAGAACCAGTAACACATTTTATTGCGCATTGTGACGCTAGCCCCTTCGCTCACATGTACGGGGTGGATGCATGCGCGTGGCGGTAAACCGGCCTTTGGTTGTCGGTAGCGCTTTTTTGTCGTGATGATTTCTGCGCTACCGACAGCCAGAGGGTTAACGAAATCCTGCCGCAGACCGCTTATTTTTTGTTCGCGTTTTCCTTTTGCACTATCAAATCTAATATTCATTCACACCTTTCAACTTTCAGAATCGGCAGTTTGTAAATACCAGTCGCGAGAGGCGGATCGATCGAAACACTGACGACTTACAAGGAATATGTTTCAAAACATGGCACCTCCCAATATCAGAACGATGACAATACTAAAGAAAACGCATGTGCATGTTATATATATATATATATATATATATATATATATATATATATATTATATATATATATATATATATATATATATATATATATATATATTATATATATATATATATATATATATATATATATATATATATATATATATATATATAATCTCAATGCTAATGACCGTAAAACAGTTTGAAAGACAAATGTTATGGCGTGAGGCTGCATTTAGTGTGACGGTGTATAATCAAAACCCGCGAGCGCAGATCAGTCTCACTTTGACGGTTTGGTGCAAAAATGGCTGGTCTTTCCAAATCCGTGGCTGTTTGTAACTCTTCATACACACATTTGGTTTTAAGGATGCAGACAAGAGACATGCAGGGTAGGCATTGTATCTAGTGAAGGGCTGAGACCCTAGGGAACGTAAAGAAGTAATTCCTCAGGCATTTTCATGGATTTGAAATCGCAGTGCATGCGAGTACTTCGACCTTAAGGATAGCTACCACCACTGAAAATCTTCCTACGCCACTGCCCATTTTTTAGAAACCAAACAACAATGGCACACAAGGCGACGGGATTTTCCACAAGTGATAAGATTTCTTGGGAAACATCTACCTCACCTGATAACCTATTTTCTTTTAAACACCAACTCATTCTGTCCACAAACAAGCAGTAAACCTATAATGCGTGGTATCTAGTCATGATGTTATTGTTATCTGGATGATGTCTCTCACTTGCTTTTCTGGAAACCTTTCTGCAGCTCTGAGAGCCATAATTACACTTTCAGCCATGACACACTATGAGATAAATGTGACCATGACAGTTCAAGGGTGGTCAGCCAGATCAGCTTGGCGCCTGTGGGCGCCAAGCTGTCCTGGCACCATCCTTGAACTATCATGGTCAACTTGTCTTCTGAGGTACAATTTAGCTTTCATAGGACACCTAATACAGTTTGAAATTTCGACCTCAGGATTCGATTACAAACCGACACTGATACTTCTTTTCAAATTATGTTCAATCGTCTTGTTTATCTAGTCATACATGCGCCATTTTCTGTTGCGTGATGTCATTTAATTAAAGTGGAGGATTTTATGTCGTTTCAAATCCATTTTGGATCAGAATTATCTTAAATGAGAAAGGGTCTTATTCGTGGGAAGAGAAAATAAGGGTTGATGGGTTGGGGCAGGTGAGGGTGGGGTGCGGCTGGGGGCATAGAAAGGTGGGATCAGGAACAGGTGGGGCGGGTGGTGGTGGAGTGTGTGTTGTGGGGGTGGGGGTGGGATGGGGAGAGAAGAAACTAATTAATTCTGTTTTGAAAAACTGTCAAAGCATAACGTTTATATTTTCTGAATAATACAACAAACTGCACATTTTCAAAGGTGATATCGGTCTTGTGAAATCTTCTTGTGAGCGAATGTACAAAATATGAATAAAGTAAAGGCTTTATCCCTCCTTTGTTTTGGACAATACAGAGCAGCGTGAAACGTGTTTTCACATTTTTCAGCATTCATTCTAAAATTAAACTAAGAATAAACAACACCAAAAAAGAAAGCACATTAGAAGTTCTAAGGCAATGTTGACTATTTCTTTCAAATGAATACGAAAAATACTTATAAAATTAAGGCTTTTTCCTTTTCTGAGGCGAGTGTGAAATGTATTTTTTAATTAAAACGTATTTTTCTTCAACTAAGAATCGCGAAAAACAGAATAAAATAAGGTAATGCTGACTCTCTACCTTGAGCTAATCTAGAGTCAACCCAATGGGTGTCGGTAGCGGTTTTTGTCGCGATGATTCTCGCAAACCGCTACCGACAGCCAAAGGGTTTTAACTCCTTCGGTACCAGCGGACATGTTTTTGAAACCATAAACATTTCAAGGCCCAATAACCAACAATCCACAGAACATGATATAAATGGGTCCAGCGAGGGGCATAACACCATGAGCCCCCCACAACTGCGGGGCTCATGCTATTCTATGCCTCTTGCAGCTGAGCGGTGTTCGAATTTTCCCGGTACTGAAGGGGTTAAACTCCCGTTTAATAAATCTTCTTAGGGTCACAGTGACCTACCTGGCGCTCGTCAGGTGACTTTGGCGTGACACGTGAGGCGCGCGTGAAGAGGTCACGTGCCTGGTCGTATTGGTGCAGGTGCCAGTGGGCCCGCCCGGCCATGACTAGATTCATACTGAAAAACCCTGGCGACGCTGGAGAAAAGACAACAGGTTTTGTATGTAAACAGGAAACTTCTAAGCGGCCCCTTGTGCGTGCAGCCAAGGGTACCCTTACATTACCCATGGCTGCATGCACAAGGAAGGTATCCAACTGCTGTTTTCTAACAGCTTGCAATAAAACAATGTACTTTACCACAACCAACCGACCAACCAACCAACCAACCAGTCAGCCAACCGACCGACCGACCGAACCAACCAACCAAATAAATAAATAAATAAATAAATAAATACATTCATTACCTTCTTCAGCTTTGTAGAAATACTCTAGTGCCTGCCACAAGAAATAAATCAATTAAATTAACACTCTGATTTACAAGAAATGTCAGTTTTCACAGCGAGCAATATTCCTAAGAAAACCGACAAAAGATAAAAAAAAAAGAAAAAAAAAAAAAAAGAGTACAACTACAGGCAAACTTTCTAAAGTTCCGTTTCAGCACCAGTTGCAGAAGATTTATATATCGACCATGACAGTTTAAAGGAAGCGCCAGGTTAGCTTGGCGCCTGTAGGCGCCAAGCTAACCTGGCGAGCTTCCCTTGAACTATCAAGGTCGATCCATAGGGTAGTGCTTAGTGGACAATTGTGAAAGAGAGCTATCTGGCGCTAGGAGTCAATGGAATAAAAATAATAAAGGTGATAACGTGAGAGATAAGACCGGGATTACACAAGGGACATGCGTGCACATACATGTATCTTGTTTATATTAGCTGCTCCATTTTTTTTCCCGGAAAAAAAGGGGTAGATGGAGGCAAAAGTGTCAACGCGAAAGTACGAGTAGAGGGAGTGGGCGGGAGTAGAAAAAGAGGGGTGTGTGTGTGTGTGTGTGGGTGGGTGGGGGTTGCGAGTTGGGGTGGGGTGCGGGTGGTTGGGGGGTTGGTGAGGGGTGGGGGATGAGGGGGTGGGTGGGTGGGGGTGGGGGGGGGGTGGGTGGGGGTAGTGAAGGGAGCTTGCGGCGGACGGAAGGGGTCCGTCTGATGCGAAGGACTACCGTTCCCGAGATACCGCGTCAGCAACTGTTTAGTAGACATCCTGATAACAATCGAGTCATCCAATACAATAACAACTTGAGACTTAAAAAAAAGAAGTTTATGCTCTGCCACGACCTTAAATTTGCATACATTGCATTCTTTACTGACATCAGTCAATGTACAATTATGTACAACCACATTCAATCACAAGGTTTGTAAATGATACGATATTCACAAGATTTGTAACCGATACAATATAATTATGTGCAGGCAAACGACAGGCTTGTTCAGATAGCATGTCCGTTAAAAGGTCCTGGTAAATCAAAGTGGCGCAGCTGCAGTGCGGCCGAATTGATCAGTGTTCAGGTCGTACCCCACAGGCAATGACTGTCCCTGCCCCCCCCCCTCCTCCCCCCCCCACTCGCATAACCCGCCCGTTAGGGATGTCCATTATCACTCCGGCACCCATTTAACCCCAGATCCCTACAGCAGGAGATGGCTTGACCATGATAATTCAAGGGTAGTGCCAGATTAGCTTGGCGCCTGAAGGCTAATCTGGCACTACCCTTGAATTATCATGGTCAATCCGTCTCCGGGTACTTAGTCGTTAAGGAGCCCGTACACGAAGATAGAAATGGGACTGTCCTGTCTTATCCGCGCCTATCCGCCTACTCGGTAGTTTGTCGATAGATCTCGCTAGCTCGGCGATACTTTTCTATCCACCTGTTTCTATTTTTCCTATCCTAGCCAGGCTCGCCTATCAGCAAACAACCAATCATCAGAGCCCTACGCGTCACGCATCAGTGACGGTATCTTGCCGTCAGCACTCGCTGAGACTGAACCTCGGCACGGTGTTGTAGCCGCATGGATCTTTCGCCGCACATCTCTTGCACAAGCATCGCTCTCAAAACCGGACATCGAAGTAGCCACTCTCTCGGCGTCCAGACTCATTTCCGTCTGCTTCTCTATCGCAAGTTGTGGTTTCTGCGAACTGTTCTCAAGTCTTCGTCTTTCATGTACGCACCCAGTTTGTCTAGTCGGGACCTCATGAGTTTCGCGAGATTTTCCACGTAGGGAAACCGCGTATACGCAGCTTGTGGAGAGCTATAGCCTTGTAAGGTGAAAAACTATCGAGTTAGTTATTTGGGTTTATTTGGGTTTAACGCCGAGCAGGCGACTAAGGCCATCTCACGGCGGGAAAAAACTGTCGAGTAGATAGGATAGTTCGCCGATAGTTTTCTAACATCAAGTCAAAACTATCCACATGAACGATTGCTTTTAGGCAACAACTCCAAATTTGAGAAATGGGACCTTAGGGCTAAAAGGGTTAAACCCCGAACTAATCATGATACAATATACTAATACCCGCATCAAGACGAAAGCCCGGCGTATACAGTACCGCGTACAGACGGTAATAACGCTGCCGATAAGCAGCATGTTTATTTCATAGAAAAGCGATATTTTCATTGTATAGCAATATAAATCTCGCTTTATTTTCTTCTTCAAAAAGTGGACATACTAGCTTTTGCCATACACCGGCAGAGAGTTTCCTTGGGAAGTGATGGTGCCAAGCTAATCTGGCACTACCCTTGAATTATCATGGTCGACTCATCGCCTGCTGTATTGCGTCGGGGCTAAATGAGTTAAATGCCGGCGTATACAGTACCGTGTAAATAGCTCTTCCCAAGGACACAGTCACTAGGTGAAACCTAAAAAACCCTGAAATGCAACCTTCGGGTTAATAAGAATAATATAATAAAGGTAATTTGTATAGCGCCTAATCACCAAGGTGCTTTAGGCGCTTTACAATCACAGTAATGAACACAAAGCAAAATACAAAAACAAGCACATACAACAACAAAAAATACATTGATTTACAAGGAGCAGAAAACACACACACACACACACACACACACACACACACACACACATGATGAGCCGGCAGACAAAAAATAATGGTCTTGACGTATATGCAACAGAGAAAAGGTGTGTTTTAAGCTTGGATTTGAAAATGGAAAGAGATGATGAGTGATGCACATCAGTTCGGATAGCGTTCCAATGTAATGGGACCAAAATACGAAAATGCACGATGACCTTGAGTAACCTTATTACGTCTAGGGATACGGAAAACACGAGTGTCTGAAGCAGAGCGTAGTGAGCGGGACGGTGTATACAGCTGGACAAGATCAGATAAGTAAGGAGGGGCAGAACCAGAGATGATGTTGAAACAAATAACACAGACTTTATACTGAATCTGTATGAAACTGGCAGCCAGTTCAAATCAGCTAGTAGAGGCATAATGTGTTCACGTTTCGGTACACGAAAAATCAGACGTGCAGCACAGCTCATGACTCTCTGGATTTGCTCAAGAAGATTTTGCGGAACACCGGACAAAAAAGAATTGCAATAGTCTATTCGGGACAGCACAAGGGAGGTAACAAGTGTTTTGGCAACTTCAACAGTCAGCAGATGTCGAACAGTGCTGATCCTTCTGAGTTCAATGAAGGCAAGCTGGCAAACTTTTTTCACTTGTTCCTTCATTGTCAGCCTGTTGTCAAAAATGACACCCAAGTTACGGGCCGAGCTAGAAAAGGAGATGGCACTCTCGCCCACCATCATTGACTTAGGAAGATCAGCACTGCACGTAGAGGAGCACGTCATTCGGAGGGACTCAGTTTTGTCACTGTTTAGCTGGAGCTTGTTCTGTGTGGTCCACTTCTGAACATCAAAAACACAAGCCTCCAAAGATTGCACCATCTGATCGACATGTTCACAAAGGGAGTATTTGTACAATTCTGTATCATCTGCATATAAATGATAAGAAACAAAGTGAAGCTCAGTGACATGCGACAGGGGCTGTGTACACAAAGTAAAAAGAACAGGCCCCAAGACCGACCCCTGTGGAACGCCACAAAGCAGCTCAAAAGGGTGGGACTCAAATCCTGCCACTAAAACCATCTGCAAGAGACCAACAAAGTAGGATTGGAAAAATTTCAGTGCAGTGCTTTGAATGCCAAACACATCACGAAGGCGAGCAAGTAGAATGTCATGGTCAATGGTATCAAACGCTGCGCTCAGATCGAGCAGAGTCAGAACAGAGATTAGATCTTCATCGCTAGCACCAAGTAGGTCATTCACAACACGCAGCAATGCTGTCTCCGTGCTATGACCAGACCTATATGCTGACTGGAACACATGCCACAGACCATTATTCTTGATATGGTCTAGCAGCTGCGTGAGCACTATCTTTTCCAGAAGCTTTGAAAGAAAAGGTAGGTTGGATACGGGTCTGTAGTTTTTCAAACTGTTGGGATCAAGTGAAGGTGAAGGGTTAAACGGATTAAACCATATTTGCTTTCTCGAATTAAACGTCAGTCATATAAAAACACGCCTGGCTTTTGCCAGCCGAAAGGCACAGATTCTCACGATCGAGCCCCCCTGCGGCTACAGGGGATCATGAGAATCCATGCCTCTTGCAGATGGACGGCGGTGGTCGAACTCACCTGTTGAAACGTGGTGTTAGGTGGCGACCGGAACAGAACAGTCAGAAGCTTACGCTGATACCACGGTAAATGCGCGAATTCAAAACACCTGCAACATGAGATCATTTATGATGTGATAAATAGGCCTGCGTATCAGTGCATCCAACAATGCAGACAGAGATCATAAGTATGTTATATCCTGACCTTGTAAGCGCTGGCCTGTGACAGAATTTGTACGGTTATGTTTGCGACGAACGACTCCCAACAGCGAACGACAGCGAAGTCATGACAGATAACCAGCTTCTGCTAACACTACAAACATCTCGGAAAGGCACAGATCCTCATGAGCCTTGAGCGCTCATGAGGATCTATGCCTCTTCGAGATGTTTGGAGTGTTGTGTATGCTTCTGGTAGAAGCTGTTTATTCGCTGTGATTTCGCTCTCGTTCGTTGTTGAGAATCGTTCGTTACAAACGAAATCTCACTCTTTACAGAACATGTGATCCGATTCTTTCTTCACATAGCGGTTCCCAGGAAGCACAGGTCCTTGGGGCCCACGACGGCCGCAGTGGGTCCGCGCACGGCTGTGCCTGGGTCCACTGCGGCTGTCGTGGACCCGAAGACGTGTTGCTACTGGGGTTACGAGCATTCCCGATGGAGCTACAGAGTCGAGAGTTCGTCAAACAATGGGGAGAAAATCACAGATGGCAACCACACCAAAATATGCGTGCGTGTGTGTGTGTGTGTGTGTGTGTGTGTGTGTGTGTGTGTGTGTGTGTGTGTTTGTGTGCACGCGCGCGCGTCAGTGCATGGTGCATGTGGGTGTGATTGCAACACATCTCTTGAATGACAAGATTTGTAGGAGAATGCATGATTGTGTGTAGATCGGTATCTCAGGTAAAACAAAACAACATGTTGCTTTTATTGTTTCTATTTTTCTGTGTTTCTTTTTTATACTTAATAACTTGTTAATTAGTTTCTTGTCAAGCGTCTGGAGCTGTAGCTAAGAGGTTAGGTTATGCGTTATATAAGTGCTAATTATTGTTATTTATTATTATTTCGCGCCAAAATGTCACGAGCCTGCATGCAAATAGTATCGATATGACATAAATATGTTAAAGCTTAACACATAAAGTGGCCAAACAAAATCTCCAACGAAGACCTACTGTCCCGCCGCAAACAAAAAGACATAGCCACAACAATCATAAAAAGACGTTGGCGATGGATTGGACATGTGCTGAGGAGAGAAGACGTCTCCATCATTAAAACAGCCCTACACTGGACACCAGATGGTAAGAGGAAGAGAGGACGGCCAAAGATCACCTGGCGACGAACGGTGGAACAAGAACTGAAAAACCACCACCACACCTGGGGAACGATAGGCACTCTGGCCCGCGACCGGCTGAAGTGGGAGGGATTTCGTTGCTGCCCTACGCGCCCTCGGCGTTACGGGCAGTAAGTAAAGTAAGTTAACACATAAAGCTTTTAACACTGTGTAGAAGGAGGTTAGAGGTATATATATTTTATAAAAGCGCGTTACAAAAATAATGCGCAGACAGAGATATAATTATGAGGTAGCACATGTGTGCCGCTCTGACGACTTTCACAACTGACATGAGGTCACGCGAATTTGTCTCTAAAGTTATTGATCAAGATCGACTCAAGCTGTTTCTCGATGCTATTCTGGTTAACTCATTCAGCCCTGACGCACTGCAGCAGGAGAAGGGCCGACCATGATAATTCAAGGGTAGTGCCAGATTAGCTTGGCGCCTGTCGGCGCCAAGCAAATCTGGCACTACCCTTGAATTATCATAGTCGATCCATCTCCTGCAACAGGTGCATAGTCGTTAGATGACTCCGCCAAAATTTGGGAAATACGTGCGTCGGGCTGAATGAGTTAAGCGTCCCTGAACTGAGTAGCATTTTAAAATCTTCCCTGTACATTTTCATTTATGAAATCTTGGTTCATTCTGCAACCAAAAGCCAACACCGCTCAAGAAAGATGGATACAATTTGGTCTCAGCAAGGAGCATAGATCCGGGGGCGGGGGCTCATGAGGATCTATGTCTCTTGCAGTTGGGTCGTGCTCGTTTCTTCTCGGCAGTTAAGTTCACTGCCGAGAAAAAAACAAACAAACCAAAAAACAAAAAACAAACCCTAGACATGATCCAACTGCAAGAGACACAGATCCAAGTGAGCTCCCCGCAGCTGCGGGGGCTCATGAGGATCTATGCCTCTTGCTGACACCACATTGTATCCATGTTCCTTGGATGGCTCGGACTCTTTGGCGTTGAATTTACAAATATTTCATAAAACAAAATCTGCGACCACTGGCAGTGAAGATGCTGCGGTCCGTGGCGCAGTGGTTAAGGCGCCTGCCACCAATGCCAAAGGTGCGCGGTTCGATACCGGGTTCCGGCGTTGGACTTTTCTCCTCTGGTAAGTGTCACCGTTAATTCGGGCGGACCGTCGGGGGTTCTTTCTCCGGGTACTCCGGTTCTTCCACCCCCCCCCCCCCCACTTTGGTACCGGTCTCAGGCCACTTTACAAATTTCAAATACAAGCGATCAAAAATCTCTGTAACTTCAGAGTAGCTGACTGGCCCTTCGTTTGTCTTGTACTGTGTTTGTCTTAAATGGCGTAAATCCGTGTCTGTTTCGTGAGTGTGTGTGTTGGGTTTCAGGCGCGGCGCTTTGAGTCGATTTCCCCAAAATTGAGAAAAAAAGCGCCTATATAATAACGGTATTATTATTATTATTAGACGACATTTATCCGACTCTAATTTCCCACCTAGGGAAAGCCTAGCGTGCCTGACGTGTTTTCACTTATCATTCGGAATACACCAGTGTGCGAAATAAGTTCGACTAACTTAGTTCAAGGGAAGTGCCAGAACAGCTTGGCGCCTCTAGGCGCCAAGCTATTCTGGCACCACCCTTGAACTAAAGCTATTGGTTATCTGTGAGTTCTATAATGTAGCTTGCTTATGGCAGTGTACAAAATTGACGCTTTTAGCCTCGGTATGATATGGATTATGTTACTGTCAAGACGGCAAAATGTAAAAATAATTGTCTGTTTCGGGGGCTCATGAGGATCTATATCTCCTCCTGAAACCACTTTGTATCTATGTTCCTCTGACGGCAGGGGATCTTTGACGTTGAACTTACATATACAATGCCTGTGTCCGTGGCAGCGAACTGGTTAATGATTGCATGACACCAAAACAAAAAAACAGTTGAACCCTTTGGCAGTCGGTAGTGTGTTTGGTCGAGGTGATTCCTGCAGGAATCACCTCGACCAAACACACTGCCCACAGCCAAACGGTTAACGAATATGATACCAAATAACCAAACAACCAACCAGTCAAGGAAGACTACGTCTGCCCATATAATGGCAAACACCAGCATGTCCATTCTTGAGAACAAATTGAGTTTCATTGCACAATAATGAAACTCTCGCATTTCTATTTTTTAAAAAAATCCGGACACACTAGTTTTTGTTTATAACGGCAGAAGTGTACTGATGCAAATCCACTGAAAGCAGCTTACTTACCAGTAACCAAGAGAATGGAGAGGCACCGCGTCCGTAGGGTCTAGTGACACAGCTTTCTGGAACGAAAATGAATACCCCAATGAGGTAAAGTTTCGGGGGATGACGTCGCCTGTTTGACGTAAATAATCTCTCCCCAGTAGCAAAATGTCTTAGGTCCCACGACGGCCGTGCGCAGGCCAAATGCGGCCACGAGGGCCTTTGCTTACTGGGTCTCTATCTCTCTATAATTAGTAAATACTTGATACCTGTGCACTTTGTACTTTAATGTTATGTATTATTGTTCTGCTGTTTGTGGAGATAACTGTTGACAAGGGGCAGATATTTTACCAAGGACAGATTGTAAGCTCTTAACCCCATGGCCGCATTTTCCTTTTGGAGGCGTTGTCTAACGACTATGTACCAGTTGCAGGAAATGGATTGATGATGATAATTCAAGGTGAGTGCCAGATGAACCTGGCGCCTTCAGGCGCCAAGCGCTCATCTGGCACTACCCTTGAATTATCATAATCAATCCATCTCCTGCTGCAGGGCCCCGGGGTTAAATAAAGTGTACTCAATTCAATTAAATCCAATTCTCTCTCTCTCTCTCTCTCTCTCTCTCTCTCTCTCTCTCTCTCTCTCTCTCTCTCTCTCTCTCTCTCTCTCTCTCTCCCTCCCTCCTTCTCTCTGTGTGTATGGCCGAACACTCTAAAATCCACTAAAAAAAGCAGTCAATTTATGGCAACGGTGAAGACTGATCTATAAAATGTAGATCTTTGTTCTTATTGGTCATTAATAATGTCAAATCTCCCCCCGCAACTCTCTTTTAAACACGCATACATGCACGCTCGCACGCACGACGCACACAGACACGCACACACACACACACACACACACACACACACACACACACACACACACACACACACACACACACACACACACACACACACACACACACATACTTCATAGTGGTCCCTGATTGTGAAAGCGCTGAGGTAGTGCGTCCTGACACCGTGGAATTCACTTGTATAATGCATCATGGTTGCATACCACTGCAAAAAAAAAAAAAGTAGACAAAGACGAAGAGATAAGTATTTATCTACAAAACTCTCTCATCCTTCATTATTGTTGATTGATATCGTAAAATTATTATTTGCACGGAGAAGCCCTTCAAAAGCGACACACACACACACAACATATATCCAAGGATAAATAAATATGAGCTAACTCTTCAGTCCGATCCACAATCATGGGACACAACTGATACTGGAGAGCTCACAATATGGTAGCAATAGTACTGAGGATTGGCATGCTTACTAAACATGCACCCTTAACTCCCAGCACGAAATGACTTCCATTTTAACCCCTTCATTGCAAGGGATCACGAATTTCGAGTCAGAAAAAGTTTAGTGCACACGCTGACCGACATTGTCGTTTAGAACACAGGGGAAAATGTCCAAGCTTCTTGAGAAGGTAGTTGTTCTCAACCAGCTCAACCTCCACCTCACCGACAACAACCTCCTCAGTCCATTCCAGTCTGCCTACCGCAAACATCACAGCACTGAAACAGCCCTTCTACATATCTTAAAACGATCTGCTTCTCTCCACCGACTCGGGCAACATCTCTCTTCTTAACACTACTCGATCTCTCTGCCGCCTTTGACACTATAGACCACTCTATCCTCCTCCACCGACTCCACCACTCCTTCGGCATCACTGACTCTGCTCACTCCTGGTTTCTCTCCTACCTCTCCGACAGACAGCAGTCCGTCACCATCAACGGCGTCTCTTCCAACCCAGTCACGCTCTCCTGCGGAGTTCCACAAGGGTCCGTCCTGGGCCCGGTCCTTTTCACACTCTACACCTCTCCTCTGTCCAACATCATCCAGTCTCACCGCATACACCACCACCTCTACGCTGACGACTCACAACTGATAGACAAAGACAAACTCGACAACACTCAGTCACTACTGACTCGCACGGCTGACTGCTATGAAGACGTGAAAAACTGGATGACAGCAAACAAGCTAAAACTGAACGACGACAAAACGGAAGCCATGCTGGTAGGCACTCGCCAGAAACTCTCCCAGCTCCCTCCCTCTCTCCATCTTCAACTCGATAGCACCCCCATCTCCCTCTCTGACTCGGCCAAGAACCTCGGCGTTATCCTCGATTCCTCTCTGTCCATGACCAGCTTCGTCTCCGCCACGGCCCAGGCATGTTATTTCCACCTCCGCCGCATCAGTCAGATCAGAAAATACCTCACTACCGAAGCTGCCACCAAACTTGCTGTCTCTCTCATCTTATCTCGCATCGACTACTGCAACTCTCTCCTTTCCGGCCTCCCTCACTCCACCTTTTTCACTCTCCAACGCGTTCAGAGAACAATGCTGCCCGCCTCGTCCTCAGAAAGAAAAAATCCGACCACGTCACACCCCTGCTCAAACTCCTTTACTGGCTCCCCATCCCCCAACGCATCCAATACAAAATTCTGTCTCTCTGCTACAAATCCCTGAACAACTGCGCTCCTGCCTATCTCTCCAACTCACTTCACCCCTACACACCTTCCCGCTCCCTCCGCTCTGCCTCTGACCCTCTCCGCCTCCACATCCCTCGCACCAAACTTAACACTTTCGGCCCCCGCTCCTTCTCCGTCTACGGTCCATCCACCTGGAACACTCTCCCACTCTCTCTCCGTCAGTAACACTCTCTCTCCTCCTTCCAGTCCGCCCTCAAAACTCACCTCTTTCAACAGTTTTAGCACTTTATCACCACACTCCCCACCCAAGCTGACCGTCGTCAGTAATGTATTCCACTGTTTGTGGTACGCAAGTCATTGTCTAAAGCGTGCGCATGCGTGCGCGAGTTGTGAGTGCGCGCTTAGAGTTATAATCATTATAAGATAAGCGCATTATAAATACCGTAATTATTATTATTATTATTATTATTAAAATTAGGTACAAAGAACATCGGACTAACACTAAAGGCCCCGCCACACATGTCGATTGTGCCCCGTTTTTGTAGCCGATTCCGTTTCGATTGCGATCGGATGACGTCATATATCCGATCCAATCCCAATCGGCTGGGAATCGTGTGTTTAGAACCTGAGTTTCGACACGAATCGGCCCCGATTGTAAGCCGACCAATCAGAGCGCGTCTCCTACGCAAAGCACGTCGTTTCAGTTTGAAAATGGCCGAAGATCAGTACCAACACCTTCGTCGGCCGATGTTTCGCCCGCCTCTTCCCGAGTATGATGCAAAACTGCTGATAATGCAAGCACATCATCATCACTGTCAAAACTAGCAGCCATTTTACAGAACAGGTACGACCTTGATCTTCGGTTCAAACCGGTCGGCTAACTGAAAAAGTCGGGGAATGTGTGGCAGTGGACACGTTTTTGTAGTCCGGCCCGATCACACTCCGATTCGAAACTGCTCGAGAATCGGCCTCAAAATCGGCATGTGTGGCGGGACCTTTCAGAGATATATCAGTAATGAGCCTGTCGCGGGGGCTCATGAGGCTTGATGCAGCTGAGTAGCGTTCGCCTTGCCTCGGTAGTTAAGGGCGTTAAAGAATAAGCCAGTTAGAGAGGTAAAAGTTAACATTGTGAGGACAGATGAGGACCCTTAAAAGAATCACTGAGTTTGTACCAGATGAAGGTTCACACACTGAGACAGTGGTTATTTTCAGCAATAGTCTCACATCTAACGATAGGTCTTTTTTTTTTTTTTTTTTTTTTTTTTTTATTGCCGCCTTGTATGAATGCAAATGTATTTTCATTCAGCGAAGTTTTCGAAGGAGATACGAAACAGCCGAAATAGGTTTAACCCTTTCAGCGCCATGGGCGCATTTCCCGAATTTTGGAAGTGTTACTGACTTAACGACTATTAACCACTTGCAAGAGGTGGATTGACCATGATAATTCAAGGGTAGTGCCAGATTAGCTTGGCGCCTTCAGGCGCCAAGCTAATCTGGCATTACCCTTGAATTATCATAGTCAATCAATCTCCTGCTGTAGGGTGTTGGCGCTGAAAGGGTTAATACAAGTAGCTGAGATACCTCTTCATCCACACACTCACTGAAAGGGACACAACTTCTCAAGCCAGATTTTTGGCGTTAATTTGAATGAGTAACGGGGACTGATATATTTGTATTCAGTAAGTTGTTACCTTGTGAATCAGTGCATCCCCCGGTACTGTTTACAGTATCGGTATTTGCATGCACAAGGGGGTTTGACCTATTTAAAGACTTCCGGGCTGTCACTGAGTCGCACAGTTCGGACATGAATGGAGCCGCTGGCTATTAACCCTCTGGGTGTCGGTAGCGGTTTTACCGGTAGTAGCCGAATGATTCCCGCAGGAATCATCGCGACTAAAACTGCTACCGACAGCCAACGGGTTAATGCAAAAAACTTCAGCGGTCACCGCACAATGTGGGGGCCCATGACTGACGTGTCAGTTTTGCCTCGTGCAGTTGGATAACGTTCTTTAACCCTTTACGTGTCGGTAGCGGGTTTTGTCGTGATGATTCCTGCAGGAATCGGCATTGCGACAAAAACTGATACCGACACGCAAAAGGGTTAATTCTTTTTACGGCACCATTGAAACGGTGCATAATTATTGGATTGATGGAACTGCACTTACTGAATGGCACTTGGAATTTTTGTCATTCAGATTGAGTGCCCGCTGCGCGAATGCAAACCCCTCCTCCATCAGCTCCTTCCTCCTGCCCTCGTGACCCCTCTCTCCCTGCAGGTAGAACAAATTGTACATTCCATTACACTGATTACAGTCATATTCATGTTACGTAATGCTCTTAAAGTACCACTACGCGTAAATTTGAAGACACATTTCAGCAGTATTTGTGTTTATTATGCCTTGTCGGCACACCTAATGAACTTTAACAGCAGTTGGGACACGCAGCAAAAGCACTTATTTATTCTGCGCTGCCGTTAGCGTGTCAATCTATTTGTAGCTGTTTCCTGTACTGATAGCGTTGTATTTATAGAACGGAGAGGAGTCATTGTCAGTTTACTTGATATAAAAACGACGTGTGCTGAACTGGACACTCCTGTGTCTAAATGAACCATAACGAGACCTGTGTGTTGCGTTTCATAACCATCTGTTACGGAAGTCTAAATTCGAACAGTTACGGCGGTAGTGGGCCTTTAATCCTCAGTTCACTGCCAGTGGAGGCAGGTTGCGTTTATGACTGACGTCTTCGTTAATTTTATGCCACAGAGCTCCAGACGTCCACGAGACTTGGGTACAAAATGGTTTTCAGCGAGGCATAGATCCTAATGAGATCCCCAGGCGCGGGGGCTCATGAGGATCTATGCCTCTTGCACGTGGGTGATTCGGTCCGGCAGCGAAGGGGTTAAGACATATTCATGAAGAGGGCCTTTGGCACGTCGGGCGTTAGACCAGGCATCAGCTCCCGTGTCTGACAGACACGGGAGCTGATGCCTGGTCTAACGCCCGACGTCAGTCGTTTCAAGTTAAGTTATTTCTTGCGCCGTTACCACTCTCTGTGACAATCACTAGCAAACAGGTCAACGTGGACTATCTGTACAAAGCAACTACCTGTCTTAGCAGACCACCCATTGTTGAACCCGACTCTTCGAGAATTTTGTGTAAGGATACCACATTCCAAGTAAAGATACCACATTCTAAGACGAGCACTTTTTAAGAAAAAGAGTCTCTTTATAGTTCCAGAGTATCTCGTCGGGAGCCTGATATTATCCGAAGATTTTCGGATCTATGAATAATTGTTGCACAATGTTTTGTAACCACTGGCGAAATCCGGAAAGTGATAAAGACATTTAACCCTGTTTTATCCACCACCACCACCATCACCATCAACATCATCATCATCAGGAGCAGCAGCAGCAGCATCATCACCTGTAACTTGGCCCAGGCGCAGTACGCACGTGCTAGCCTCCATAGCAACTCGTCGTTATCCACGTGCGTGTACTGCGATAGGAGCGTGTAAAGTTCGTCGTATTTGTATTCTTTCAACAGCTGATCCGATTCCGCAATGACGTCACTCACGTCAACGTTACTGTTGAAGTTCAGGTCATTCTTGCAGTGAGCTTTGTGTGATTCTGGGGAAGAAAAAATATATTAAAATATATATATATATATATATATATATATATATATATATATATATATATATATATATATATATATATATATATATATATATATATATATATATATATATATACATATATATATTTTTTTTTACAGTTACTATATTCCATACCATAGTGACTATGAATAAAAAATGTTTTGCTGTTACCATATTTCATATAATAGTAATGAAAATAGGTTTTGCAGTTACCACATTCCATACCACAGTAATGAAAATAGGTTTTGCAGTTACCATATTCCGTATCATAGTAATGAAAATCCCAACAGCAAATAAAACACGCTTAGACATGACAATTACAACACAAATTAATACATTTTGGGATTTAACTCCAACATTTCATTAACTGTCTTGTAATCAAGTTCTTAAAAATCCATACAGAGACAAGAATACAACAGACTTAGTTTTTCATTTTGGGGCGAGATTTATATAATATCAGTTATAATTATACTGACGAGCAAAAGAAATGCGACATTTTGGGAGCATTTCTTCTGCTCGTCAGTATACAAAGTCTCGTAAAAAAAAAAAAAAGAAGAAGATAGAGAGTGGACTGGTTTTTTGTCTGTATCCAGTAAATCATTTTTATCCAAGATCGGCCGCATTGAGCCCGCAAACAGCCGTGACCCGAGGATCTTTGCTAACGGGGTATATCAATTTTTGGACATTTTACATTTGTTCACTCACTCAAGGCGTCCCGCATCCATAGCTGCGAAAGTGTCGTATGGCGTTGTAGGCGGCAACGCTATATGACACTTCCGTGGCTATGGATGTGGGACGTTATAATTGAGTTACAAAACTGAACTAACCAGTCAACCAACATAACGCAGAAAAAGACGTGTCACTCACAATCCTCTGTCATTCTTGACGTGTGTCACACTTTTCGTCACACCAAAAATAATTCTTGAGATAACAGCATAACGGGTAATTCACCCCTTTGCTGCCCGTGATAAAAAAAAATATCGCGTCTAAAACCACTGCACACTGCCCGACATCGCGTGAAGACAGTTGTCAATGGGACCAAACATAGGCATGAAGAACACAGGACCTACAAGAGACATAAATCCTCATGAGCCCCCGCGACAGCGGGGGCTCATGATGGTTTATGTCTCTTGCAGCTGGGTGGCGTTCGTCTTGCCGAGGCAGTTAAGGGTTAAAAGTGTCACAATGTCATTAAAGACCGCCATTTAGGTGGCTACAGCATGTGAAGTTTTCAACAATATATAGTTAAATACACTATTTTACCTGAAAAGTGCTCGTGTTTGTGCATGACGAGAGGTGTCGCCATCAAGAGACAGGCCCACTGAACCTCACGCACCCTCGGTCTCCTTTCGAACCCCTGAAAAATAGAAGACATAAAATAATCAACGACAACAAAAACAACGCAGAGACACGCCCAGTAAAATTCGTACGCCTTCGGCCTCGCTTATAACAAGGTGGGATATGACAAAAGTCGGATACAACAAGCCTTTTTTCAGAGATCCCGCTGGCTCTCTTTCTGTTGGTTGGTTGGTTAGTTCGGGTTTAACGTCCACAGCACCGAGGTGATCATGCCGGACGGCCCTCGCGGGCGGGTTATGGGGGACAGAGAAATCTATTGCCTATGCCTATGGAGTACGACCTGAACACTGATCAACTCAGAGGCACTCCAACTGTGCCACTTTGATTTACCAGGACCTTTCAACGGACATGCTATGGAACAAATCCGTTTTCCCCCCCTGGATTGTGAGTCCAGCTACAGGGGCTGGGACGGGATTCGAACCCACGACCCGGCGATTGCCTTCGCTCTCCTGCTCCGACGTTTAACCGCCTGAGCTATTTCGGACTCAACTCTCTTTCTGTGTAAGTTACTTCGCTTATAACAAACTTCGGATATAACTATAACAAGAAAATGTGAATACCCTGGAGATATGTTATATCCGACGTTTACTGTCCGTCGCAATAGGCAGTATTCGCACATCTGAGACATGAATAAACTGAAATTCATGCTTATAATGTGTCGCTGTACACATTCTGTAGTTAAAAAAAAAAAAAAAAAAAAAAAAAAAAAAAAAAACGTGCTGAATAAATTGTCCATTAAAGATGCGTGTATGTATTCAGTATTCAAGATATCAACCGTCATCCAATGGCCCTACGTGTGCGATGCTCTGTGATTTTGGACCTTAAGACTTTCAGCCGTAAGGTCCAAATCTCAGACCGACGTACATATTTGTTCCATGAGATGTTTGGCCTGTGGCTAGTAATACAGAAGGGCCTGCTGAATTAATTGAGGGTGAGTGAATACAAGTTGTACACTGGTCAAACTGACACGTAGAGGAAATTAAAACGCTAAAAAAACCCTAACAAGTATCCTTAAATTACACTGTAAAAAGTATCCCAACGCTCCATATGAGGATTACATTAATGTCTGCATACCTAGCTGTTGCTCAAAACAGGTATTAACCCTTATCATTTGGAATACACCAGTGTGTGAAATAAGTTTGACTAAAATAGTTCAAGGGTAGTGCCAGAATAGCTTGGCGCCTCTAGGCGCCAAGCTATTCTGGCACCACCCTTGAACGAAAGCCATTGGTCTATATCCTTAACTGTAAGTACTATAATGTAGCTTGCATATGGCAGTGTACAAATTTGAAGCTTTTAGCCTCAGTATGATATGCGTTAATGTACGCTGGACGTAACAATTTAGAGTGGAATCCACTTTGCACGAACATTTAGCGCCGGACGGACGTAAGACAGGAAAGTTCAGGTACTGCAAAGCAAACAAATTTTCATAGTTCTACCTACCTGCCACACTGAACTCAGGACGCAAAAGAAAATACTCGGGGGCGAAGTCGACAGCAGTGGGCCCGCGCTGTGCGCGGGCCCACTGGCGGCCGACTTTGGCCAGACAGCCTTTGCTCATTGCGTTCACTACTTTTCGTTATTCATCCGAGCAAGAATATGAACATAACTGTCATAAGCTGAGCGTGAATTAATTACTTTATGGATCTGTCTACATGGACGGCGGAAATACAAGATTTATGTGCCTCTGACAATCTCTATTGACGTTTGGAAGTCTTGTCAGGGGACATAACTCCTGTGATCCGCCTGCTACTCACGCTAATGCGCTGTAGCACGTCGCCATGGAAACAAAAACGCTCGAAGCGAAGAGGGTGAATAAACAGTGGCGGAGCCAAAGGCGACTGTCGTTGAAACGTGCGTACTCGTTATGATATCTGACGGAAGCGAACCTGTTCCCACTGACACCAAAATCTAGTTAGCTGACATTTCCGTGTTGCATGACGTGAGATCTGGGTATGTGAGTATTCAAACAAGCCATAGTCTAAAAACGCGTGTTAGCAATGATTACTTTGGGTGGTGAAATTATTATTATTATTATTTACAAACTTTTTAGGAGGGGGGGGGGGGGGGAGAGGGGTATGACGTGAAACGGGGACCACAGGACAGTGGGATAAATACGTTAAACCAGGGCCTCGGAGCCACAACTTCTGTGTCAAAACAAATCCGCGGCTAGTAAATTGTCAACACACATGGTTTAACACGTACATGTCGTCAACTAAACCGCTTTTTCTCAGCAGCTGCCGGTACACGTAGACCTTTGCTAAATGAGTTTTGTGTCGTCGTGCAAACAAACCCCTGCAGAATGCTGCAGCGCAAATCCTAAGGACAACAACGAACGAACTGACAATTCTGTCCCAGTAAGTGCAAGACCCTTGGGCCGCCGTCGGCCTGCGCACGGCCGCCGGCCGTGCGCGGGGCAACTACGGCCGACGTCGGGCCGAGAGCATTTCGCCATTGCGGGGATGTTTGCGCGGTCCTTGTATTTGGTTATGGGTTGTTTCGATCTGCCGCCACATAACACATGTTTGCACAAGCTTCTCAGTGATAGTGAATTCTTCGTGCGCTGGTATGTGATTTTGGCAGGACCTGTCAAGCCGATCTATTACCACGATTTTTCTGATATGGTTCAGATTCCATTTACTATACAGGATATCCCTAAAGCCTTGTTTGGATTTCATAAAATCCCCGAGTGAAACAATAATAGCAAGAATTTACCTCATGAGATCTTCGTGGTTATCATGAGTTTCCTGGTTTCAAAATGAACGCAAACACACAGCATCTTAGCGGTAGACCGACGGGTTTCTTTGGCCCATTTCCTGGTTTCATGAATTAGTAAATATATGAATATATACATATACTCTGTTGTAAGCTAAGAGCGTAGGGAAAAAAATCGTTGCTTTTAGTGCGACCAGTACTACCATAATTTGTGCATTATTCTGCATATTATGATTCAACAAACAAGCACCAAATGTCACAGTTGGCCGGCAATACCTTAACTCATTCTGTCCCGACACACCACAGCAAGATATGGATCGACCATGATAGTTCAATGGTGGCGCCAGGACTCTGGGCGCCAAACTATTTTGGCATCACCCTTGAACTATCATGGTTGACCTGTCTCCTTAACTGCAATGCAGTCCACAGAGGCCGACTCCAAAATGTGGATATTTCGTACACAACAGGTTAATAGTGAAACCAGTAGGGTACCATCGATATCTTGTCTTGGAACCCTTAAAGCCTAAATGATACCAATCAAAACTGCACTGAAACTGTGTCTACCTGCTAAATATCATCTTGTCTGGGGGAAATACGCAGTATAAATGGACACCGTTTACTAATAGGCGATGCTTGCAAGATCACCAGGGATCTCTCTTCATTCGTCTTAGACCTGCCTTAGGCGCATGTTCATACTAACTAAAGGAGAAAGCAAACCTGCCAGTTCAGACGCCAAATCCTATGCAGGGAAATCAGCCAAAAATGAAGAGGAAAAAATATCGTGGTTCAGTCACAAGGAAAGCTGCCGATTTTCAATGATCTGTGATGCTCACGTTCACACTGACGTATTATTATCACTGACGTCACGATAATGATATGCAGACATTCTTGACTACTCACAAACCAAATAGGTGAGGCTAGCGCTGGTAGAACGTACACATACCAAGGGGAATTACTCAGCGCTGGACATACAAAAGGTTAGCTCCCCTGCCCCCTCTTATCAGGCATCCAATCGCCAGCCCATCAGTAGAAAAATACGCAGGTAAAGAACAAGACGATCATATACATCCCTTAAAGGATGCATCAGGTCAAGCCTTAACCCATGTCTTTAAACGTCCCTTTTTGTTTGTGTATATGCGTTTCTCCTGCCTACTTTTTTAGTTTTGGAAAAACTGAGACATTGGATACCTGATAAAATGGGGCGGGGGAGCTTCCTGTTTGTATGTCCAGCGCTGAATAATTTCCCTTGGTATGTAGACATTCTTGTGTTCCTTTCTCCCATTATGCCTTTTGCACTTTGAATATAGATCGGACAAAACTTAACATCCCGGAAAGTTTGAAGTCCGTGCAATATTTGACCTATTCTGATTTAGGGATAACCTCTGTTATTCTTGCTTCAACCTCCGCCTGATGAAAACCCCCAAGTCATTCGTTCTAGTCGTAAATATTATAGGGCAATCTTTGAATCTTTGAAAATCCTAAGAAAGAAAGAAAGACGCTTGGAAAAGACAAGTACAACACAATTTATGCAAATAAATTGTGTTGTGATTGGCCTTTCCAAGCGTGTTTCTTTCTTTGTTGGGATTTTTCTTTGTATCGTACGCCCTTGGCAATCACCTTTTGGCTCTGGATTTCATAACGCGATGCATGGCAACAACCAAAAGATTAAGCTGCGTCTGCAGCCCAAGGCTTGTACGTGGGTTGCACTGGTCTGCAATTTTTTTTTTTTATTGGACTCTACGGCTTCAAGAATCACCACCTCATGTTGCTGGTCGGTGATTTTGGACCTTACGACCGGAAGCCGTAAGGTCCCAAATCATAGACCAGCACACAACGACTGCCACTGCTGTGCACCAGGCGCCAGTTGCGTGTGAGCTTTAATTAGTCCTGCGCCAGCCACTAAGCAAGGTGCTCCGCTGTAGCGGAGCACCTTGCTTAGTGGCTGGCGCAGGACTTACAGCGGGGCACCTTGCTTAGTGGCTGGCGCAGGACTTACAGCGGGGCACCTTGCTTAGTGGCTGGCGCAGGACTTACAGCGGGGCACCTTGCTTAGTGGCTGGCGCAGGACTTACAGCGGGGCACCTTGCTTAGTTGCTGGCGCAGGACTAAGCTCACTCACGCAACCGACCCTAAAGCTTGTACTAATGAATACGCGTGCAGGGCTGTGATTTTGGACCATACGACTACGACTACGAGCCGTGAGGTTCAAACTCACAGCCCAGCAAGCATATTGTGCTCTGACGTCACTGCGTGAGCGAGAGAATGATTGTCGTGGTGGGCGTTTATCACGGGCGTTTCATCAAAATGCCCAGGTTACTCGGTGCTATTCCAACCAAAACAGGTCGAACGGTCCATTTTCTTTCTTTTTCTGTCAGGTTGTGGTAACAATTGCCAAATGATGCTGCAAGAAATCTCTTTGATCCGCCTGCGGACGGCAGCTACACTGTCAACCAGTTAACGCGATCTGGTCCATGATGCGTTTTGACGGCTAAACTGAAGTCGCCGACACAACGGATTTTCAATGTTGTCAATGTTCACTAATACCTTTCTACCCTTCTTTTCACAATCCTTGTAGTTTTCTGCTGCCCCTTGTGCGAAACGGAGAAACTCTCAAAGGAGAAGAGCAGAAAAGTCTTTTATTTTACGTCATTCAAACTTCGGCCCTTTTTGTCCAGTGTTATTGTAAGACACACTAAGGACATTTGTAAAGAAGATACTGCGAACTATATCGACGAGCAAAAGGAATGCAACATTTCTGGAATCAACGGAAACACTTTAATGTTTCCGATGATTCCAAAAATATCGCATTTATTTTGTTCGTCAGCATATTAACCCGCTATAATACTGCTGGGAGCTGGGGCCAGTTGCACGAATGAACTTAGTCATGCGGCAGCCGTTACTAAGCGAGGGTGCTTCGCTATATAAGTAAAAAATCCCTGAACTTTGGGGAGGCTACGAAGTCAATATTACAGTTAAACTGAGGAGAAAAAGCGACCAAGATAGTTCAAGGGTGGCGCCAAGTTATTCTGCCATGACCCTTAAACTATCGGCCAAATCTTTCTGTACTGTTGTGTGTCAGGGATGAATGGTTTAATGCCACATGGAGTTAGTGATCTCTCGCATCACCCAACCAACCAACAGGTCAATGCCACGTGACGGAAGAGCAGGACTACATATGCAAGCCGTTAGTTATTATTCATACATCGGCTGAGTTTATCGCAACCGCGGGCGTTGATGCGCACAACTAAACATCCGCCTGAGCATAGAAATGTAAATATAATAGACTGGTCGTCTAAAAAGCCTGAGTAAAATACGCAAGCCACTCTACACGACACACTGAGATACGCACATAAAGAGTTTAATTTCGTCGATAGTATACAGTGCAGTAATATGTGTTTTTACTCAAGGACCGATAAAAGAACTCGCATAGTTCTGATAGACTACAACGCCCTTCTTTCGTGATTGCTTAACCCTTTTAGCCCCGGGACCCAGCAGCAGGAAATAGATTGATCATGATAATTCAGGCGCCAAGCTCATCTGGCACTACCCTTGAATTATCACGTTCAATCTATCTCCTCAGTACAACTGGTATATTATAGCCGTTAGACAATGCCTCCAAAAGTCTGGAAATGCGACAGTGGAGTTAAGAGGGTTAAAGTCGCCAACAAACAGTTCACAATGTTTGTCATGCTTTAACTCATTTAGCCCGACGCACGTATTTTCTAAATTTTGGAGGCGTCATCTAACGACTATGCACCTGTTCCGCAGGAGATGAATCGAGCATGATAATTCAAGGGCAATGCCAGATTAGCTTGGCGCCAAGCTAATCTGGCACTACCCTTGAATTATCATGGTCGACCCATCTCCTGCTGTAGTGCGTCACTGAGGGCTGAAGGGGTTAAAACTGCTTCCAGGGCGAGCTTTGATTGCTAAAATTTGCTGACACAACAGGTTCTCCGGAAAGGCTATGCTGCAACTAAGAGGTTTTTCTAATCTTGTTTTCGCAACCCACGTACTCAGTGAACAGGCACTCGCGACGAAGCCGGGTATACTATTCTCACTTGTGCAAAGCCAAAGGGGGAACTTGACTCTTGCACAGCAAAGGAGAAGGAGAGCAGAAAAGTCTAACCAAGGACTGACGTACTAAGATCATTTATGAAGGATACATATAGCGAACTATCAACTCTATATAACACGGAAAATGTCACATTAAACCCTTAAGTCAACGACAGCCCGCCCAAGGTGCTGTCAGCAAGAGCCCCCGCAATTGCTGGATTGTGTTTACATTTTCTCGGCATCAAACTTGAAGGGAAACCAGACTGTGTTTCTGAAAGTTGTGCAAAGTCAAAGCTGAAGATGCTTCAGCCGTTTAAAGTGTTGTCACGGTCAGCAAGAGGCATCGGATCCTCATGAGCCCCGCAACTGCGGGGGCTCATGAGGATCTATGCCTCTACTGATATATTCTGAATGATATCGCAGGGAGCACGAACAGGCAAGATTTTTATCAACGTAGACATGTACAAGTTAATCACGTCAGGGTACGTCAGTGCCGCGCTAAAACGTGAACCGTGCACAGACACATGCACGCCCAATACTGCCGCTGAGCTTGCTCATTGGAGTGGCCTCTCTCGCTGAGAATCCACAAGTGCAGCTGTGCACGGTTACATGCTGGCTATGAAGGAGCGGCACTGACTGTACAGGAAACTGTCAAAGATCACGTAGAGGCATTACAACTGAAGTCATTAAAGCGATCTGCTCTAGGGCAAGCTTTTATTGTTAATATTTGCCGATGCAACCAAACGGGTTCTCAATCTAGTTTTACCTCAATGTCGGAATGCTTTTCTAATCTTCGATTACAATCCATGTGAGTAAAATACATATCTTCTTCCCGGCCCTCGTGTACGGCAACCATGACAAATGGATCTCTCTTAGGTACAATGGAGGAAAAGTCCGTTACGTCATTCAACTTCACAAGATACTAAATGAGTCCTTTTGTCCAGCATTATTGCAAGATGTGCCGACTAAGAACATGTATAAAGGATCGAGATAGCGGACACCATTAACTCATTCGCGGCCAGCCGCATCCGGATGCGGCTGGCCGCGAAAGAGTTAACCCTTTCTTGCCTGTCCCTATCTTGCCTGGAGCAGGTCCCTTTACTAGGCTGCGATACAGAACGACAGTTTACTGATCGATCATGCCGGATAGTTTCTAGGATATTGCTAGCATAAAAAAACTTGGTAGTTCCTCCAGGCGCTATTCGTGAAAAGATGCGTAAACCAAAATATCCGACATGCGACATTTTTGAGAATCACAGCAAACAATTTTGTGTTTTCGATGATTCTAAAAATGTCGCATTTGGTTTGCCTTTTCGTCTATACTAATAGAATAGGGACAAGTAATGACGAGCAAAAGAAATGCCACATTTTTGGAATCACAGGAAACAATTTCTTTTTTCCGATGATTACAAAAAAATGTAGAATTTCTTTTGCCTTTTTGTCTGTACTGATAGAACAGGGACGTATACTAACGAGCAAAAGAAATGCAACATTTTTGGAATTATCGGAAAGTCGGTCGTCATTGCTCGTCTAAGTATGTTGAAAGCGCAGAGACTTCCTGGTATATTTGTTAAGGAATAGGGGTGGAATGTGGGCGAGGGGGCCGTTCTCTTTGCTTATTTTACACTGACTAGGCTGTACATCGGACTGAAACTGATCCCTAACACTACTGAGCAAGAGACATAGATTCTCATGAGCCCCTGCGACTGCAGGGGTTCATGAGAATCTAAGCTCTCTTGCCGACGTATGCTACATCCTGACTGAAAGGAAGTTATTCAAAGAATTCAAAGTCAGACCCCCTTAGTGACCGGCAACTGAGTACGTGCTCTACTACACCATGAAACGTGTGTACGAGAAGCGAGGCATGTATGCCAGTGAAAGAGCCTTCTGTTGTTTGTAGTCCAATACTGGGGTAAAAATGTGCTACGACTGACGCATGTACGTCAGTACCACTATGTAGCAGCAACAACAACATGACAATGTGACAACTGAGGAGGGGGGGGGGGCGGGGCGAGAGACTGAAGAGAGAGAGAGAGAGAGAGAGAGAGAGAGAGAGAGAGAGAGAGAGAGAGAGAGGAACATGATGATACTTTATTTGTCAACGGTACAAGTGTTGACAGAAAAAAATCAACAATTTGCAACTGAACTTGCCGTTGCTACAGACTACATTAATGGACATAAATGGGGAAAATAAAAATAAAATAATAAAATAAATAAAACATTACAAATAAACACATAAATAAATATATAAAGAGATGTTGTAAAATGAGTCTGTTCTGCTCTTCTTGTCTTTTGTATCTAGACGAATGAAGGGAAACAACAACAACAACAACAACAACAAACTCTGTTACCTATGCCTGCTCACTGACACGGACTGTGAAAATAGCAAAGGATAGCCAGTGCGGAAAGTCTTTTGCGATCGATGAAATTTGGCAACCATCCCTGGAGCAGATCGCTTTAACCATTTTCATGCTGGTACACTTCTGCTTGAAATTAATTTGACTATGATAGTTCAAGGGTGGTGCCAGAATAGCTTGGTGCCTCAGGCGCCAAGCTATTCTAGCACTGCCCTTGAACTAAAATGGTTAATATATCTCCCAACCTGTTATGTAGCCTTCATAAGAAAATAAGCAGATTTTAAAAAATCAGCCTCAGCTTAATTACAGTATTTATTACACAGTGTGAAGAGTGAGGAAGCATGTGTCAATCATAATTACACAATTCTGGCGGTAACTCAATTAACTCATTCAGCCCCGACGCCCTACAGCAGGAGATGGGTCGACCATAATACTAAGCGTAGTGCCAGATTAGCTTGGCGCCTGACGGCGCCAAGCAAATCTGGCACTACCCTTGAATTATCATGGTCGATCCATCTCCTGCAACTGGTGCATAGTCGTTAGATGACGCCTCCAAAATTTGGGAAATACGGGCATGGGGCTGAATGTGTTAATGCGAATGGTGACGTAGAATCGTTCGACACTCCAGTTTGCTCGAGTGGGTAAACGCCCCTCAAAGGATTCCCATCTAAAAATAGTCGACTTGAACGCCAGCCAAATCAAACGTCTTGCCTATGCGCAAACATATCCGAGAACCGGTCTATCGCAAACGACGCGAATCGAATGAAATAATCACTGCATATTCAAACAGTGATGTTTCGCACTAAAGTGGAGTGTAGCCATTAAGCTGATAACTGTTGTACGAGCGAAATAAGGAAACAAATGCCCTTTAAAATGAGAAATCGTGACACTGACAGGAAACCCCCTTGTTTAAATGGACCAGCCGAGCCCAAGCCTCTTCCACAACAGCTTTAGGCAAACAGCACGCACACTACCAAAACATGAATGTGTACAAGGCGACGCACAGCCTAACAATTGGCCTTTTCCACCCTAGCCCCGCGTAACGCTTTCACGCTTAATATGATGCGAAAGAGGAAGAGGTCAGCTCAAGAAACCGATCCCTCATAAATTTCCTCTCACTCGTGAGTCAGCCCTGTCGGTATTTTTTGCTTTTCTCAACAAACCATCCAGCATTCACATGGAAGATCATCACAAAACAACACATCAACACAAAGTACACATGTCTTCTATCAAACACATCAATCCAATATCTCACCTTTTTGAAAAAAATGGAGGAAAGTTGCTCTATTCTGCTGCTGTCGCAGTGTCGTCTGCTTTCTAGTCGGCTCGCGCGAACAAAGCGGGTCAGGAGATGTGAGGCTGCCAACAGTCGTTCGAGGGCTATGTTCATTATACGAACTGAAACCAGTTGGGGGAACGCGTTTCTTTCAGTAGACAGGCTCGCACAGCCGTTCTGCGAGAGAAGTATAGTGCAGACAGATGACTTGACTGAACTGAGTAAAGCGGATGAAGGTTTTGACTGTGAAATAGCGTTCTTTGTCACAGCGGACCGGATTTGACACTACGGAAAGACTGGCATAACAACAATGTCTGTAGAAATGCTGAACTGTCTCAGTGATTCCGCGTAACAGCCGAGGCGGCCGCCTGTCGAAAAGACCAATAGTCGTATTGCTGTACTGAGTAATACATAAACTTTTGAATACGACTGATCAGTCCGGCCATAATCCGTCTATTATATATATATATATATATATATATATATATATATATATATATATATATATATAATATATATATATATATATATATATATATATATATATAAATATATATATATATATATATATATATATATCAACAATACAGTCGGTCGATATCACTGAAAGTCAGACAGGCAAAGTACAGAGACCATAGAATATAGAATCAGTGGAAATAAATGATCATCTAAAATCATAATTATTTATATGATCTGCTGAAATCAATACTGACCCTAAATTGACATGAGTACATCTGAACTGATACCGTAACTGAGGAATACACGATTGGACCCCAAATATATAAATAATGACATTAAATACATAAATACCCGTAAACATACACTACAAAACAAAGCTACAAGTCAGTCGACATAGTGTTCGCATGTAATCACTGATCGAAACGTAGAACTGACTCAACAAAAACAAACGAACGAATGAATCGAACGTGACCCCCCGGAACGATCGACTTAAAACTCATTCTACCCCAGACACACCACAGCAAGATAAGGATCGACCATGACAGTTCAAGGGTGATATCAGAATAGCTTGGCGCCTATGGGCGCCAAGCTATTATGGTGTCACCCTTGAACTATCATGGTCGATCTGTGTCCTCCACTGCAATGCAGTCCGCCGCCTTCAGAGAACAACGGCAAAATTTGCGGATTTCCGCGGTGTTGGGGTAGAATGAGTTAACTACGAACGAACGAACGTAGAACTGACGAACTAACGTCTGAACAATCAAACAAACAAACGAACGAACGAAAGAACAAACAAACAAACAAACAAACAACAAACAACCAAACATAGCAAATTGTCAAGCGTACCTTTCGTCAGTGGTAAGATAAAGTTATTAGGAGGACTACTTTCAGGCTAACTCTATCTGACACCGCTCAACAAAGGAAACTTAACACAGGACGGAAACTACTTCCTCCAACTCAATCCAGAGCTTTTCGAAACTGATCAAATCCGGGGACGACTGATCGAGCTGTTTGGCAGATCTCTCTCAGCCGTGAGGCCAGTTTCATATCAGCCACTGATGCAACACGGACTCGGAAATCGTTCTTTTATATTTGAGACCAGTACTTAACCCGTTGGCTGTCGGTAGCGGTTTTTTGCAGGAATCACCTCGACAAAAACCGCTACCGACAACCAAAGGGTTAAAACAAATTCAAGCAAAAGCGGCGTTAAGAGCCTGTTACCATTGACAAAAACCAGTAAGTCCATTCTTGAGAAAAGCGGGATTTTCATTCTTATACAATAAAAATCGCATTTTTCTCAAAAGTCGACTCATGTTACCGACTTTTGCCAAATGGCAGACTTGTTCCGTTTTATGTGTGACGTCACTCACAGCTACCCGTGGAGTCCGCAGAGCTTCTGTATGAAGGCGGATCAGTGACGTCAAGTGTCCAGTTTGGGAGATTAGGCCTATGAGGCTAAAAAGGGAATCTATTTATTGCACGTCCGCAGTTTCACGATAGTGATAGCTTTCCGTGGTTCCTGGACTGAGTATTGAGAGCCTGCCAGCGTCAGTAGTATCGCCATTGCCGAGCGTATGGAGACTGAGATACCTCCGCTAGCCCCTTGATCGATCCCTCCGTACTACCTACCCCCCGGCCGGGCCCAGCCCACCTGTAGCAGCCGTGGACAGCAAACCGGACTCCCTGTCCGGCGACCCTCAATACAACGGATCTGCGGCTTGTGTGAAGGGCGGGTATGGGGGTGGGGGTGGGGGAGGGTGTACGGTGGGGGGGGGGGGGGGGAGGGGGGGTGGTGGTGTGATGGGGGGAGGGGGTGGTGGTGGAGAGGGGGTGGTAGGGTGGGTGGTTGGGTGGGTGGGGGAGGTGTCAGTGTGTGTGGGTGTGGGTGGAGGGGGTGGGGGTTGGGCGGGGGGAGTCAGTTAGCCCATTTACATCCGGCTGAGGCTGATTAAAAAAAAAAAAAAATTAGCTTACTGTCCTATGAAGGCTTCATTGCAGATTAGGAGATCGATCAACCGGGCATCGGGCGCCAAGCTATTCTGGCACCACCCTTGAGCTATCATAGTCAATTTATTTCAAGCAATGGATGTGTCAGGATGTAAAGGATTAGGGATGGACGGGAAGAGGTGAGTGGGGGCAAAAGGTGAGGGTGCTAGCCATCCTCAGTGGAGCGGGGTGGGTGGGATGAGTACTGAGAATGCAGACTGACGATTCACTCGGCGATACTCTAGATTCATTATCTCATTCGCATCAGGATGCGGCTGGCTGCGAATGAGTTAATCAAATACAAGCTATTCCTGCTCGGAGTGTTTTGACTTGTTACAGGATGCTGAATTAATCAGAAGTGTTTGTTTTAATACGTGACTCATAAAACGGGCGAGTATAGCCGGCGTTTCCTAAACGCCCGGCCTTTAATCGCCTGCTACAAGATATCGTCGTCTTTTTAAGCCTAAAAGCCTACAAGATAAAACCCTGCTAATTAGGAAAAAAAAAACACCCGTCACTAGTTAACCAGTTCGCTATGAAAATTAAACACCGCCCAAGTGCAAGAGACCCCCCCCCCCCCCCCCCCCCCCCCCCCCCCCGTGACCGCGAGGACCTATGCCTCCTGCTAACTTCACTTATACACGTGTTCCTTGGACGGCGGACGCCGTTCTCTTTCGTTGAATGAACAAAATATCAGAAACAAAATAATTATGCGTCCAGTGGCAGGGAAGGAGTTAAGGACAAAAGCGTTGACATTTCTTATATCTGGGAGGTTAAACGCCCTTTTACCTCATAACGTGAAGACACACCAGGACGATCGATCTCCAGGGAGGGCCGCTTTAATTGCTAAAATTCGGCGATACAACTGAGGTGTTCTCAAAGTTGTTTTGTCACAACTAAAAACTGAAATTCTACCCTTCTTTTCACTACAATTTGTGTGTGTAGGCAGACGATTACACGTAGAGTTTTCTGCGCGCATGAACGGAACTCTCATCCGAACAAAGGGGAACAATCTTGAAATCACTTCAAGTATGCCGGCGACTTACGAACATTTAAACTTCAGTTTAGCCCTTCACATTTTGTCTAGCATTAAAACGTATAAACTAAGAACATTAAAGTTGATTTTATATTGGAGTTATTGCCTTTACTGCCTGGAGCAGTTCGCTAACATTTCGATGTTTTGACTGTACGGCAGCGACTACCATGTTGGCTTTGAACTGAAATGGCTGCCCAATGAGCAAAAGGCCATCGGGCCGACGTCGGCCGCCGTTGGCCCGCGCACGATGGCCTGTGCGCAATGGGTGGTCAGTGTTTACGATAGAAGACCCGCGGTCATCCGGCCGCTGTGAACATCATGTCTCTTGCTGATTAAGCCGTTCTCGGCGCTTCTAGGCACCTGAGCCCGGCCCTATGGAACACTGAGATAGTCAATCAAAATAATAACTAACTAGTGCAGTTCAGAGAGTGTATTTTAGTGCTTTTATATCTATTATTTAATTGTTCAGTTAAAAAAAAAATTCACAACTAACAAAGGCTTTACTGGAAAATAAAATGCAAAATGTTCAGTTCAGTTTATGTGTCCTTTTATGAACTGGACATCACTGTGAGTCCACATTGCTTGTCTCCCTCGGCTCGATTTGTTACCGCAGTAGCGAATCGAAGGAGACACCACCAGTGTGCACTGACTCGTAATAGCCGACACATAGTAATTATCGGACCAGGGACCAGTTGCATGAATTAGCTTAGTCCTGCGCCAGCCACTAAGCAAGGTGCTCCGCTATAGCTTAGTGGCTTGCGCCGGACTAAGCTCACTCATGCAACTGAGCCCACCAGTTGCCAGTTCAGTTTTGGTAAGCCGGTACCGTTCCAGTGTAGTCAGCCTGCAATACCCATCTTTGTTGTTCTCTCAGTCTGATCAGCGTCGGCTGCCTTTCTCCCTGGTCGCCTACTTCAGCTGCAGTGAATGATGTTATTATATTATACTTATTTACCATTTTGACATTGAATCAGTTCAGTGTCGCCATAGTTTCACAATCATAATTTATCAGTCGTGTCCGCTGGAGCAGGGTATGTAGACAGGACTACGGTGTGGAAGGCGGGACTAAGTCCCCATATACTGACCCACTGGGATGCAAATTATGCTTGTATCTGACAAAATCAGTATAAGTCGACGTTGTTCATTTCATACATCTGCTAGCTGCCAATAGACTGGCACACCTGCAGCTCTGCAGAATTTTGAAAGCTGCCGGGAAATTATCATAACTTGAAGAAATCGTGGGGTTTCGTGTGCAGAATTTGATTGATAACGTGTCGGATTCGTTGGAACAGATTTTGCTTCAAAACAGCGTCAACACTACACTAAATGCACTTGTCAACATTCTTGCGGGTTGTACAAGTGGTATTCTGTGTTTAAATTAAGGATCTGTAATCTCTTTCGAGCTGAAAAGGGTGCCGGTCTGATGTCAGTTCAGTGGAACTACGATGTGAGGAATGGGCGCGGTTGCGCCGAGATGGCCTGCGGTGTGAAGAATGTGGGACTACACTGCAAAAATCGCTGCCCTCCCCCCCCCCCTCCCCCCAGCCTACGTTCAATTGTTACACTTATTCATTATGTAGCAGTCTAATTTTAATATATAGTAAAATATTGTCAATAAACTAGTTGAAATTCCATTAAAAGGTGTAATAAAGATACATGCTGGGAAAAAGAAGTATGAAAAAGGAAAAGTGTAATATGACAGAATGATTTTGGCTTTGCTAAAATACCCGGCTGGAATGTTGACTATTTTATATGAGGCTGATCAACACGAACATTTGTGGGAACAACGAACACAACACACGTTACACCAAAGTGTCAGCTGCATGCAATGGCTTTTGTAACTTATGGATGTTTATTGACTAACCCCTGCAGTAACTAACTCCTATTTAGGTCTCCCTTGAACTATATGACTGTTTTTCAAATTTGCACGAAATTTCAGACGACAGAAAGTCTTAAAACCACCTTATTCAAAATTTGTTGGAAACAATTTTTATATGAATCCATAAAAAATCAGAAAGGTAGCCAGAGAGAGAGAGAGAGAGAGAGAGAGAGAGAGAGCGAGAGAGAGAGAGAGAGAGAGAGAGAGCGCACGAGAGAGCGAGAGAGAGAGAGAGAGAGAGAGAGAGAGAGAGAGAGAGAGAGAGAGAGAGAGAGACTAGAGAGAGAGAGAGAGAGAGAGAGAGAGAGAGAGAGAGAGAGAGAGAGAGAGAGAGAGAGAGAGAGAGAGAGAGAGAGAGAGAGAGAGAGATTGGTTGGTTGTACATTGCTTAACGTCCCGACAGCAACAAGACTTTCTCAGGACGTGCCTGCACTGCCGCTTGTGGAAAAAACAACAACTAAACAGAATATTGAATGTATGTCGCCAGTCGATCTAATAAGCTAAGTAAACCTATGACCATTTAGCCACACACATCCAATATCAAAAGCTACAGGCAGCGCAGACAATAGGGAGAGTTTAAAAAAGGAAAACAGGTGACAGAAACACATGCCCCAGAATAGAGGGAAAGACTCACCCTGTGGGGCTGACCAGGGTGATCCTGGGAACTAAAAAGTAGTTAACCCCACCCAAGTCCCACAGGGCAGACCCGGGTGGGGAGAGAGAGAGAGAGAGAGAGAGAGAGAGAGAGAGAGAGAGAGAGAGAGAGAGAGAGAGAGAGAGAGAGAGAGAGAGAGAGAGAGAGAGAGAGAGAGACTGAGGGTGCAGCGAGAGAGAGAGAGAGAGAGAGAGAGAGAGAGAGAGAGAGAGAGAGAGAGAGAGAGAGAGAGAGAGAGAGAGACTGAGAGAGAGAGAGAGCATTCATTCACATAAAATTACACAACTAGAGTTTTATTTACTTCCTACAGTTATCAATAGGCTCTTTCGTCAAATAATGATACCGCTGAAGACTCAGTGTGGCGGTCAGTTTTACTTCATCGTCGTGTGCACAGTGTAGTCACAAATCCTTCGCACCATAGGCCATTTCTGAACAATCGAGATCCGTTTGCACAGCGAGTAGTCCCAATTGACATCACTATAACTTTTTACAGTTTAAAAGACACTAAACTGAATTCCCTAATGGCTTCCCTACACGGAGAAACGAAATTTACAAGAAACGAAACATTTTCATTGCATTGAAATGCCTCCTCCGCACACGTAGAAACGCGGTGAAAATTTATTTCGATTGGTACAGGGGAAGTAACTCTTCACTGACACATGCTCTGGTTTGTATCGGTGGATATCGGGTCATATTTCTGACTACTGACGCTTAAAAACTAAACATATAAGACATGTGTGCCTTCACTTACACAATTAAAGTGAATTGCCGACCATATCGAATAACCGTAAGCGCTTTTGAATGCGTAAACAAAGCTGGTTCAAGTGAATCGAGGGGCCGCCGTCTCGAAGCGATAGTCGCCATTGTGTAGGCGGGAAAGTGGGGGTTCAGAAAACTGACCTAAAATCATATTTTGGTAGTACTTTAGTGATGATACTTGATAGATTTCATTTCGAAAACGATTTCTCCGCTTAAATCTTACAGAATCGTGCGTCACATCATGCAATTCTAGCCATAATAGACCTGAATCCACGGCATCGCTTTCCCGTTGCTATCCTCAGTGTTTGGGCTTGAATGACGTCAGATTGGCAGCGGACGACGCTGACTGGGTAACGGTCGAAATGTTTCGGCGAAATGTTTCGCAAAATAGAGACAAGTTCTATTTCGTGAAATGTGTCGTTTCGCATTTCGTGAAACGGTGAAATGTTGGAGAAATGTCTAAAATGCGGACATTTCGACGAAATGTTTCGTTTTGTTTCTCCGTCTGAGGAAGCCTTAACCTAACCATTTATTGCCATTTGTACAACCCACAAGAATGTTGACGCCGGCGTGTATTTAGTGTAGTGCAGACGCAGCTCAGCAGCAAAATCCGGCCTGACGAATCCGACACAAGATCGATCAAATTTTGCACTCGCTTGAAATCTCCGGCACCGATTTCAGTCGGCGTCAAATTATGACAGTTTGCGGCCACATTTTTTAACTCTGCACTGAACTAGCTACACTGAGTTGCGCCAATCTATTTGCATCTTGAGGATGCTTAAAATGAACAATATTGACTTACATTTTGTCCGATCCAAGCATAAATTGCAGCCTAGCCTGTGGGTCGTACGGGACGTAGTCCTTACTTCCGCGGCCACGCGCACTGGAGTAGTCCTGTCTACATTCTCTGTGGAAGTGATCGGGCGGGTTAACCTCTTCAGCGCTGGACTAAAGAAACGCGAACAACACCCTCCGACTCAGTGCAAGAGGCAAAGAACTTTCTTTGCCTCTTGCTGTCCTTATTCATATGATATCATGAAAGCGGCTCCAACTGAACAGAGTAGCTAAAGTCATACCACTCCTCTTGAGCTAAGGGAGAGCACCTTTATAAGGTTATGAGAGCAAGTTGAGACTATAATGATTGCCTCCCTTGCTACACATTTGCCTTCCTGTGATGTAGTCCTTGGCGTTGGAACCGCAGGTGGAGGCATGGACCTTATTCTTCAAAATGGCTGTGGCTACGCCAGCCCAGAGAACGAATAACCGGTAGGAAGCGTCGTATGTCTTCCGTCTGTGTTTGTGTGTGCCATTCTCAGATTCTGCCGTTTGTGTTTGTGTGTGCCATTGCCGGTGACGATCAGGCCGGTATGGGGTTGGGGGGTGGGGTGGGGATTATAAGGAGATACTGAATGAGTTCTTTTTCATCTTTACACCAACACACGTTACTATGCTTTATGTTCTTAAGGCAAATGGCAATAAACAGTATTATTATTATTATTATTATTATTATTATTATTATTATTATTATTATTATTATTATTATTATATTATTATTATTATTATTATTATTATTATTATTATTCCAGCGTTGTACCTCTTCAACTTTTTCAATAATAATTTATTTATTTTTGCAAGTTTTGGAGCCACTATTTACTCCCACCAAACAGTCAGCCCTGGAAGAGGCTGTGTGGAACAAACAGTCAGCTCTGGAAGAGCGTGCCTTTTGGATGAGTGACGTAGTAAAACATCAAATGCGTCACAATGTACACGGCGTCGTGAGACAGCGATGCCATGACGTGAAGCTTATTGTGACGTCATTTTGCTGCTCGTGCTATTCTTCTTTTTCAGAATTCCTGTCGCTACTCCAGCCCACAGAGCGTACTAATGGCGGGAAGCGCTGTATCAATGTCCGTCTTTACTTCACTGTGTGTGTCTACGCGTGTGTTGATCAGAGGTTGGCTTAGAGAGGAGGGAAATGGATCAGAAGAATAAGCTTAAAAATATGAACAACTGTGAATGTTCCTAAAAAGAAAAACGCACGCCGTAAGCTCCAAACGGTACGGTAGACTTTGGGATGAAATCCTGATCTTGTTGAACTAAAACGGTTGATCTGTTTCCTAATCTGTAATGTAGCCTTTATAGGACAATAAGCAAATTTTACAAAATCTCTCGCAGGATGTAATGGGTTAACGTTATTATCCCACTGTCGTATGCTCCCTGTTTCATGTCATGCCAGTCTCACAGCTGGATTGACTCAATAGAGCCTACACAAGCGTCCCAGTGAGCCGAAACCCCCTAGGGTCCAAGACGGCCACAGTGTTGTGCGCGGGCCCACTGCGGCCGTCATGGTCCCGAAGACGTTTTGCTACTCAGTGTGGATGGGGGTGGTGCGGTGTGTGTCAGTGTGTGTGTGTGTGTGTGTGTTTTTTTGGGGGGGTGCGGGTTGGGGTGGGGTGGGGGGTTGGGGGGGGGGGGGGAGGAGGGTGCTTACTTCGATTTTCCTATAACCATGACATAACTTCCGAAACACGAAACGCTGCAGCTATGTCGTCAACAATTCTTTAACGAGTTCTAACTGGACGTCAACAATTCTGTACTACCATATGGTTCAGCTGCAATGGGCTGTGCCTGAATTTACGTTCAGTGTGGCCCTGGGGTCAGTTGCATGAGCGAGCTTAGTCCTGCACCAGCCACTAAGTAAGGTGCGCCGCTATAGCGCACATACACACAAACACACACTCACACGCACACCGTATTTATTTCAGACCTATAGCTAAAGCGGAACACCTTGCTTAGTGGCTGGTGCTTGACTAAACTCGCTCATGCAACTGGCCCCTGGACTTAGTGAAGGGTTCCATCGGCCGTCCAAAAATGTCAGTAGTGCACGATCGCGGGAAACGATAAAGAACTTCCGACGTCATCCGACACACAGGACGGCAACACAAAATGTACTCTGGTTATCACCCTGCAGAAAAGACATGTGTAAAGATGAAAAAGAAATTCGCCGACAGTGGGACAATAGTGATTAATCGATCAGTTTTTGGGTCAGTGTTAACGTCCACGGCATCGGGATGACAATGCGGCAGAGAGACAGCTATTGCCTATGCGGCAGTACGCACAAACCAGATAGGTGAGGCTAGCGCTGGTAGAATTGTACACAAACCAAGAGGAATCACTCAGCGCCGGACAGACAAACAGTTAGATCCCCTGCCAAACCAAGAGGAATCACTCAGCGCCGGACAGACAAACAGTTAGATCCCCTGGAGAGGAATCACTCAGCGCCGGACAGACAAACAGATCCCCTGGCAGGGGATCTAACTGTTTGTCTGTCCGGCGCTGAGTGATTCCTCTTGGTTTGTGTACTATGCAGTACGACCTGAACACTGATCCATTTAGATGCACCGCAGATGAGCCGCTTTTATAATAATAATAATAATAATAATAATAATAATAATAATAATAATATAATAATAATAATAATAATAATAATAATAATAATAATGAGTACTTGTATAGCGCCTAGCTTCGGATTAGAGCTCTAGGCGCTTAACAAAAACTAATTGTACAAAAATAATTACTTGATTTACCAGGGGTCGGTTGCTTGAGGAAGCTTAGTCATGCGCCAGCCACTAAGCAAGGTGGCTGGCGCAAGACTAAGCTCACTCATGCAACTGACTCCAGGACCTTTCAACGGACATGCTATGCAGACAAACTTGAGACCGTCTTTTCACTTGGCAATCAGTACATCTTCGCATCTTTTACTGACTCTAATTAATAACCGCATTCGTTCAGATGTAAGAAGCGGATTGGTTTACCATTTGGAATTTTAATCAGTTCAGCGTCGCCATGGTTTCAAACTTATCGTGTCCGCTGGAAGTATGGGGTTAGCCTCTTTAGTGCCGGACTAAGCACATGCAAACAGCGCCCTCCGACTGCAAACGGGCAAAGAACCTCATGAACCCCTGCATCTGTGGGGGGCTCATCGGAGGTGCTTTGCCTCTTGCTGACCCCATTCATATACGTGTTCTTGATTGATGGTGTTGAATTTGCCCAGATCACTGAAGGGTTTGGAGAAAGAAAAAAAAAAAAAAAAAAAAAAAAAAGAAAAAAAAAAAAAAAAAAAAGAGAAGCGTTCGCTGATAGTGACAGTGGTTAAAGAACAATGCATGTAGTATTCGGCTAAGCGAGAGGGGGTACTGCTTGTGACAAGCTTCGGGGGGATGCCGTCCGGTACAGCCTTGTCGCCGGAAATTGCCGCTCTCGGACCTTATGGTGGGATGCCGGACGCTAACGGGCTACGATTTGCCGGCTTCTCCGCTGCCACTAATCAAGGACTGCGCATCTACACTTACTGCACGCTGACCGAAAGTCGGCGTGAAAAACACAACTGATGTCACGCCGTGACCAAAAATAGGCGTGAACTCGGAACGCAGGACTAACAAGTGACATCAATCCTCACGAGCCCGCGCGACTGCGCGGGCTCGTGAGGCTTGATGTCACTTGCAGATAGGGTAGCGTTCCCCTTGTCCCGGTAGTTCAAGGGTTAGCATTGGTATACGGTTTTGTGTGTTTTATGTGACCATGTGGAACGCTGAGCTTACTGGTACCCAAAATCAACGAAAGAAACGCGCTTTAAAAAAAAAAAAAAAAAAAAGAGAGGCTATTTGCCACACAACTGTTTAATTTCCAGGTTGCAGCCCCTTTTTCAAACTGTACATACAAACAAGAAGTATAGGCCAGATCTCGACCAAGAAAGATAAGTAGTATTCTTGTCTGTATGCCGAGTACATTTTGCAAACAAGGGTTAGATAATTTAATTGAATAAATAAAACCATTTAATAAATGATTTCTTATCAGTGTTAAATGCCTGCGTTGTAATTTGTTCAATCTAAGCGTGTTTCTTCGTTTTGCTGGAATTTTCTTTGCATTCAACTCAACACGCTGGGCGGCAGACACATTCTGGTCTCTGTTATGTTAGTCTGATTTTAAAAAAAATACATGTACTGATCTGTGTGAATCTGCCTAGTATGCAAAGGTCCTCGGGCCGTCGTCGGCCACAGTGGCCCCGCGCACGACTGTGCGCGGAACCGACTGCGGCCGACGTCGGTCGGAAGGTCGTTTGCCCGTTGATGGACGTTCAGTTACGGGCACAGAGAACCTGTGCATCTGGTTGCATGCTTGAGCGGCTCACAGTCACCACGCACGGACGCACTAGCACGCACGCACACATAAACACACACACACACACACACACACACACACACACACACACACACACACACACACACACACACACACACACACACACACACACACACACACGTCAAGTCAAAAAAAATTATTTATCCCACGAAGGGAAATTTCCAAATTGGAATTGCCCATTTGTGGGATAAATAAAGTTTTTTGACTTGACTTGACTAGACACGCACGCACGCACGCAGGCACGCACGCACACACACACACACACGCATGCACGCACGTACACACAAACACACACTCACACGCACACCGCATTTTATTTGATACCGTGACCTCACTTTATTATTGTTGTGTGAAGCATACAGCCTTCTTGTAGTCTGCAGAACGGCACATGGTAAAGACTAACATTTATATATTCGTTCTTTCACATTCCTTCTGCCAATGAAGATAAGTAGCGGCTAATCTCTCTGTTTGTTTGTTTGTCTATTTTGACAAAGGGTATTAAATAAATTAAATTAAATATTAAATTTTACCCGAAATATTAATAAATTGTGTTGTACCCGTCTTTTCTAAGCGTGTTTCTTTCTCCGTTGGGTACTTCTTTATTCTTTCATATGTATGTGCTGGTCTGAGATTCTCGACTTTACGGTTTGAAGCGGTAAGGCCCAGATTCACAGACCAGCGCAGACAATTATGACCACTGCATACATTTTGCACCAGTCTGTATTACAAGTATTACAAGTGCAAAGACTTAGGGCAAGGGTACACCAACCCGTTTATGAACGGAAACTGGCTTGTAGTACAGTACGAGACGCAAGTGATTCGGTCGTCTCCCGGCATCTTGTCCCCTCCCCGCCCCCCTCTCCTTCCTCCCCACTCCGATCCTCGCCCCTCTTCACCCCGTGGCTTAGCCCCCCCCCCCTCTCCTCCCCTTTCTCACCCCCTCACCGTCCCTCACACGCACGCTCCCCTTCCTCCGCCGCGGCCACGCACGCACGCACGCACGCACGCACACACACACACACACACACACACACACACCCACACACACACACCCGGCACACACACACACACACAGTCTACTCACACACACACACACACTAACTCAAACTGTCCTCATATTTCCCCGCGTAGCCGTCTTCGCATGGTTCCAAACTGTCGGTGTTAACTCATTCAGCCCCACGCACGTATTTCCCATATATTGGAGGCGTCATCTAACGACTATGCACCAGTTGCAGGAGATGGATCGACCATAACAATTCAAGGATAGTGCCAGATTAGCTTGGCGCCGACAGGCGCCAGGCATATCTGGCTGTACCCTTGAATTATCATGGTCGATCCATCTCCTGCTGTAGTGGGTCAGGGCTGAATGAATTAATATTGTGTGATCGTCTGTGGTCACGAACATTTTGCGAATCATTTGCTATACATTGTAGTTGTAATTTACCACTTCAATTTCGTTAACCCTTTCGGTGTCGGCAGCGATTTTGGTCGAGGCGATTCCTGCAGGAATCACCTCGAACAAAATAGCCGCCGACACCCAAAGGGTCAACACAACGTCAAAGCGACACAGAAGCATGCACTCAAAGTGGTGTCAGCAAGAGGCGCATAAAGCTATGTCTCTTGCAGCTGGTTCCTGTTTCACTTTTTCTCAAGGGAATATAACTTCTAAGAAGAATCAAGAGTTTATATACGTTATGCCTGGATGAAACACACTCATGTAAATAAGCACAACTAGCAGTACCAGTACACACGACGAAGCACTTTCAAAATGCAATCACTCTAAACCAGAAGAACTTACGAATGAAATGGAAATAATTATATTACCCTGTTCAGCCTTGACGCACTACAGCAGGAGATGGGTCGACCATGATAATTCAAGGGTAGTGCCAGATTAGCTTGGCGCCTATCGGCGCCAAGCTAATCTGGCACTGCCCTTGAATTATCACGGTCGATCCATCTCCTGCAACTGGTACATAGTCATTAGATGACGCCTCCAAAATTTGGGAAATACGGCCGTCGGGCTGAGTGAGTTAAGTATACATGAAATCTCGTGACATAGACTACACGCACATGCAATCTCAGTGTCTTTCGGATAGTGTGAGAGGACCGGCCGATTATTTTCTTAACCCTTTGGCTGTCGGTAACATCTTTAGTGGAGGTGATTCCTGCAGGAATCACATCGACTTAAAGCGCTACCGACAGCCAAAGTGTTAATGAGTAGAGACTTTAAGTGATCGGCACATCTGAAGCCAAATATAAATAATGGTCGTAAAATGATCGGATTCGGCTGATCTAACACAAAGGAAACAACAAAATCTATTTTATAATCAGAACAACAACAAAACAACAATAACAACAAAACATAAACAACAGCAACAACAACTTGAAAGCAAAAACTACAACCCTATCATCATCATCAGCAACAACAACAGCTGCTAGATAAATTCATCAAAATGTCATTACTGCCACCAAGTCCAACGACAACATTCGGCATTCTGTAATTTTTATATACAAAAATGTGAAGAACAAGAAATTCCCTCCATGTCAAGTGTGGCGGCAGAATTCATTTTGTGAACAACAAAGACAAGTGTTCTGCATTTACCTCCATACCTCCCCCCTTTTCCACTCCCTTTCCACTCCACCCCCCCCCCCTAACCCCCACCCATCCCACTTCCCAGGTTATCTATGTACTGTTCCTCTGACTAGCAATTTAACACTACAACATAGTTGAACTCTTCAACTCCTATAACTAAATGACTTTCATTCTACAGAATGAGAGTCATTTAGTTCTGGGAGTTTAAAGAGTTAAATTACAGTGAGCCAAGTCCGTAAACGTGTACATGTCAGCGTAATAGTACTAACAAACAGTCCTAATGAATAGACTGAGAGAAAGACAAGGTGGGAACGGGTAGGAGTTTAAAGAAAGAGGTAAAACACAATGTGGTGAGAAAAACCTTCCTGGTGAATGTACACCCGTACAGTTTGCGGGAGTACTCCCTAGACCTATTCGGGGTGTACGCCAAAAGTACACTTCTATTAAATGAGATTCTTAGCTTCTGATTTAAATAGAAATGTACTTGTGCGGTACTCCTCGAGTGGGTTATATCTAAGCACGGACACACAAACACACGCACACACACACACACACACACACACACACACACACACACACACACACACACACACACACACACACACACACAGTCAACCTAAAAACAGTGATCACCGTACTTATTACATACATGTAGTTCAGGTCATGGCATGAACATAAATGAGGTTTAGTTTGCCAGGAACGACTCCTAACAACGAACGAGAGTGAAACCACGACCGATGGCTTGCTTGTTCCATAAGCATAGACAACACTTCAAACATCTACAAGAGACGTAGATCCTCATGAGCCCCGAGGGCTCATGAGGATCTATGCCTCTTGGAGATGTTTGGAGTGTTGTCCATGCTTATGATAGAGGCCGGTTATCCACCGTGACAATCGCTCTCGTTTGTTGTTGCTAGTCGTTCGTTTCAAAGGAAACCTCACTTATATAATCATTTTGATGGCGAACAATCTTGGATACGGTAGAACCTGTTTTGAGCCACCACCTTTTTGGGCAAGAACACGTGGTCTTAAAAGACAGTTGCTCTCTGAAGAGAAGTCTTGAAAAGCAAAACCTGAACCTCAGTGTATTTAACTCATTCAGCCCGGCGCACGTATTTCCCAAATTTTGGAGGCGTCATCTAACGACTATGCACCTATTGCAGGATATGGATCGACCATGACAATTCAAGGGCAGTGCCTGATTAGCTTGGCGCCGACAGGCGCCAAGCTAATCTGGCACTACCCTTGAATTATCATGGTCGACCCATCTCCTGCTGTGGTGCGTCAGGGCTGAATGGGTTAAAGACCATCATCTACGTGGCTACGGCCACCTAAATGGTGATCTTTAATGACAGGTGACCTCCCATATGGGTGGTTACTCAAAACGGGTTCTGCTGTACACGACAAATTAGACGAGACAGTTTTTTTTTAAGAATAAAATGATGTGAATGTTACATCTCGTATTATTAGTGATTTTGTACAGGCAACGACAGGCCACACCAAACAAGCAGATCAGCATCAGTCGAAACGAAAGTGTCCTCTGGCAGATGAAGAAGCGACATTTTCCTGCTGTGCATACTGTTGAAACAGGTCAAAGCACACAGTGGGCCTCCCCTGCAGTCCCATCTGTTAAAATGCCTTGGCCTTAGTTTGTCCCAGTCATCTCCTAATCAATTCTTCAATCCCCTAAACAACACTACCGCCCACTTGCTGCACATTTGCCATGCAGAAAATACCCCCACCCAACACCCCAAAAAAAAAAAAAAAAAAAAAAGAAAAAAAGGACACCACCCGTCTCGTTTCCTGGCTATCAACATGATTCTGTACCAACCCTACATCCAAGCGCAGCCAAAACTGGTACACACCTCAAATCACCATCTGCTTGGCAACTCAAACTAGGCCAAAAAGAGTCCGCTGGTTAAGCCAAGGCTCGTATCAACCAAAGCACCAAACATGTCTCTTCTCATCTATCAAGAGATTTCAAGCAAATTCCAGCGTACTGCCTCTGAACAAAATGCCAAAGAGGGCAGAAGATTAAAATAAAACCGCAAAACCCACCGGTCCTTGCACTGCCTCACCTGCCTCATTTGAATATGTAACATGACCAACAGGGCCGTCAGTCCGTCAGGTCATGTTACATATTCAAATTGTGCAGTTGAGGCAGTAAGAGGACCGGTGTTTTTAAAAATAATTTTTGATGTTTTTAAAAATAATGTTTGCCTTGTTTGAAAATTTGTAGTAGGGCTGAATGTTGGAATTTGCTGGAAATTTCTGGTTAGATGAGAGGAGATGTGTTTGGTGCTTTGATTCATACCATCCTGGCGGCTTATCCAGTGGACAATTGTGGGCCTATGTTGAGTTGCCGTTGACGTAGTGATTTGAGGGGCACGCTGATGTCAGCTGTGCTTGGGTGGGCGGTAGTGTTTTTTTTTTTTAGGGGATTGAAATATTAGGGGATGCCTGGGACTGACTATGGCTAAGAGACTGTACAGTACGGAAACGGCACTGTGTTCCGTGGCCGTCAGTCGTCATTTGACGATAGAGTGGCGGTCCTTTTCCAACAGGTTGTGTCAGTGGTCAGCAACGACTGATTTGTTTGAAATTGAAGACAAAGTTATGGTATACAGAAAACACGCAATTACTGTGATGAAATGTCCAAACGGTTTTGAAAGAAATATGTTGAAATGTTAACCGTGGTGTCAGATTTGAAGCAGTGTTCAAGTTGAAGTGGTGTTCAGGTGTTGTTAATCCATATCATACTGAGGCTAAAAGCATCAAATTTGTACACTGCCGTCATTAAGCTACATTATAGTACTAACAGATAAGGATATAGACCAATGGCTTTAGTTCAAAGGTAGTGCCAGAATAGCCTGGCGCCTAGAGGCTCCAAGCTATTCTGGCACTACCTTGGAACTATTTTAGTCAAACTTATTTCACACACTGGTGTATTCCGAATGATAAGGGTTAACCGGCCCCATTCACTGCTGTTGGACGCAGGCTGTGTTTTTGAAATGTTTGTAAAACGTCAAAGATCTCCAGCCATCCAAAGAACATGCATACAAAGTGATTTTAGCAAGAGGCATAGATCCTATTGAGTCTCCGCATCTGCTGGGACTCAAGAGGATCTATACCTCTTGCAGTTAAGTGCTGTTCAATATTTCTCCGCAGTCAATGGGTAAATAGTCGTCATTTGACTCTCTTAAAATCCCAGGAAGTGAATGAATTCTATTCGATAGAATGGAAGTAATTTAGTTCTGGAAGTTTAAGAGAGTTAAAGTGGTCAAAGTGGTGTCTGTTCGAGTATGGACTGGTGTGTATGTGCGTCATGCTGTGTTATTTTAGACCTGACGGCTTAGGTGGTCCACAATCACAGAGCGGCATACATAATTACCTGCCTATTATATTATATTATATTATATTATATTATATTATATTATATATTATATATATATATATATATATATATATATATATATATATATATATATATATATATATATATATATATATATATATATATATAAAACTGGCTTAGCACAGTGATAAGAAAGAACGGTTCTGTGATTTGAAATTGAGGTCAGAAGATGAAGATGTGAAACTTACTGATTATCATTGTAGCTCTTGCAAAATATGCACCTGAAGTCAGTGATGGCCTGCTGTACATTGATATACTGTGAAGTTGATGTACATCACATAAGTAAACGATTTTAACCATTTTTGTGTCGGTAGCTGTTTTGTAGCGATAATTCCTGCAGGAATCATCGCGACAAACACCGCTACCGACACGCTAAGCTGGGATTAAAAATCGGCCGTTGCCGGCAACACATTGATTTCAGTTGTTGCACCACAATTATGACATTAAAAAATGTGTTGAAATTCATTTTAAGTGACATCCCTCATTACTTTGAAGATGGCGTCATCATGACATCAAAATCTCTTGGTTTGGTTTGCAGGTTTCTTTGTCATTTTCGGATTTTTCAATGTGACGTCACGCATCGTCCCAATGTGACGTCTCCTCGTGGCGTCAGTAGGAGAAGAGCAATAGGACCGTGGCTGTCGCAGACACAGTGATGAACAGAAACACCCAGAACAGAAGGTTGTCCGTTGCACTGGCCACGTCATTCCAAGTGACATAAGCCCAATAGTCGTCATACTCCACTTCCTCACTCACAGTGACGTCATTAAACAAGGGAGCGCACTCCGAGCGTAGTTGCTGCTCCTTCTCAGTCATCGCGCAGCCTCCCCCTCCTTCGTGCGTTCCCACCCCGTGCGATCCCATCCCGACTGACTCGTCATCTCTTGAGAGAACTCCGTGGTTTGCGTGGTGCTGGTGTTGGTTCCTGCTGGCTTCCATCCTCTTCTTCTTTTCGCTGGATCTCCTGTCCACGAAGGACCGCTTCCTCAGCAGGATGAGGTCCCCATTGTGATAGCTCTGGTCTCTGTCTGTCTGGCGTCTGCGCTGCTGGGCTTTGAGCCTCTGGCGGATCTGGCGGACTCTGCAGCAGAGGAGGCACTTGAGATATCGTGGCACCGGGCGCTCCGTGTCCTGGTGGATCATGTTCATGACAACGCCAGACGACAGCACTGACAGCGTACTGAGGGACAACAGGAGGGTCAGGTACACCGCTGCAACAAAATAAATAAACAAATGAATAAATGAATGCCCAGTGGACGTGAATTTGTTTCTGAAATCAACATCAAAGATCCCAATACGTGCAAGGAACGTGGATACAAATTGATGTCAGCAAGAGGCATAGATCTTCATGAGCCCCCGCGTACTAACTCTCAGCCCAGTAAGCAAAGGTCGTCTGGCCGATCTCGACTCAAAGGCCATTTTCGGGCTCCAGTCGCTCTCTCTCTCTCTCTCTCTCTCTCTCTCTCTCTCTCTCTCTCTCTCTCTCTCTCTCTCTCTCACACATACACACACACACACACACACACACACACACACACACACACATACACACACACACACACACACACACACGCGCGCGCGCGTGCACGCACGCACGCACACACACACACACACACACACACACATACACACATACCGCGCTTGGCGCCAAATGTACGTTCTCCAGCAAGGTTTGCGTAGCTAGATGTGGCGTCATTTTCATCTTGTGCAAAGGGTTAATTTTACAAACATTTCAGCTTCATAAGTGCCTATGTACAGCAATCTCAAAAGATATACCTAGAACATTTTATCAAACAGATAATAAACAGATATTGCAAACTATTTACTTTACCTTGAAGAAGGATTATAAAAACAATTCGCATCGTACAATTTTCAATCTCTTTCGGCTCGTGTTCTCGCGCATTTGATCCAGCCGTCTGACTCATGTTACATCTTTGTATTTTAAAGACTTTTTAACAGTTAAGAAAAAAAAAACTGACTTATTAACGCATTCGAGACGTGCAGCATCCGAATACGCGGCGTAACGCCGCGCATCCGGATGAAGCGCGACTCGAATGTGTTAACTGATAGTTTGATCATACAAACAGGAATAAAATCATCCTAAAAACTTGATACTTGAAAAAAAGGAACAGCCTATACCAGTCACAGGTATGGGATAATCGTTACATAACTGTTCATCTCTGTACATGAGTAGCAATAGACTAACCGTGTAAAAAGGTGACCGATCATCCTATGCCTGTGATAAAAGGACCAGCAAGCAGACAACGTCGCAGTATTTAGGACGTGACATCTCATTTGTCAACTCGACAAATTGCTCACAGGGGAACGATATAGGCTATAGTTCAAATTCGGGAATGACTTGAACCTAGAAGTGGAACGCTGTGCACATTTATCATCTCTCTCTCTCTCTCTCTCTCTCTCTCTCTCTCTCTCTCTCTCTCTCTCTCTCTCTCTCTCTCTCTCTCTCTCTCTCTCTCTCTCTTAGCCAAAGAATGAAATTTACTTCGAAAAGAAATAAAATATATCACGACCATAAATGCTTTCAAGACACGGCTTCATCAACATTTGCTACAAATGCAAGCATAAACTGCATTTGTCTTAGAATGACGTGGTATTTTGAATTTGTCTGATTGTTTTTTTGTAACCCTATGGTACATCTGTTAGATGGTAGCGCATGTATATCTCATTGCGTGTATCAAGTGTGTTTATGATTTTATATAATTGCCTACACACCGGTTGTATCCTTGCTGTCGCTTTCGAGCGGCAGCTGATCGAGGGGGGCAACCAGTGTGACTCGCCTTGTTGGGCGCTTAAGCTGTGTCAGTGTACGGCGCGTGAGTGTTTGTGTAAGTATTTTAGCAAGGACAAGATGGAAGAAAGGTCTTTAGACCTAAATCTTTTTATTCTTGGAAAATAAAGATTCATTGTCATTCTCTCTCTCTCTCTCTCTCTCTCTCTCTCTCTCTCTCTCTCTCTCTCTCTCTCTCTCTCTCTCTCTCTCTCTCTCTCTCTCTCTCTCTCTCTACCACCACTGCCAACCCCGCCCATTCCTATTTCTTAGTGAGCAAAATATCCTCGGGGTGACATCGGCCGCATCTGACCCGCGCACAAGAGTGCGCGGGTCAGCTGCAGCCGACGTCACCCCAATGACATTTTGCATACTGCGGGTGCCCCTGTTTACCGTGTCGTTGCAGGGGGAATGTAATTATTCACTGGGTCAGACAAAAAGGTACGAAGCGTCATTCATCAAAATGCTGGGCGTCGTTCTCTTAAATGCACCCTTGGGTAAAAGCTGGGGCATATTTTGTGCTTTTAAAGTTTTATTCATATGTTGCATACTGTTGAAATTCATCCATATGACGAAAAGATGCAATTTCACTTTTGGCTTGAGAAATAAAGACGTACTATATGTTATTACGCCATTAAACGTACAGAAAAAATTACTTTACAAATGGAGACGCTCTCAGATTGTCTTGGACATGACCATAAGCCTATTACATATACAGATAATAGGCAAATGACAGGCATGCATTAATTCTTTTACTGATGGTGCCAGGACAGATCGAAAAGGACAATAACACGGTTACGGAATGAGCGATACCCTTCTTCCCCCCCCCCCCCCCCCGCCCCCTCCCATCAGACCCCCTCCCCCACTCCCACCCCCTCCCAGCCACCGCTTCCTGCTCATTCCTACCACCGTACGTACTTAAAACTGAGAGGTTTTGGTTATGATCTTTACTGGTGATGCTCAGACAGACCAAACAGACGACAGCACTAAGAGTAAGACAGCTAGGTCCGTCTTCTTTCTCCTCCATCCCTCCACACCCCATCCTATGCCGACATCCACACCCCCCCCCCTCCCACACGACACCCCTCTTCTATCCCAGTATCCCAGTAAGGCCTCATCCAGTACGCAAATGACTATCGGGCCGAAGTCTGCCGCAGTGGGCCCGCGCACAGTCGTGAGTGGGCCCACTGGGGCCGACTTCGGGCCCGTGGGCCTTTGCGTAAATGGGCAAAATCAAACAAACCTAAAATGGAGATGCTCTCAGACGTTTTGGGCATGACTTCACTGATGATGCTGAGATAGACAGTGAAAGACAGGAGCACGGTGACGGCCAGGGCCATCTTCTCGCCAGAGGAGGCGGGCAGCAAGAAGACCAGGACGTTGAGCAGCGACAGCATGACCACTGGGATTATAGTGTTCAGAACGTAGAACGTTCTCTTGCGGTTCAGCTCGATGCGGAACGTCACGCCTGTGTGCGCTGTGCCTGTGTTGATAAACGAGGAAGCATGAGAGGTCAGATGCTATAATAAGCATTTCTGTCCTGTTGGTTCATGAATTTTTGCGTGTGTAAGTGAGTGAGTGAGTGAGTGAGTGATGATTAGATGATGATGATGATGATGATGATGATGGTGATGACAATGATGTTGTTGATGATGATGATGTCTACTTGTAACACGCATCTGCTCATTGCTGGCAAACATGTACAGAGCGCGTGTGCTTGGAGATCCTATAATGTCACATTATCCGTAACTGTTCAACGACAAACTTGTCAACAAAGACAAAACAACGTCACTTGTAGCAATAGCCGTTGTTCATTCGGACACAGGAGATTTCAGTGTGACCCATGTCTTCTTAACTGTTTCCTTGCCATGGCTGTGGTTTGGAAATCTTGGTCACATCTACGACCCAGGAATCGGGAGTTTCATTATTTGCAAGAAAAGGAAGGGTGCGCTGGTGCGCTGATGACACCCACAACGAACGCACCGTGTAATTTTTAACTCATTCGAGACGTGCCGCCTCAGGATACGCGGCTTATGCGGTGTATCCGTAGGCGGCACGTCTCGAATGAGTTAAGCGAAGATCGGTGAGGGTGAACTCAGTCAAAACGCCTCCCCCCCCCCCCCCCCCACCCGGCGTCATTAGCTGCGGAAGCGTCGTATAGCGTTGCTGCCAGGCAACGCTATACGACACTTCCGCAGCTACTGATGCGAGTTTCAAGACTGACCCGGCTTATAGGTAGAGGGGTAGAAGTAGGGTTCGGCGGAGGCGCGCATGATGTCCCACTCCCCATTGGGGATGCACGCATCCAGCCCCACCACGTCCTGGCCCGGGTACACGTCCAGGGTCTTGTTCGTGTGCATCCACGTCAGGAATTTGATCTCACAGCTCTGAAAATCGAAGGGGTACTTCCCAATGTTCACCTCGCATATCGTCTTCGTCAATACCCCGGGCTCCCACGACACGTTGCCTTTGTAGGTGACGCTTACCAGAGTCGAGTCGCTTCCCAGCTCCGCGAAACTCTGAGCCCTGCGGAGCAAAAATTGAAAACCGTTTGCGTGTCGGTAGCGGTTTTGTTTGTTTGTTTGTTTTTTTGGTCGCGACGATTCCTGTCGGAATCATCGTGACAAAAACCGCTACTGACACGCAAAAGGGTTATGAAAGATTCGTTATTTAAAACAAAAAATGTGTACAACTGTCACGCTTTCTCCGACCGAGTGTAACATGGCTGTCTCAGTTTACATGTGGTGATACGGGTTGTTCTATCTCCGCCGCACTGCTGACGCTAAGAGTTGCAATGCCATCTAACGTTCAATGCTGGCGGAACATTAGATAGCAACGACTGTCACGTGCATGCCACATGGGACCGCACCGTATTAGAAGGGAAAATATGTCCATTTAAGGAAAAAAATGTCAACACTTTTAAAGTAGTTGTATATTTAAACCGAATTATGCCTGGCCCCCTGTTATTCCAAATAAATCACGACCGATAAAATGCTAGCTTTAACGAGCATTTTATCGGTGAAACTGAGCTCTCATAATTAATTTTGCGTACTGAACAGGAGGTCAGGCATAATTTAATCTCTGCTTAGCCTCTGTCACTGTCAGTTGCTATAAAAAGGCCTTAACCCATTCAGTCCAGACCCCTGCAGCAGGAGATGGATTGACCGTGATAATTCAAGGGTAGTGTTGGATTCGCTTGGCGCCTGAAGGCCATTTAGCCCCAACCCCCTACAACAGGAGATGGACTGAACATGATAATTCAAGGGAAGTGCCAGAGTAGCTTCCTGCAGCTGGTACATGGTTGTTGCGTAACACATCCACAATTTGGTAAACGTCGTTTTGGGGTTGTAAGGGTTAAGATTCGAAATCGCAGACCAAAAAAAAAAAACAAACTGTGGTCTTCTTCCAAACTTTCAACACATTGGAAACGTTCCGCATTCGGATAGGCAGTTTTATGCCACGTATTCAGAGGCTGCACTTCTGGAATGCGCTAACCGTGCTGTACTGACTATGGACAAAAGCGCTTTCATGTAATCACATGCTAGAAAAAACAAGATGAGGATTTCATCCCAAAGTCTACCGTACTGTTTGGAGCTCACATGCGGTTTTTTTTAGGAACATTCAGAGTTGTCACACTTCATATTTTTATGCTTATTATGCTGATCCATTTGCCTCCTCTCTAAGCCAACCTCTGATCAAATCACACGTCGGCGCACGCAAATAATGACGGACACACGGCGCTTCCTGCCATTAGTACGCTCTGTGGGCTCGTGTAGCGACAGGAATCCACCTCCTTCTCCTGACGAATTAGGGGATCAAGCTTTCCAATTTTCTTGCTGATTTTCACACCTATAGGCTTACAGGTCACAATTTGACCTAATCCTACCCCTGAGCTGGGACAAACAGCAGGCTTATGCAAACACTGTTTATGAAAAATCATGCAGAAATTAATGAGAAGATAGTTGTTTTTAAGTCCCTTCTATTTATAGAAGGGACTTTTTAGGTCGGAATTTAATAGCATGTCCATTATGTCAAAGGTGGGCAGGCCTAAACCTCTAACAATTGAATTAACAAGATAAAAATTACGTCATGTCCAGTTACGCTAACCTCGCTGCTGAACGTACATTTGGCGCGAAGCGCCGTATGTGTGTATGTATGTATGTATGTATGTATGTATGTATGTATGTATGTATATATGTATGTTTGTATGTTTGTATGTATGTATGTATGTATGTATGTATGTATGTATGTATGTATGTATGTATGTATGTATGTATGTATGTATGTATGCATGTATGTATGTATGTATGTATGTATGTATGTATGTATGTATGTATGTATGTATGTATGTATGTATGTATGTATGTATGTTTGTATGTATGTATGTAAACAAGAGAATCTCCGATATTTCTGTACACACAAGCTTGAAACTTGGCGAAATACTTTCTTAAAGGGATGGCTAAGAGAGCCTCCGTGCATATTGTAATTGAATGTCTCATTGAAGACATAAACAACCGTTTATTGGAACTCGGTTGACCCAGATTAGAGTCTTTAATTTTTGTCATATTTACTTGAATTTTTGGATATAGGTAGTTTGGAGAAAGACATTGGATGAGTTCGTTAGCCAGCTTTGTATCCTTTCAACTTCTTTAGTAAAAATTAATTATTTTCAGAAAAGAATTAAAACAGTAAAAAAAAAACAAACCCAAAAAACCTTGACTTCTAGAGAAAGTCAGACAGTGGCGGTGACATAAAAGAGGCAACTCCGTCACCACGCAGACATTGACATAATTACATAATGTAATTCTCTCTCGCGCGCACTTTCTTTAACTCTCACAAACACGCGCGCATCTCCAGGAGGAATAGATCCTCATGGGCCCTCCACTTTCAGAAGAGTATGCAAGTGACCCGTGTACTTAGTATATCATGTAGCTAGGTAAAGTCAACCTGCTTTCACACAAATTATAGCAAGACTGAAATTGTACCGTGAAGTTCTAGTTTTGTCACCATTTTCTCAAGCCTATGAAGCAAAAGTGAAACATAAAATATAAAATTACGTAAAAACTAAAACTTACGTTATGACAAATGATGTTTGACAAATCAATGACGTGTATGTCCTGCGCCCCTTATAGAACTCACTGACGCATTGGCAGATCTGCGAGACTTTTTCAATAGGAGATAATTCAACATCAGAATCAGGTCAAAGACAAAATGTAGAGACCCTTGACAGCGACGGCAACTCTCATATAGAAGGGACTTTATGGTTTATGGTTCATCCCATCTTGTTTTTAGTAAAAGAAACATTAAAGTTATGTTAGCTGTTTTACAAATGACACCGAAAAAGTGGTGCAGAACATTGTCTGATTTTCACACCTATGGCATACAGGTCACAATTGACCTAATCGTACTCGACAGCCGAGACAATCTGTAGGCTTATGTAAATACCGTATATGAAAAATCATGCGATTATTAATGAGACGATTGGGTTTTTTTCGTAAAAAGATTCAATTGTTTTAAGATTAATCCCAAATAATTCGTGAAATCAATCTCAAAAACGTGAAATTTTTTTTTTTCCAAAAATATTTAATTATCACTCAAAACTTTTTAGAGGTACAATGCTGGTTAACGTACTCATTCAATATCTCCCATTTATCAAGCTATATGCAAAATATCTAGGAAAAATAAGAAAAATTACGGACTCCAGTGTGAAATTACGGACTTCAACCGTTTTTTATTTTTTTGTGAAACGGCCATTTTCTCGCCAATGAGCATCTTAATTAAAAAAAATCCAAAAAAACTACCTCGAGATTATTCTTTTAGTGACAATATCATACAATTTCAAACTTGTCCGTCCTCAAACGCGGGCTCTAGTCGCTGTCACACACGCACACTTCCCCCTTCCCCTCCCCCCTCCCTCCCCCCCCCCCCAACACACACACACACACGGCGCTTGGCGCCAAAAAAGACGTTCTATAGCAAGGTTTGCGTAGCTAGAAGTGACGTCATTTTTATCTTGTTACTTCTTTGCCAGATTTCAGCCCCGCACGCCAAAACGTCATGTGCATGCATGCTCCGGAATGCGCTCCAACCCAGCCCAATTTTAAAGTCTACCGTATTTTCAATACAGTAGACAAAAAGTAGTATGTATATATATATATATATATATATATATATATATATATATATATATATATATAATATATATATATATATATATATATATATATATATATATATATATATATATATATATATATATATATATATATATATATATATATATATATATATATATATATATATAATGCAGCATGACAGATTGATCAAAATTACGTAAAATTAGCCAACATTTGGCGATCGAACACCAGTCACAATTTTTTTAAAAAAACAAAATGGACCGGTTAATGTGTAAGATAAAGTCTTCAGCCACGAGGAATGCCCATTATAATACGTTACAAGCAACCCAGTGCTCGCACTGGGAATCATGCCTTCAAAGAACAACATGCCACTTGGCCTTGTCCGCCATGAGTTGCCATTAGTCGCCTGCTCGGCGTTAAACCAAAGAATTAAACAACTCACTTGCCCCTTGTCTCAGCATTGCACATTTTCCCAATGACTTTCCGTGACTTTTCGTGATGCGCCTATGTTCCCAATGTGCAGGAGCAGTACCGCAAAAAATCGGACTCGCTTTCTTCTTACTGGCGCATGTTTGTTTAGCACCCCCAGGAACAGATCAAGCAAGACAGAGACAGCCTTATCTGGGTACATATTGTACATATCATGAAAGGGTGTAAGGCTAAGATCGTGTAGAAAACCATCTTTGTTTAGTTTTTTAAAAGACCTATAGATAATGTACACATGCTGATCCCTCTTTTGTTTGGGCATCTTGCACGACCGTGTACAGGTGATGGGAAAATGATCACTGACAGCTGGTGGGGGGACGCTGGTCTCTAGGTTGGTATAGATGTGATCAATGAGTGTAGCGGATGATTAGGTTATTCTAGTAGGAGTTTGGACTAGTTGCTTTAACCCCAAAAGAGTTGTTGTCGATTGCCAGTGGGATTTGTTTTCAGTAAGTCAATGTTAAAATCGCCTAACAGCAGTACATCTTTGTCAGTGTCATTCACTTTATCCATCATCTGCACAAAGTCATCATACCACTCGACAGTGGACGATGGATTTCTATATACATAACCCGTTATAAATGGTGATGAGTTATTAATTGTTACTTCCAGCCATACACACTCAATCTCAGTTGACTCCAGATCATCACGTCTGCGTACCATATGTGCAATCGAGTTATGGACATAAACAGCAATCCCTGTGTGTTTGAGGGTGTTTGGGTCAAGACGAATTAAGGAAAAGTTTGGAATGTACAGATTTTTGTCGCTAATTTTTGAGTCCTGACGTGACTCCGTAAACCCAAAGAGATGGAAGTGTGAAGACTGGTTTAAAAATATTGAAATGTCAGGAACCTTATTGTAAAGGTGAAATACATTAAGGTGCCCGACCTTCAGCCCTTGGCCATGCATGTAATTGTTTGATGGTGTACACATTTTGATGACGAAAATGTAAATATAAAGTTTTCAATATCAGAAACTCAGTGAAACAGTCCAGTCACTGAAAGGAGTGATCATGTGTGAAAATATGGAATAAACCAAATCTACTTATAATCACCACAACTGTCAAAAATAACTTGAATGATAGTTTGTAGAACTGTCTACTCGCATTCAGCACAACACGTTTGGCTATGCACTAAATCACTACTCTTTACAGAGAGAGAGAGAGAGAGAGAGAGAGAGAGAGAGAGAGAGAGAGAGAGAGAGAGAGAGAGAGAGAGAGAGAGAGAGAGAGAGAGACAGAGAGAGAGAGAGAGAGAGAGAGAGAGAGAGAGAGAGAGAGAGAGAGATAGAGAGAGGGAGAGAGAGATGAGAGAGATGAGATGAGAGCAATGAGACGTTAGTTCTCAGAGAGAGAGAGAGAGAGAGAGAGAGAGATAGAGAGGGAGAGAGAGAATGAAGAAGATCATGATACTTATCCAGAGAGAGAGAGAGAGAGAGAGAGAGAGAGAGAGAGAGAGAGAGAGAGAGAAAGAGAGAGAGAGAGAGAGAGAGAGAGAGAGAGAGAGAGAGAGAGAGAGAGAGATTTGACATTAGTACACTCTTCATTTGCGCGTAAATGACCGATTAAGAAGGGCGATTGAAACTTTATAACCATTAATAACCATTTAAGGCGCTACAGACACCGCTTGCCTTCACATAATTTAAGTCTGATCACAAGTCTTAAGGGTAATTAAGTCTGCATTAAATGTAAAATCTCGTTTCATTTGCACGCGCAAGTTTTTTTTTCTTCTTTTCTTCTTTTCGTCAAAGCTTTTTTTTTTTTTTACAAACCTATTATCCCCCCCCCCCTTCCCCCACCCACCCCATATTTTTCAGGTGCATGAAAGCCCAACTTCTTTTCTTGAAGATGTTTATCGCAGCAGGAAGTAAAAACGCCTTTCAGCAAAAGCGCCGCGAGGCCAATCCATACGCAAAAGGCTTTGGGGCAAGAAACGGTCGAAGTGGGCCAGCACACAACTGACTTCGGCCCTATAGCCTTTGCGCAATGGAAATAGCCGTAAAAGGCAAAACCACAAGACCAGCGCACACCGTCCCTTGGACGCAGCGGGGAAACTGGGGAACGGCGGGGAAAAAGAAGACAAGAGCTGAAAAGCTTTTCATTTTACAATACAGTCCTGCACTTTAATGCACAACAGCAGCAGCAACAACAACAAAATCATTTAACTCATTCAGCCCGACGGCCGTATTTCCCAAATTTTGGAGGCGTCATCTAACGACTATGCACCTGTTGCAGGAAATGGATCGACCATGATAATTCAAGGGTAGTGCCAAGTTAATTTGGCACTACCCTTAAATTATCATGGTCGACCCATCTCCTGCTGTAGTGCGTCAGGGCTGAATGAGTTATAAAAAAAAAAAAAAATCGAAAGCATGCCATTTCCAGCCGTCCAGCGAAAACGGAAACAAAATAAGGCAAGCAAGGGGCATAGAGTTAGTTAGTTATTTGGGTTTAACGCCGAGCAGGCGACTAAGGCCATCTCACGACGGGCAAGGGGCATAGAACCGCATAGGGCTCATGAGGTCCCTTGCCTCTTGGTGTTGGTTGGGTTTTGCATGCCTCTGTCCAGGACAGTCAAGGGGTTAATACAACTCGGGTTATAAATATGAATACCGCGGAGGATATAGCTGATGAAAGCCGTGGTCATGTAGCGCTGAGCTCTGTCGGTCTCTGATACAAGTCAGAGATCCTTTGTGCCTTCACCTCCCCCCCCCCCTCAGCCCCTCCTCCTCCCCCTGTCCCATCCCCTCCCCTCCTCCACCTACCCCCCCCCCCACCCTCCCAAACACCCTTACCCCTCTCTCCCCCTCCACATAATTATGCACACCACCACCTCGCATCTCTCTTCCACTTCCACCACATGGACTCATGACAATCCGTTCCCTCCTTTTGGCATTATTCTAATATTAGTGCTTCAGTACTGCAGACCGTGCGGACATTGGTCATTCGGTTAACTCATTGTGTCTCTCGTACGAAATCCCCACATTTTGGAGTTGTCCTCTCAGTGAGGACTGCATTACAATTCAGGAGACAGATCGACCATGATAGTTCAAGGGTGGTGTCAGAATAGCTTGGCGCCCAAAGGCGCCAAGCTATTCTGGCATCACCCTTGAACTATCATGGTCGAGCCATATTTTGATGTAGTGTGTCGGGACTGAATGAGTTAATCTGCAATGTTTGTTACAAATTAGAATGCCAAGTCAAGTTACTAAAATAACCACGTCTTGAAGATCTGGGAGTAAAAACAACGATAGTTTCACTTTCAGCGACATCATTTCAAAACGGCGGCAGTGAAGAGGAATTAAATCACAACAAAAACCAAATCCTTGACACCACCACCACCCTCCCCCCCCCCAACTCCAACCCAACCCACACCCCCTCAACCCCCCCCCCCCCCTCAAAAAAAAAAAAAAAAAAAAAAAAAAAAATCCTGAACGCTAGTGATGCCAGCATTCGGCATTGTATGGTTCTCTAGAACTTTTGATGGACGATCGAAGTTGCCGAAAGGACTGCGCTGACGGATTTGATCCTTGTGACCCAAAGTTATAGTGATACCGTCCCTATCGCAATCTTATCAAGCATTGACACACACTGGTTGCCTCCCTCGATTCGCTGCGCTCAAAGCGCAGTAAATCGAGGGAGGCAACCAGTGTGTCATTGACGCCAGACCAATGCAATCGCCAGTTAGTGTCCCTGCCAAAGTAGATATCGGATACGACGAACCTCTTCCCGCGTCAGCAACAGGCACAGATCCTCATGTGCACTTCTAGTCTGCTGAGGCTCATGGACATCACGAATCAACGGGCAAAGCAATCGGCTGTGGTGTACGTCCCTATCAATGTTACCTCAGTCTTTGGATACGACGAAGCCTTCCCATCAACAAAAGTACAGATACTCCAGCGCCCACGCGGACTGAGACGGGTCGTGATGCTATATGTGAAAATTACTTGCAAAATCTAAAACCATCTACATCTGTTTCCTTGGTGATGCCTTAGAGGTATTAACTTTTTTTTTCTTTTAAAAATGCATACGATTAAAGAATGATAATTCGTCGTTGCGCAAACCTTTCCTGGCTGCAAGAAAATGATATTCATGAGCAGCAAGGGCTCACACAAAGACTCACGCTTGAATTTGTAAAATTTACATCGTGCAGTTCAGAACGGTTCAGTTCAGTTCGGTCAAGATGGGATCTCTGCGCTCGGAAGGCCCATACGCACTCCATCCCCCCATGAGAAGTCCCTTTCGATAAAGTGCTAATATTGGTTCGGTTTACAATGGATTTCTTATGTCTTTTCAAGGATGCCGAAAGCCCGCTGACTCTTTTTCCACATCATGCTCTTCAGCTTAAGAAGACACAACAGACATAACTGTAAGCTGGTCTGAGGTTTTGGACCTTACGGTCCAAAATCACACACCAGCTCACACACAGCTCACCCACCTTTACAAACTTAAGATGACTTCACGCAATGTCTCATTGTCTATTTGTGTGCCTCAAGTAGTAAAATCCAAAATAGCAGAGGGCAGAGAGAGGAGAAGAACAATGAACAATGAACAATGAACAATGAACAATGAACAATGAACAATGAACCTTTATTTTCCAACGGTAAAAGTTATTGGTAACAGGACCAGTTTTCAAACTTGCCGTTGCTACATCTACTACATAAGTGACATAGACATGTAAACATACACATACCACACACTGCTGCATGCACTGCTGCATTCGCTCACGCACGCACGCACGCACCACGCACATACACACATACCCACACACGCACTCAGGTACGCACGCATGCACATCGCAACCCGCGCATGCACGCACACACACACACACACACACACACACACACACACATGTACACCGCAATTCAGTACGCATGCACACACGCACGAACACTTATACACACACACACACACACTTACACACGCACGCACTCAGGCACATACGCACAAAAACAAACACACGCTCTCGGACACGCACTCCAGACATACCTACCCGCATACGCGTACGCACAAAAATATAAAATGAGTAAAAATACAAAGTAAAGCAATAAACAAAGAATCATTAAGTACATTAAAGTTCATACAGCAAGGGCAAATATGAATGCAGGTGCTATCTCTCCCCCCCCCCTCTCTCTCTCTCTCTCTCACGCCGACACACACACACATACACACACACACAGCATGCACGCACGCGCACACACACACACACACACACACACACACACACACACACACACACACACACACACACACACACACACACAGAGTCACACATACAGTACACACACACACACACACACACACACATACGCGAGCGCGCGCCCAACATATCGAGCACACACATATGAAGGCAAAAACATTATACACAGTACATGCAGTATTCAAAGGTACTCTTTGGCATTCAAATATTATGGTACGGCTATGGGAAAAAGGGACTCTCTCTCTCTCTCTCTCTCTCTCTCGCACACATACACACACATACACACACACACACACACACATACATACACACACACACACACACACACAAACTCACACACACGCACATGTACACATCTGAACACACGTGCAAGTTATCCCAATACTGTAATGATTTGATTACGTCAGAGATTCTAGGTGTTTGAAGAGGCTGTCCCTATATGAGGTGAGCGTCTTTGCGTTTCTAATTTCTGCAGGAATAGAATTCCAGAATGAACTTCCCGAGAATGACAAGCTGGTTTTGAATAAATCAATACGCGGCAGGAGTACTTTGAATTGTTGTCCATGTCTAGAAGCTACAGATGTCCGTTCTGAGAAAAAAGAACTCAAGTACAGTGGACATGATTGCTTGTACAGCTTGTACATCAATACACCTTTATTGAACTGAAAGTGCTGGGATAGAGGGAGAATTTTTAAAGTTTTAAGCTTTTCGTCAGTTGAGAGTTCGGGATCGGGAAATATAAGCTTAGCAGCTCTCCTATGTAGGGAGTTCAGCCTCTTCAAATGTACATCACTAGAACCATCCCACGCTGTTGATGCATAGTCTATGTGCGACTTGACATGAGCATTGTAGAAAAGAAGACGCGTATCTGTGTCAGTAATTGTTTTCAATTTTGACAACATATACAGGCTTCTGGAAACCCTTTTGCACACATTATTAATATGCAGTTGCCATTTGAGCTGATCATATATATATATATATATATATATATATATATATATATATATATATATATATATATATATATATATATATATATATATATATATATATATATATATAGAGAGAGAGAGAGAGAGAGAGAGAGAGGAGAGAGAGAGAGAGAGAGAGAGAGAGAGGATGAGGAGAAAGTTGGCAGGAGATCGTTTTCATTTGAGTACTCAGACTGATGAATGTTAGTGGCTATCATAGTCGATCATAGTCCCTCGTCGAAGACATGTCTAACCTTTGCGCCACTTTTTGTGTTCGTTCTCCTGTTCCTGTGTCCTGTATGTGTGTGTTTGTATAGATTGTCTGCCTGTGGAGGGATGACATTATTGATAGCTGCAAGGCCGCTATGTGTGTTTGTATTGTGAATGATTGACAGGGCTTAGGTGAAAGTGCAAGACGCGCTAACCCTTTGGCTGTCGGTAGAGGTTTTGTCGCGGTGATTCCTGCAGGAATCACAGCGACAAAACTCTACCGACAGCCAAAGGGTTAACTTGCCTGCACTACAAGTAAACATCACTCTAACGAAGAAAAGAGACACGCGCTTAGAAAAGACAATTACAACACAGTTAATATTTCGGGTTAAAAACCTTTTCCAACTTAGACATACAAACAAAGACACAATTTGCAACTTATTTTCTAGTGCATCTTCCCATCACGACTTCCTATCATAAAAAGATAAGATGCAAATTGTACACTTAGGTGAGGGTGGGGTGGTTGTGAGTGGGGGTGGGGGAGTTACTAAGTAATTGACTGGAAGCGATATACTGATGTGGACCCCTCCCCCCTCGCCCCGCCCCCCCCCCTCTTTCTTATCATTTTTTCACCGCGAAATGGCCTTAGTTGCTTGCACGGCATTAAACCCAATTAACTAAGTGACATTTTTCTATCATTGTGTGTTTGTGTGTGTGTGTGTGTGTGTGTGTGCGTGTGTGTGCGCGTGTGTTTGCGTGTTTCTGTGTGTGTGCGTGTGTGCGCGTGTGTGTGTATGTGCGTGTGTATGTGTGTGCGTGCGTGCGTGCGTTCGTGTGTGTGTGCGTGTGTGTTTGTGTGTGTGTGTGCGTGTTTCTGTGTGTGTGCGTGTGTGCGCGTGTGTGTGTATTTGCGTGTTTCTGTATGTGTGAGTGCGTGTGTGCGTGTGTGTGTGTGTGCGTGCGTGTGTGTCTAGGCCAACTGTGTCTATAGCTCATTGTGTCCCAGCTACGAAATACCCGCTTAACTGCATTAAATTTAGGAGACAGATCGACCATGATAATTCAAAGGTGGTGCCAGAAGTTGGTGCCTTAATAGCTTGGCGCCTATAGGCGCCAAGCTATTCTGGCACCACCCATGAACTATCATGGTCGCACCATATCTTGCTGTGGTGTGTCGGGACTGACTGAGAGTATCATTGTTCTATAACGCACAGTCCTCTCCCACACCAGTTGGTTTTCCAGTCTACTTCTCACACGTATCTCTTAAACTCACAGAACTAAATGACTTTCATTCTATAGAATAGAAGTCATTTAGTTCTGGGAGTTTAAGTCTAGGTATCTGCTATGCTCTTTTCAATCAACAGAAATCAGTTGGAAAGAGGTGGGGGAATACTTGAAGACCCCAGGTCAAGGAAAGGCACTCATAACACATGTTTGATTGCAAAGATTGAGGCATACATACGTGTTTTCCACGAGCAGGTCTGGGAGCCAGACTGTGTTCTGTGTCACGCTGATCTCGTCCACGCCGCCATATCGATCCGGTTCCCACGTCAGGAACTCGTCATCCCACTTCTGTAAGTACACGGATTTACCCCATCATTGCCGGTACATGTCGCGCAAGAGCTGCAGCCGTCCGGGAACGTGGATGCAAGATAGTGTCAGCAAGAAGCATAGGTTCTCATCAGCCCCCGCATCTGTGTGGGCTCAAGAGGATCTATACCTCTTGCAGTTAGATGTTTTTTGTTTTTTTTTTGGAGGGGGAGGAGGGGGTTATAATAATAATAATAATAATAATAATAATAATAATAATAATAATAATAATTTCTAAGGCGCCTAACCTCAGGTAGAGCACTAGGCACCTTACGAATTTCAAAACTACAATTACAAAAACTGTACACACACACACACACACACACACACACACACACACACACACACACACACACACACACACACACACACACACACATTCCAGGCACCACAGCAAAACTACAACAGAATCCTTGGCAGTCAATGTTAATCGGTGGGGTAATGGAGTTGGAAAAGGTGTGTTTTTAGCGCATATTTAAAAAAAAACCCATCTTTTGAAACATCTCTTTTTAACATTTATCATTATTCCTTTTTGAAAAAAATATGTATTGTATTGTATTGAATTGTATTGTATTGTATTGTATTCGAAGCTATGGGAAGCGAAAAAAAAAGAGGGAAATAATTTGAAGTTGGTTTGCCACAAACAAGCGTGTGTGTGTGTGTGTGTGTGTGTGTGTGTGTGTGTGTGTGTGTGTGTGTGCCCACTTTTCTGTTCTGTTCTCTTATGTGCAAAGCGGAAAAAAAAAAACAAGATGGGATGAACCATAACCCACAATGTCCCTTCTATTTGAGAGCTGTCTTCGCTGTCAATGGTCTCTACCTTTTGTCTTTGACCTGATTCTGATGTTGAATTATCTCCTATTGAAAAAGTCGCGCAGATCTGCCAATACGTCAGTGAGTACTATAAGGGGCGCAGGACATACGCGTCATTGATTTGTCCAACGTCATTTGTCATGACGTAAGTTTTAGTTTTTACGTAATTTTATATTTTACGTGATATAAGTTTCACTTTCCCTTCATAGGCTTGAGAAAATGGTGACAAAACTAGAACTTTTTTCAATTTCAGTCTTGCTATAATTTGTGTGAAAGCAGGTTGACTTTACCTAGCTACATGATATACTAACGGTACACGGGTCACTTGCATGCTCTGCTGAAAGCGCGTCGGTGTGTGTGCATGTTAGTGCGTGCGTGCGAGCGGGCTCCAAACATCTCCAAGAGGCATAGATCCTCATGCGTCTAGAGGGCCCATGAAGATCTATTCCTCCTGGAGATGCGCGCGTGTTTGTGAGAGTGAGAGAAAGGGCGCGCGCGAGAGAGAATTACGTCATTTTTAGAGTATTATGTCAATGTCTGCGTGGTGACGGAGTTGCCTCTTTTACGTCACCGCCACTGTCTGACCTTCTCTAGAAGTAAAGTTTTTTTTTAGTGTTTTAATTCTTTTCTGAACAGAATTAATTTTTACTAATGAAGTTGAAAGGATACAAATCTGGCTAACGAACTCATCTAATGTCTTTCTCCAAACTAGCTATATGCAAAAGTTCAAGTAAATATGCCAAAAATTACGGACTCTAATGTGGGTCAACCGACTTCTTATAAACGGTTGTTTATGTCTTCAATGAGACCATTCAATTACAATATACTCGGAGGCTCTCTTAGCTACCCACTTAATAAAGTATTTCGCCAAGTTTCAAACTTGTGTGTACAGAAATTTTGGAGATTCTCTTGTTAACATAATACGCACACACATACATACATACGCACATACGGCGCTTTGCGCCACATGTACGTTCAGCAGCGAGGTTAGCGTAACTAGGCATGACGTAATTTTTATTATTATTTTTTTTTAAATCTTGTTACTTCGATTGTTAGAGGTTTAGCCTGCCCGCCTTTGACATCATGGACATACTATTAAATTCGCCCCACCGCGACGCGACCTTTTATAAATAAAAGGGACTTTAAAAATAGCGAAGTAATTTTGAAGTTGAATCGTTACAAACAAGTTTGTAGGCGTGTGCATATTCCATATTACCCCCTTCTCTGCCCGTAGACGCAGGCTTTGCTTCTGAAATCTTTGTTATTTTTGCGTTTGAGAGATCCAGTTGTAAAAAGAAAACAACACCACCAAAAAAAAAAAAAAAAAAAAAAAAAAAAACCAACAAACAAAACGTGGATAGAAGGTGATTTTAGCAAGAGGCATAGATCCATATGAGCCCCCGCAACTCCGGGGGCTCATGAAGATCTTTGCCTCTGGCAGTTTGATGATGTTCGCATTTTTTCCCGGCAGCAAAGGGGTTACAGTCATCTTCAAAATACCAAGCGAACCTTGCACTACTTGCAGTTGTACTGGGTGAAGGTTCCTCTTCTCTATGCAGTGATGGGGTGTTAATGTGAGCTTATGGGCTAAGGGTAACTTCCTTTGTCACGAAAGAAAGGTAAAAAAAAATAGGTACCTGTCATCATGTTAGGGGTTGGTCACAAAAAGAACACACACACACACACACACACACACACACACACACACACACACACACACACACACACACACACACACACACACACACACACACACACACACATATATATATATCACATATATATATATATATATATATATATATTATATATATATATATATATATATATATATATATATATATTATATATATATATATATATATATACATATATATAATTATATAGATCCTTCGATGCCAGTGATGACGGATTTCGCGTCTGAAACCACGGCACACTGATGAACATTCGCGAGAAAAAACAAACAAACAAACACACAAATGAAATAGAACCCTCAAAATAGGCATAATGAACACAGGACTGACAAGAGACATAAATCATCATGAGCCCCCGCAGTCGCGGGGGCTCATGAGGGTTTATGTCTCTTGCAGCTGGGAAGCGTTCGCCTTGTCCCTGCAGTGAAAGGGTTCATTCAAGAGAGGTGCCTTAGGGCCGATGCGCTGCTGTATGTTATTTATATACTCATACGACTCCACTCAGTTCTAGACAAACGAGAATAACATATACTTACGATGTTGACCCAACCGCTTGTAGTGAGAACTTGATTCTTCATGTCCTGTAGACACAAATATCCCCAGTAGCAAACGATTTTCGGGCTGGCGACGGCCGCAGTGGGTCCGCGCACTGCCCTGCGCGGGCCCAATGCGACCGTCTTACCACATTTAACCCCCGGTATGCGTGCCGGTACTATGTAAACAACACCAGTGGCGGCATGCACATGGGGGTGGGGTTAGTTTCCCAAGGAACAACAATGAAAAACAAATAGATTGCACAGTTATGGATTTTCGATGGAATGTCTTAAAACGACTGGCTAAGGTCAATTTGCATTGATTTACAATAGCAGCCAATAAGCCCATAGGTCTACCGTGCATGCCCTCCCGTCCTCCCCCACACCTCTGCCCTGATTCGTATAAACAAACAGACAAACAAACAAACTGTAAAACAAACAAAAGTAACAAACACACATAATATAAAAAAACACATCTTAAATGACAAATTTGCATTGATTTGCAATAGCAGCCAGTAAACCCATAGGTCTATTATGCAGCCCCCCCAAACAAACAAACAAACAAACAAACAAACAAATTGGAAAACAAGCTGAAAAACAAACAAACTGTGAAACAAGCAAACAAACATGCAACCAACCAACCAACCAACCAACCAACCCAACCAACCAACCAACCAACCAAACACCCTGTAAACAACCTGTAAAACAAACAAACATGCAAACAAACAACAAACAAACACTGAAACAACTTGTAAAACAAACTGTAAAACAAAGAAAGAAACAAACAAACATGCAAACAACCAAACAACCAATCAAGAAAAGAAAGAAACAAACAAACATGCAAACAACCAACCAAACAAAAAACAAACAAACAACCAAACAGACACCGTGAATGAGCGGTGCCACAGACAGTGCGACTGACCAGGTCGTGAATCATTAGCAGGAAGAGGGAGAGGTGCACCTTGACCGCGTGCGTCTGGTTGTACACCGGGGGGATAACCCTCTTGTACTTGGCGAACAGGTCATCGTGGAGTCTGGCCACGTCATCCGCTGTGGCGGAGTAACCTGAAATGGACAGAACGGTTTCTTTAACTCATTCTACCCCTGACACATCACAGCAAGATATGGATCGACCATCGGCCTATGGGCGCCAAGCTATTCTGGCATTGCCCTTGAACTGTCATGGCCGATCTGTGTCCTGCACTGCAATGCAGTCTTCAAAGGACAACGGCAAAATATGGGGATTTCGGTCTTTGGGTACAATGAGTTAAGATGCTTTAGCTTTGAACTGCCGAACGTCACGAAGGATTTATTTGAGATGGTACACTGAAAACCCTCGACCTTCCTGTTCGGGCGTGAGCATACCGGCATGATAGTTCATGGGTAGTGCCTTATAAGACGACAATCTAATCTGGCACTGCTCTTGAACTATCATAGTCGAACAATCAACCAGAACTGATCTTTCCTAATTTGTGAATTGTTCGTTACTGTGTTTTAGCGCCAAATAGAATCCCCGACTGACCCATGTATGATTTTGCACTAAACATTTTTTTTTTTAACAAAGAAACAAAGAAACAAAACGCCGAGGTAATCAGCCGACGATTTAGGAGACACCACTCGTGTCAAAACAGCAGAAACTGCAAGGGACATTACTCGTGTCAAGTTATAAGCCTTTGGTTCTCATCCCCCCTCCCCCGCCACCCCCCCCCCCCCTTCCTTCTTACACACGCCCTACTTTCTTAATAGTGAAATTGGAAACACAATTATTTTTGTTCTTTGGCCTGAGGACGGCTCACGTCACGACGGTTAAAAGTTGCGAAAGTCATTATTTGTGTGTGAATGAGTTGGCGACAACGAGATGTATAAGCCTAGCCTTCCGTTCATTCCTGCAGAGTTGAATGAAAATGTGTACGGTAAATTGGAAAATCATCTGTCACTGGGCTCAACATCAGACCATCACCTTGTCCCCTGGCGAAAGGATACGGTCTGGACCAAACATCAAATACAGCTTTTTATCTTTTTTGGGCGCATTTTTAAATTAACCCTGTGGCTGTCGGTAGCGGTTTTTGTCGCGATGATTCCGGCAGGAATCATCGCGACAAAAACAGCTGCCGACAGCCTAAGGATTAAGCGGGTCGCATAGAGCCTCTTGTTTCCTAAACGATTTCTGTAAATCTGAAGTATACCCGAAACTCCGTTTGACGAGAACAGTCGACTAAAAGCCCAAATATGCGATATCACACGTTTGACCGGGGTATTAATCCGCTGTTCCCGTCTAAACACGTGCACTGATTTTCGAGTATACAAAAGCAAACAGTCGACCAAAAGTCAACATATGCATTGCCGCATGTTTGACCGGGCTTTGTTCTCGTCAAAACGCGAGCAATTTTGACCTAATACTCATTTTGCACTATAGTAATTCACAGAAAATCTTGACAATAATGCTGTTCTCTATAAAACTGCTTTTCATGAGCACAGACAATCTGTCAGTACATTAACAATTGTTGTGCCAGCACCTAACTTACACTTTGCCCGGATTTATCTCTACTCAGTTGTTTATTTTTAAACGTACCATTACGCATAAATCTGAAGACACATTTCAACACCATTAATTTTGTGTTTGTTATGCCTTTTCGACACACCAAATGAACTTGGACACGCAGAAAACGCACACACGTAATCGCACTTATTGATTCTGCGTTGACGTTAGCGTGTCAATCTATTTTTAGCTGTTTCTCGAACTGAAAGCGTTGCATTTCTAGAACGGAGTGGCGTCATTGTCAGGTTACTTGATATAAAGACGACGTGTGCTGAACTGGATTCTCCTGTGTTTAAATGAACCATAACTAGACCTGTGTGTAGCGTTTCGTAACCACAGTTACAAAAGTGCATCATTGAACAGTTACGGCGGTAGTGGGCATTCAAAAACAAACAAAAAATGAAAAAAAAATGCTGATAACGTGCATATTATAGCTTGGAACAAATAGGAAGTAGACATTGAAAAAAAAAACTTTTCACATTCGCCTCTGACTGCCGACGCAAAAAGCTATCATAGTTTCGGAAAGTAATGGCCAATTTTCTGTCTCACTGCCCCCTCATTTTCTCGTGCTAAACTCCTTCATTTTCGGGGCCAGATGTGGGAGATGCCCACCATGATGGTCCCAAGGAAGTGCCTGATTAGCTTGGCGCCTTTAGGCGCCAAGCTAATCTGGCACTTCTTTTGAACCATCATGGTCAATGTGTCTCCCTAAATATGTGGGTTCAGCGCTGGGCTGGCGATTTTGAAGTTTGAGCAGCGCGGCTTTTGGAAACGTTATAAAAGTTTTCGGCTTACGGCATTTTGCCACCACGAAGGTGATTTCAAACAAGTGTTAGAACAAATTCTGACACCACCTGAGTTCGAACTTCGTCGCGTCCTCTCGCACCACGCTGTGTCATCTGAGTCATCCGGGTCCTGTCTCCCTCCCCACGTGGCTTTGAAAGCATAAGAGGTCAGGTCTAAAACAAATAGGTGCTGACGATGGGTGCCTTCACAACACCCAGATCTATCTCTTAACGACACATGATACCGGCGCGTTGTCTGGAGGAAAATAGCTTTCTGTCGGCATGTCACAGTGACGTGAGTAAAATGAAAGCTAATGCCAAACTTAACCCATTTAGCTCTGACGTACTACAGCAGGAGATGATTCGACCATGATAATTCAAGGGTAGTGCCAGATTATCTTAGTGCCTTTCGGCGCCAAGCTAATCTGACACTGCCCTTGAATTATCATGGTCGATCCATCTCCTGCAACTGGTACATAGTCATATCATTAGATGACGCCTCCAAAATTTGGGAAATACGGCCGTCGGGCTGAATGAGTTAAAAGGCTATTTTCCAAGATACTTTAACACTTGCAGCTCTAAGGTCGAAAGTTGGGAGTTGTCCCCGAGGACTGCATTGCATCTGCGGAGGAAGATCTATACTGACGAGCAAAAGAAATGCGGCATTTTGAAGTGTTTGCGATGGTTCCAGAAATGTCTCATTTCTTTTGCTCGTCAGTAAACCGTGGATGGTTTAAGGGTGGTGTCAGAACAGAAAGGCTGGCTGTCTTTCGGCAAGAGCCAGCATGTCCATTAAAAAAAAAAAAAAAAAAAACCCCAAAAAAACCCGGTATTTGCGTTGTACAACAGCGGACATGCTGGATTTTGCCAAATGACGGCAAGTTCGTTTTTTTTGCGAAAAGCGACATTTTCGTTGCATGACAATGCAAATCTAGCTTTTCACAAAAATTGACATGCCGGCTTTTGCCAAATGACGGCAGAAGATTTACGCCGTCCTTAGAAAGCTGTTTACCATAATATTTCAACACTTACGGCTGTGAGGTTGAAATGTGGGCCTTGTCCCCCGGAAGAGCACCTTATACTAGTTCGAGACAGATTCAGCATGATAGTTCAAGGGTGGTTTAAGAACAGCAAAGTTTATACCATCCAATCATCCATCATAGTTTAACAGACTTAAGTCGAAATTTGTGAGATGTCCTCAGAAAACTAACATACAGTTCAGGGGTACAGACTGTCCATGATAGTTCAAGGGTGGTGTAAAAACAGTTGGCTTACATTCATACCTTCCAGTGAAATGATATTTTCCAGCATAGTTTAACCTTTACAGCATAGTTTAACTCTTTTTATCCAATTATACCATTGCTTTAAATAAAATTTGATAGTTCAAGGGTGGTGCCAGAATAGCTTGCCGCCTGAGGCGCCAAGTTATTCTGGCGGCACCACCCTTCAACTAAAATGGTTGTTCTAGCTTGTAACCTGTAATGTATCCATTTTAAGAAGTTTGATCTTGTAATTTGTTATGCAGCCACGTAAGTGGTGTTGGTTTTTTTTTTGTTGTTGTCTAAAATCACCAAGATGTGAAGAGACCTTAAAGAAACTGAACTCATTCGTTTTTAAATGTAGCCAATGTTGGACAATAGTTAAGCAAGTTACAAACAAATCAACCCTTATCATTCGCAATACACCAGTGTGTGAAATAAGTTTGACTAAAATAGTTCAAGGGTAGTGCCAGAATAGCTAGGCGCCAAGTTATTCTGGCACCACCCTTGACCTAAAGCCATTGGTCTATATCCTTATCTGTATGTACTATAATGAAGCTTGCATATGGCAGTGTACAAATTTGAAGCTTTTAGCCTCAGTGTGATATGGGTTAAAAAATCAGCCCCAGGATGTAATGAGTTAACATATTGAAAACTAAAGTTACAAGTCCCCAAACTGGAGTTGCCCTCAAAGAAATACGTTACAATTCATGAAAAAGACCGACCATGATAGGTCAAGAGTGGTGCCAGAAGTATGTTAGTTCAAGGGCGGTGACAGAATAGCTTGGCGTCTCTAGGCGCCAAGCCATTCTGTCACCACCTTTGAACTATCAAGACCGATACCGTAGTTTGGTCTAGCGTTTCAGGCCTGAATGGGTTAAGTAAGTAAGGATGAGTGCTCTTGGTTCAGAGGGAGGTCAGGGCGCTCTGACATTTTAGCTGACAGTTCTGTTTATGAAAACTGCCATTTTTGTTTCACGAACTTTTCTGAAATAATCAAATCAAAATCTATCGGTGATTTCCCAACTAAAAAGCTGTCAATCACACATTCATAAATTGACATCCGCAGAAAGTATAAAATAATTATCTGAAAAGAAAACAACAATGTTGCTATCTCTAGCATTAGCTTTAATCATGTACACATCTTCGCAACCAGTTCCACGCGTAAATCTTTTAGATATTTGTTCATTTGTGCGGTGCCTTCTGAATGTTGGCGATCTCACTGCTCCAGGTCGTGGGGTCTAAAAGAACAAGCTGACCTACATTTTTGCGTAGCTGTTGATGAGATTCTATAATTCTGGAAATTGCGACTCAAGGTCGTCATATTCATCAAAATATGTGCTGGTCTGTGATTTTGGACCTAACGGCCACAGGCCGTAAGGTCCGAAATCACAGACCAGAGTACATTTCTTTTATCTGACTTTTTTGGGGGGATCAAGGCCCACTACCACAATAACTGTTCGAAGGTACACTTCTGCAACAGATGGTTACGAAACCCTATACACCGTTTTAGCTATGGTTCATTTCGACACAGGAGATTTCAGTTCAGCACAGTCATGGTCGCCTTAAACCCCGTCCCCGCCAACGGACGTATTTTTGAGGCAGAAATGTGGGTCCACTGAACAACCAAAAGCCACAACTGTCCAAAGCACACGGACACAAAGTGGTTTCAGCAAGAGGCATAGATCCTCATGTCGCGGGGGCTCATGAGGATGCATCGCGTTCACTTTTCTCGGCAGTTGAAGGGGAATATCAAGTAATTTGACAACGACTCCGCTCTGTTACAACACTTATCTGTACTAGCAGCAACTTTGAAATAGATTGGCGCGCTAACGGCTACGGAGAATAAACAAGTGCGCTCGCTGCTTGTCCAAACTGCCGTAGAAGTTGTTTAGGTGTGTTGACAAGGCATAACAAACGGAAGTGGTGCTGAATTTTCGTCTTCAGTTTGACGCGTTATGGTACTTTAAAAGTTAAAGGTGAATTTATTTTTGCATACATGTATGCTTCGGAAGAAAAAAAATCTGATGCATATAAACTAGCAGTGAATTTAAGCTTTGTGGTTTAGTATTACGACAAACCAGCGCGCGTTATTGGAAAGATTTTTTTGACTGTGTGTGTGAATACTTATCCTCTTTAATGCTGAAAAAAAAAGACCACCTACCAACTGCAAGAGGTACAGATCTTCATGAGCCCCCGCAGTTGCGGGGGCTCATGAGGATCTATGCCTCTTGCTAAAACCGTTTTATATCCCCCATGCTTTCTTTGACGGCTTAGGATCCGCGACGTTTCATTTACGATTTAAAAAAACAACTTTGTCCACTGATAATTAGTTTCCATTGGACTCATAATAGCCTACTCGTTCTCCGGCAATGCTTGGAGTGCTAAATTCGTCATTTACGCCTTTAACATGATTTCCGGAATCTTTGTTAAATCAGCGTTAAAGAGCCCCCAAACCGCACCACCAGCATTGACTCAAATTTTAATGGAGTTAGCAAAGAGGTATTGGAAAGACGACTTATGCTGGAAAATCTAAAAGACCAGCATATTTGGTTTAAGCCGTGCATCTCCATCTGAAGCAGTGTTTCTGAAATCTTTGTTAAATCAAGACAAAAACAAACAAAAGAACCCTAGACGGCCCAGAACATAGACTCAAAGGAGTGTCAGCAAGAGTCATAAATCCTCATGAGCCCCCGCAACCGCTCATGAGGATCTATACATCTTGCAGTTGGGTGGTGTTCAGTTTTTCTCGGTAGTGTACTGGTTAAATGTTTTTTTTTAATCTTTAGTAAAAAGTGTACAGCGTAATATATTTTCATTCATTTTTCTCCCTGAAATTTGTTCAGATTTAAGAAATAAAAACGAACGAGAACTCTTTTTGAATCAGAAATTTGTGGTTTGTAAGGACTGAATTCTTTTTTTTAGCACAGTGTGTACCTACTTACAAGCCCAGTACACAAAAAGTCCTCGATCAGACTCGAACTGCAGCGGTACCTCGTCGGCCCGAGGAGCTTTTGCTTCCTGGCCGAAGCTAGCCCGAATGATCACACTTCAAAAGATCAGCACCGCTCTTTGTCTCTCGGATTAACCCATTCAGCGCTGACGCACTACAGCAGGAGATGGGGTCGACCATGATAATTCAAGGGTAGTGCTAGAATAGCTTGGCGCCTGTCGGCGCCAAGCTAATCTGGCACTGCCCTTGAATTATCACGGTCCATCCAGCTCCTGCAACTGGCGTATAGTCATTAGATGACGCCTCTAAAATTTGGGAAATACGGCCGTCGGGCTGAATGAGTTATTAATCTTGATAACGGTCAAGGTAATGGGCAGTGCTGCCCGGAAAATGCAAGTTCACTTCGCGTACGGTCCTCAATCCATAGCAGATTACTCAAGTGTACATGAAGGTCTTACCGCAGCATTGTCGGAACTTCGCCAAATGCATGAGACATAGATCCTCATGAGCCCCCGCATTCGCATTCGAGCCAACGCACGCACGCACGCACGCACGCATGCACGCACGCACGCACGCACACACACATACGCGCACGCGGCGTACACACACGCACGCACGCACGCACACGCACGCACGCACGCACGCACGCACACACACACACACACACACACACACACACACACACACACACACACACACACACACACATACACACACATACACACACGGCCAAACAATAAAGGAACACACATTGTGACCCTCTTCTCAAATAAATAACCCTGGAACTGGCTTTCGTCTTCTTCACACACCTTTCATTTTCGGACCAGATCTCGAACACAATCTCGCCCTAAACGAGATTTCATTGGGGAGTGAAGCTGATTACCAGCGCGCATAAGGTTATTGGGCTGAAGTCGGCGGCTGATGGGCGCGGGCACAGTCGTGGCCGGAGTTGGCCCGAATTTTGTGCCTGAGGTCAGTTGCATGAGTGAGCTGAGCCCTATGCTAGCCCGACTAAGCAAGGTGCTCCGCTACAGCGGAGCGCCTTGCTTAGTGGCTGGCGCAGGAATATGCTCGCTCATGCCGACTGGACCCAGCTTCGGGCTGAAGATCGCCCAATACAACATTCACATGCTTTGCGAGACAAGATCAGTTTACGGAGCCAGTTTGCTATGGCATCAGAACATGTTTATTAAATCAGCACAACCACCAGCCAAGGAAATCGAATAAGAAGTAGAAACACGTTGATACCCAATTTGCCGAAGTCTCAAAGACCAATAAAAGAACAGATCTCTTCATTCTGTCAGATCTTTTTGTGAGTTTTCTCCGAGAACACTGTCATTCACCTTCCATACCGTTTTATCAGTCCTGACAGTTGAAGGGTTCAAGGGCAGTGCCAGGTTAGCTAGGAGCAGGTGCTCTGCATCGGAGATCATCGGGGTAGTCTTCAGACTTCAGATTTTTTTCTTCTTCTCGAAAACAGATCTTGAGGTAGTTACTGCGCTTATCGGGGCCAGATAGAAGGAGATAAATTGACTATGATAGTTCAAGGGTAGTGCCCGATCAGTTTGGCGCCATCCGGCGCCAAGCTGATCAGGCTCTGCCCTTGAGCTGTCGCGGTCGATCTCCCTCTGACTCTCGCACACGCAGATTGTAGCAGACCATCCTAAAAATGTGTGGGGCTTCCTTGGCTCAATGATATGAATTAGGTTAGGATCAAGGACAGACCTTTTGGCGAAGAGATTCCCAACAAACAAAGAGACACACTTTGAAAAGAAAAATAAACCGAGCTTATTACATTTTCTGGTCATCTTTTTCACGTGATCAGCTAACCAACCAAGCCAGCAGTCAATAAACCAAACACCCCCCCGCCCACAACCCCCACCAACTCCCCCCCCCCCGCCCCTATCCCACAGCTCCCCTCCCCCCCCCCCCCCCCGGCAATCAACCAACCAAGCAAAGGAAGAAACGTCTTAGACAAATTTATAACAGGCGTCTAATTTTTTTCATTAGGCACGGTCTGCTAATGAAACACTTTTCCTGCTCAGCTGGCAGAGTGGGAAACTAAGTAACATTGCAGCCATAATATCAGCTTAATCTGCAGAAGCAAATTGAGCTCTTTTCTCCTCGTCCACAAAAAAAAAAACAAACAAACAAAAAAACAAAAAACAACAGGAAGAAGAGCAGACGTGCATGGGGAAAGGTTCAATAAAAATATAACTAATTTATAAATAAACTTTTCACGCGTTCAGGTTAATGCCCGGTGGCTGAGGACTTCAAGTTCGCTAGTCATTGGTGTTTAACGAAGAGCAGGCGACTATGGTCATCTCATGGCAAGAGGACTTCAAGAGATGGATGTGAAAGACTTCGAGAGATATGTGGGAGACCTCGAAAGATATGAGAATTTTTTTTTAAAAATCGCGCAAAGAGCGTCATCTGACCGACAAATCAACAAAACAAGCGACGAACTATAGCGAAATAAAGCATCTAACGAAACAAGTTAACTCATTTGAGACGTGCCGTCTCCGGATGCGCGGCTTCAAGCGTCTCGAATGCGTTAATAACAAAAGAACACACCAATCATATAAGAAAATCCAGACAAACGCTGTACTACTGCGAAGCGCGTAAAAATACAGAGAAAATCCCAACAAAGAAAGAAACACTTTTAGAGAGGACGATTACAGCATCATTAACCCCGTCACTGCTGAAAAAATGTGAACACAATCCATCTGCAAAAGGCATAAATCCTCATGAGCCCCCGCAACTGCGGGAACTCATGAGGATCTATGCCTCTTGCTGAGACCATTTTGTGTCTACGTTCCTTGGACTGTTGTGGCTTTTGGTCGTTGATTAAACAAAGATTTCATAATAAAATATGCGTCCAGTGTCAGGGAAGGGTTAACTAAATTTCCGGGCTTTTCAAAACGGACATACAAGTATGTTCGAAAAAATACAATACTCTTCTTATTTTTCTTTTGGCGAGATGTATACGTCTTGCCAAAAGAAAGATACGTAGAACATTTATATTTTTGTCTGTATGAAAATGCATCTCGCCAAAGAAGATAAGTACAGCAATATATTTCTGTATACATCTCGCCAAAAGAAAGATACGTAGAACATTATATTTTTGTCTGTATGAAAATGCATCTCGCCAAAGAAGATGAGTAGAGCAATATATTTCTGTATACATCTCGCCAAAAGAAAGATACGTAGAACATTATATTTTTGTCTGTATGAAAATGCATCTCGCCAAAGAAGATAAGTAATCATCATATTTTTGTCCACAAATATCTCGCCAAAGAAAGATAAGTGAAACATTATATTTTTTGTGTGTCTATTCATATCTCTCACAAAACAAAGATACACAGAACAACTTATTTCTGTCTGTATGAAAATACATCTCGCCAAATAAAGATAAGTAGAGTGTTATATCTTTGTCTGTATGACCATATATTTCGCAAAAAGAAAGGTAAGTAGAGCATTATATTTTTGTCTGTGTCCATACATCTTGCCAAAACAAAGATATAAGTAGAGCATTATATTTCTGTTTTGTTTCACACTTCTAGCCAAAACAGAGATAAGTAGAGCATTATATTTCTGTTTTGTTTCACACTTCTAGCCAAAACAGAGATAAGTAGAGCATTATATTTCTGTTTTGTTTCACACTTCTAGCCAAAACAAAGATAAGTAGAGCATTATATTTCTGTTTTGTTTCACACTTCTAGCCAAAACAAAGATAAGTAGAGCATTATATTTCTGTTTTGTTTCACACTTCTAGCGAAAACAGAGATAAGTAGAGCATTATATGTTTGTCTGTATGTCCACACATATTTGCCATCACGGAGAAAAGTAGAGCATTATGTTTTTGTGGGTATGCCCGTTTTGAAATAGCAAATGTGCTTTCAGCCAAACTGTCCAAATTCACAGACCATCACGTGTTTTGCTGTCTTCGTATAATCCATCGCAGTATCTGTCTATTTTAACCCCCTAACTGCCATTGGACGCACTTTCTGTTTGTGACATCTTTATTTATTCCACACCAAGGCTGTCCAAAGAATCTGGACACAAAGGGCCGTCAGCAAGAGATATAGATCCTCATGAGCCCCCGCGACAGCGGGGGCTCATGAGGATCTATACCTCTTGCAGTCGGCTGGTGTTCGCTGTTTCGGGTTAAAGCGGCCAAGTATGATGCTTCGACGTAAAAGCGCCTACTTGTTCACCCTTCAACAACCGCAAGTTTGCCAGACTGTTTAATCACGCCGTCTGCCGAGCATGATGTAAAAGGAAACTAAAAGAGGTTTAATGGGCTGTTAAAAAGTGGACTCTTATCCGACAGGAAGTCTGCAGTTATGGGGAAATGACTCTTTCATTTTCAGCGCGAGAGTTATCTGTGGCATAGGAGACTTTGCGACCTTGATATTAAAACTGCTGTGCCTGATTAACTGAGTATATATTATGGTGTTGACTGTGAAATATGACTGTGTACACCAGTTTATAACAAATAATACACGAAAGGGACCCAAAACGAAACGAAACAAATCTAACAAAATCTAACCGAATCAAACCAGACCAGAGTAAAAATGAAAACTATGAACCAAGCGCATAAAACAAAATACATCATCTGTGAATGAAAAGAAAGCATGTCGATCAGCCATGGTTATGAAAGTGAAGCAGATCAACTTAACATGGAAAAAGTAAAATTGTGGCAATTTGGTAAAATTGTGGCAATTTGGTAAAATTGTGGCAATTTGGTAAAATTGTGATAACTGGAATATGCGCAGAAAGGAAGTCGATCCCCGTGTTTTTGCGGACTGGAGTCGGAGGAGGCAGGCGGTGGGATGGGAGGGGGTGTGTGTGTGTGGGGGGGGGGGGAGGGGGTTGGCAGTGTAGTAAATTTCAACTATGCTGCTAGCATATAAAAAAGCGGAGGAGGAAGATTGTCGCTGAGTGGAGACAGGGCCCAATGATCAATATCCGAAAAATCGGAAAATCCAACAACTGTGTGTACAAAAGCAGATGGGTGAGAGGGGTGGGTGGGTGGATCCTATGGTGGTGGTGGGGGTAGGGCTTGGGGGTGGGGGTGGGGATGGGGATGGGGAGTGTCTAAGTCAATCGGGGTTGGGGTGTGGTTCGAGTTTCGAGGGAAGGGGTTTGCCTTGTTAACCTTTTGACTGTCGGTAGCGGTTTTTGTCGCGATGATTCCGACAGGAATCATCGCGACAAAAACCGCTACCGACAGCCAAAAGGTTCATGTGTATGATTCATCGTGACAAAAGCCGCTACCGACAGCCAAAAGGTTCATGTGTATGATTCATCGTGACAAAAGCCGCTACCGACAGCCAAAGGGTTAATGCATACTTTCCTGTAGCCTATATGGGTTCCAGGTCGTGCTTTGTCTTACGGAGGTATAGGCCCAAGTTCAGTCTGATTCTACAAAACTTACTTTTTCTCTTATTTATCTTTTTATTTTTTTCCTGTTATTCAGTACAGGCGTGCTCGGGCCCTAATACACAAGGATGCACCTGATCAGACCCTTTCATGCCAAACGGAACTGGATAGGAAGGGGGTCAGGTGTTGGGGGGAAGGGGGGGGGGGGGTACGCAGCAGACGGCAGCTGCACACACATTTACCGGGGAAAAATCTACCGTTATATCGCAAAGGTCAGTATGTCCAATTTTTTTTTTTAAAGCGAGATTTTCATTGTATGACAGTGAAAATATCGCTTTTCTAAAATACTGGAATACTGCTTTTTGACATAATCATTACGGTAGAAATGGTAAAAAAATTATTTCATCAAGTTCAGGGATTTGTTTTGTGTGTGAATGTGGCTGCAGACTAGATTTGTGTGGATATGTGTGTACTTTAAAAGCAGATATTAACCCCGTCAGCATCGGAACACAAAGAGCAACAGCCAAATGCAGGAGGAATAGATCCTCATGAGCCCCTTGCAGTCACTTTGTATCCATGATCCTTGGACGGACGTGATTCTATGTCAGTTAACCCCATAAAAGCCCTGACATGCTACGACAGGGATGTGGATCGACTATAATAGATCAAGGGTGGTGTTGGAATGGCTTGGCGCCTGTAGGCGCCAAGCTATTCCGACACCACCCTTGGACTATCATGGTCTGTCTGTCTTAAGAACTGTGATATGGACCTCAAATGGTATAATAAATAAATAAATACATAAATAAATAAATAAATCGAAGATTATAAACTCATCCTCAGGGTGTAATAGTTAATTCATAAAAGAAAAACGCAACATGTGACGTGCGGCAGGTAATGAGTTAAATTGTTTATTAAGCCAGCAATGCTGATTGCCTATAGATAAATTAAGAGAGAACATGTGTATATAAATATGATCTACACGCGCGTCATAAACACCTGCTGTCTTTACTATTGGCGTGGCACGTGGATTGTCTCGTATGATTAACCCCTTCAGTAAGTAACGGGCCTCTGTCGGTCTGGATCGACCATAGATAATGCATCCTAGTTGTTCTGATCTGATTGCCTGCCCAGCTGGATTTGAAGCAGCATCTTCTGTGACTGTAGAGGCCAATGCGGGAGTGGCAGTCCCTGCTGCAACGATCGCAAATGTACGTGGTCGCTGGTCTGATTAGCCCTTACACAGCCGAGAAAAAAACTAACCTAAACAGGGTCCAACTGCAAGAGACATAGATCCTCATGAGCCCCCGCAGTTGCGGGGGCTCATGAGGATCTATGCCTCTTGCTGGCACCACTTTGTGCCTATGTTACTTGGGTGGCTGGGACTGCCGGGGCTTTGAAGAAACACGGATTTCAGAAACAACACCAATCTGCGTGCACCTAGCAGAGAAGGGATTACACGAGAACACTCACTTTACACGAGCTTCATAAACAGCTGGTGTTAACTCATTCTGCCCGCGACACACCACAGCCAGTCATGGCTCGACGATGATAGTTCAAGGGCGGTGGCAGAATAGCTTGGCGCCTATAGAATAGCTTGGCGCCTATGAACTATCATGGTCGGTCTGCCTCCTGAATTGTAATGAAGTCCTCAGAGGATAACTCCAAAATGAGGGTATTTCGTACCTCGGGCACAATGTTCAGTGTCAGTGCCAGCAGAGGATAACTCCAAAATGAGGGTATTTCGTACCTCGGGCACAATGTTCAGTGTCAGTGCCAGCAGAGGATAACTCCAAAATGAGGGTATTTCGTACCTCGGGCACAATGTTCAGTGTCAGTGCCAGCAGAGGATAACTCCAAAATGAGGGTATTTCGTACCTCGGGCACAATGTTCAGTGTCAGTGCCAGCAGAGGATAACTCCAAAATGAGGGTATTTCGTACCTCGGGCACAATGTTCAGTGTCAGTGCCAGCAGAGGATAACTCCAAAATGAGGGTATTTCGTACCTCGGGCACAATGTTCAGTGTCAGTGCCAGCAGAGGATAACTCCAAAATGAGGGTATTTCGTACCTCGGGCACAATGTTCAGTGTCAGTGCCAGCAGAGGATAACTCCAAAATGAGGGTATTTCGTACCTCGGGCACAATGTTCAGTGTCAGTGCCAGCAGAGGATAACTCCAAAATGAGGGTATTTCGTACCTCGGGCACAATGTTCAGTGTCAGTGCCAGCAGACGCAGACTGTGTTTTCTGCAATCTTCGTTAATTCAACACCAACCCCTTCCCCCCCCCCCCCCCCCCGAAAAAAAAAAAACAACCTAAACCCACCCCCCACCCCCCTCCCAAAAACAACAAAAAACAAAAACAAAGCAACAACAACAAAAAAACAACAACAAACAAACAAAAAAACAAAAACGACCAAACAAACAAACAAAAAACAACAACAGCAAAAAAACATAGCGGCGTCTTAGGAACATGGATTCAAAGTGGTGTCAGCAAGATGCATAGATCCTCATGAGCCCCCGCAATAGCCGGGGCTCATGAGGATCTACACCCCTTGCACTTGGGTGGTGTTCACTGAACGGGTTAATATTTTTTTCGCTTCAGAGTTATTGTCCTGTGTGACGAAAAAAAAAAATCACACAGACAAAATTGTCGACACCTGGGACATAAAACAAAACTTGAGTTGTAACGAGCTCCATGACCATGTTGCAGTTGTGACAAAAGCTCGAGGACATTCGTGCTTTGTAATAATATCACAAATGCTCGTGGGATCTCCGAGAGTTCTGTGACATTTTGTAACACAGTGGCTTTGAAAGATATTTCTCATCATGTGCATGTGAAACGGAGGGGGGGGGGGGGGAGGAGGAGGAAGCATACCTGACTTGTTCCTTGTTGCTTTTCAGCCCGCAAAAAATAGGGGGAGGGGGGAGGGGTGGGGGTGGGGAGGAGGTTGAAATAGGGAAATAGGATTGGAGGTGGTTGGTGGGTTGACAAGATAACTGACAGGCCAGCCTCGTGAAATCAAACTTAAAAATCAAAATCTTATATTCTGCTCTAAAAGCAATACATTTATTTAAAAAGCATAGTAGTAACATAAAAAAATTAAAAAAATCGCCAAAATAATTATTTTTTCTCAAAATGTTTTGTTTTCTCCTAAAATATTTACCCCTCTCTACCTACTTTTTCCTGTGGGGCGGGGTGTGCGGGGTAAGAGACAGCCCTCCCCGCCCCCCCCCCCCCCCCCTATTGTCATATGACAAGGATTGTCCTTTTTAAATCATTGTAAATTCAACTTCGGTAGATTCCAAGACGTTCAAAAAATATACAAAGTAGACTCATGAGCCCCCGCAACTGCGGGGGCTCATGAGGATCTTTGTCTCTTGAAACTGTATCGTTTCACTTTTTCTCAGCAAGTCAAAGGATTAATAAAGAATTAATATAGCCAGTTGTTCCGATTGCGACTGCAATCTACAGGACTTTGTCAAAAAGGCATTTAAAATTTAGTCCTATACTTATATCTAAGAGTCTTTCGTGAATTATTAGACAAAAGAACCGCCGCCCCCCCCCCCCCCCCCGAAATAATAATAATAATAATAAATAAAAACAAACAAATAAAATAAATAAATAAATAAATAAAAATAAAAGTAAAAAACAGAGCAGTCAACCGAAACTATGACACACGTTTTTAAAAGGCTTGCTTACCTGGCGGGTATATACTGCTGAGAGCCATCTTGGTTCTTGTAGTCTTTGACCACCGTCAGTACCACAGGCACTACAGCAATGCACTCCACCACGATGATATGATGACGTACTCGTTCCACTTCTTTATTGAAATGCCACAAGCAGTCTACACGAAGTCAGTCTGAATGCGTCACTTCTAAATTCATCCTGCATGCCCGAAGCTCTGGAGTTGTCCACCGCCGACTCTGTGACCGGCTCAGAACATGATAGTTCAAGGGTGGTGCCAGAATAGCTTGGCGCCTCCAGGCGCCAAGCTATTCTGGCACAACCCTTGAACCATCTTGGTAGATCCCCTTACTAGGCGCCACGCTATTCTGGCACAACCTTTGAACTGTCATGATATAGCCGTGTAGTGTTGTAGTGTGCACCGCGTCTGGTCTGACTGGGAGAAAAAGAACATTCCACCCAGGCCAGCAGCCAGTCGACTCAGCCTCGTAACACCACTCCCAGCCCCCTGTAAATAGTTTTAAACAGTTTCTAATGGCAAGTTCGGTATTTGGTGCTGCAGAGTCTTTAACGCTCGTCCGAGCACGACTTTACACCGGGAGAAGAAGAAGAGGAAGACGAGCACTCACATTTAAAAAAAAAAAAAAAAAAAAAAAAAAAAAAAAATATATATATATATATATATATAATATATATATATATATATATATATATATATATATATATATTATATATATATATATATATATATATATATATATATATATATATATATATATATATATATATATATATATATATATATATATATAGACGGAGTTTGCTCCGGGTTTTCACTTTGCAGTGACTCCTTGCGTCTTCCATTATGACAATAAGCTTTTCGTTTATCTATACGGTGTCTAATTAGTGTATCGCTCACAAACCAGACAGGTCATTAATTTATCATGCACAAGCAGAATGAAGTCCATCAAGTCTATTTCCCTTTCAACAAAGTCGAATGTAAGATTGCAAAAGTTTGCAAAAAACAAATCGGTGTTTTGTTTTTCAGAAGACCCGATCACGTGTTCTTTTTAATATACATTACTCCGCCTCTACAGAGCTCCGTAAATAACAAGAAAACAGTGAGGCAGCTGGTCACGTCAGCTGTTTATGTATTCATTTCAAAAAGCAGCTGTAACAAAGGACACCTCTACAAAGAGCACTGCTCAAAAACTGTGACTGAACTTTGTCCGGACGGAGTTTTCTTTAAAACAAATATCGACTGGGGGCTTGAATAAATATTTAAAATCAGTTTTAACCCCCTTCACTGCCAGTGGACGCAGATTATGTAAAACAACATCAGACGCCAAAGGAATGTGGACACAAAAGGGTTCCAGCAAGAGGCATAGATCCTCGCGACAGCTCTTGCAGTTCAGTGTTATTCACTTTCCCTAGGCAAAGAAGGGTTAAAACTTGAAAACTTACAAACAGATCTCAACTAAAGAACTGTCTGAGACTAAACCTTTTTTTTCGAAAACTCTGCGACAGAACCGTGGCCAGACATTTTTCAAATACTCTACTACTAAAACCGTGGCCAGACCTTATTCGAACACTCTGCGACTAAACCGTGACCAGACCTTATTCGAATACTCTGCAACTAAACCGTGGCCAGACCTTATTCGAATACTCTGCAACTAAACCGTGGCCAGACCTTATTCGAACACTCTGCGACTAAACCGTGACCAGACCTTATTCGAATACTCTGCAACTAAACCGTGGCCAGACCTTATTCGAATACTCTGCAACTAAACCGTGGCCAGACCGTATTCGAATATTCTGCGACTAAACCGCGGCCAGACTTTTTTTTCGAGTTCTCTGCGAAAAACAAATCGACTGAGGCTTGATCGGGGAACTTTACACGAGAGCAGGTGCAAGGGCTTATTGGCTAGATCTGTTGTTATTGGTTCTGACTCAAAGAGTCCAACTAAACACAGCATTTTCTTCAGGCCAGTGTAGTCCTGGTGCCACCCCCCAGGCAAGACTCGTAAGCGAATGTAGAGCGGTCGGAGACGTCTGCAATTGTATAGTCCTTAACCGTTTTGGCTGTCGGTAGCGCTTTTATTGCGATGATTCCTGAAGGAATCATCACGATAAAAGCGCTACCGACAGCCATGGGTTAACCCCTGCGTTGCCAGTGGCCATCCTTCGGACAGTGTAGTCCTAGTGTAAGCCTCAGACAAGGCCCGTTTGTGAACAGAGGGAGCGGTTGGAAACTTCGTTAACTGTAATCTTTAGCCCATTCACCGCCAGCGGCCATGAATGAAGGATCCTTTGGCCAGTGTAGTCCTAGATTCAGTCTCGGCAAGGCTCGTTCGTGCACACCGGGAGCGATCGGAAGCTTATTTGAATGTAGTCCTTAAAGCCTACAACGCCAATTGCCCTGAATAAAATATCAATTGGCCAGTGTAAATCTCTTGTGTCAGTCGCAGGCACGACCCATTCGTGAACAAAGGCAGCGGTCGGAAATTTCTTTAACCGTAGTCATTAACTCCTACACTGCCAGTAACCATGTTTGAAGGATCCTTTGGCCAGTGTAGTCTTAGTGTCAGCCTCAAGCAAGACCCGTTCGTGCACATGGGAAGAGGTCTGAAACTTCTTTAAATGCAGTCAATTACCCTTCACTGGTAGTAGTCATGGATGAAGGATCCTTTTGGCCTGCGTAGTCCTAGTGTCATCCTCAGGCAAGACCCGTTTGAGAAAAGAGACTTGGAAAATTCACACTCCGTACCCATTCACTGCCAGTGACCGTGGACGAAGGATCATTTACCCGCGTAGTCCCATCGTCAGCCTCAGATAAGACTCGTAAAAGAAGAAAAAAAAAAAAGAAAAAAAAAAAAAAAAAGGGAGCGGTTGGTAGTTATCACCAACTTCACTGCTAGTGGCCATGAATGAAATAATTGAATCGATCGGGGTCCCAACCTAGAGCCGGAGATGGGTGGACCAATGACAGTTGAAGGGTTGCATCAGATCAGCTTGGCGCCTCCGGCGCCAAGCTGATCTGGTGCTACCCTTCAACTGTCATCGTTCCCTCCATCTACCCTCTGAAAGCGGAACGCACTAAATACGCCAGGGAACTGCTGCAAAGTTTGGAAAGTCAGTGTCACGCTTGAAAGATGTGGACCACTCGAAGACTGACCTCTAGACAACAGATCCCCTTGGGAAACCCCAGATACAAATAAGAGAAGCAAGAGACACAGAGCCACACCGGCCGCCGCAACTGCACGGTTGCCCTACTTTGGCAAAACCAGTATGTACATTTTTGTGTGTAAAAAACGTGAGTTTCGTTGCATTGCAATAAATTAAATCTTGATTTTCACAAAAAAAGAACATACTCGCTTTTGACTTTTGTCCATGGAAATGTGGGCAAGGTCCGGAAGTTCAAAATCACAGGCGCAAGGTCAGAATCGAAGACTAATTAACTTTTTGCAGAAAACTAGTTTTGAAACAGTAATGAAATGGCATTGAACCGTCAGACTAGCGCAAAGAAGAAGTTAACGATGTCCCGTAATTTACTAGTAATGATCTGAAGAAAAAACACAATAAAAACAGAATCAAAACTTAAAATCCAGGCAAAGCTCGGAATGAAATAAAAGGGCGCTCAGTGTTTGCCCTGCTTTAACTAAGACCGTCCTGCCCATCTTTTCACAAGTCAAGTGAGTATGCATACTTAACAGAGGTGTCGTTACTGCTCCTTCGCACAATTCGGGTAACTCCCCTACGTAGCAAGAAAGCAGAAACGTCTTTCATATCACGAGATCAAAATTCATAACTAAACAAAAGCTCGGCGAGTCCTGTTTGTGCAACATTATCGGAAGACATACCGAGAACATGTGCATACATTTATTGACTGGAGCAAGTCGCTTTAAGTCTTGTATTAGTTTGTCTCAATATTATTTTAACCTATTTAGCCCCGAAGCACGACAGAAAGAGATAGATTGGCCATGATAATTCAAGGGTAGTGCCAGATTTGCTTGGCGCCATCAGGCGCCAAGCAAATCTGGCACTAGCCTTGAATTATCATTTTCGATCCATCTCCTGCAACTTGTACATAGCCGTTAGGTGACACCTCCAATTAAAAAAAATGTGTCCCTGTGGTTGAATGGGTTAAAGAAGTGTCCTTTCTCAGTAGTAATTTAGTTCATCTTTTTTCGCTTGTTTCCTGTCGACTAAGTCAGTCCTAAGAAAGCACTACACCGACAATGTTGTTTCTTTATGAAATTCTAACTCCAGACCCAAAAAGGTGAGTGCCAAGCATGTTTAATGCAAAGAAAAATCCCAACAAAGACCGAAACACGCCAATTACAAAAGGCCAATTAAAACACGCCAATTACAACACGATTTATTTTAATTGTCAGGGGTTCAAACCCGGAAAATATAATTGCTCTTTCTAAACGTTTTTTTTTTTCTTTCTTTTGCTGGGATTTTCTTTTCTTGACAAAGCTGCTTCACCACTGATTAGTTCTTTCTATGAGTTTCACGTAATTGCGCCCGCTTATACTCTTTCTTTCTCTCAGATTGTGACACACTCGTTTTCTCCTTTTCTGAACACACAGTTCAGCGGCTGTAAAGGAAAAACTGTAATACTTCGCCTGAAGAGGGGCTTTTTATGCACGTTTCTCTCTTGAACGCGGCAAACTCCTCCCCCCCCCCCCCTCCCACAAAAAAAAAAAAAAAAAAAAAAGAAAAAAAAAAAACCCACACACACACAAAAAAAAAGAAAAAAAAAGTACAAAGTCCAGGCTATACCACTGTGAAAGTGAGCTGGTCTTTATTGGGACTTTCCTTACATTTGTTTTGGTCTGTGATTTTGAACCTTACGGCTAAAAGCCGTAAGGTCCAAAATCACAGACCAACACACACACACACACACACACGCACACACACGCACGCACACACACACACACACACACACACACACACACACACACACACACACACACACACACACACACACACACACACACACACACGACGACGACGACGAAGGGCAGCCATTAAGTCCAAAGTCGTCTACATTAATGACAGGCTTTCTGTATGATGTGCCAAGTTCAATAAGTCTACTTACTGCAAAATGTGGTTAGGGTACAATCAGAACTGTTATATAGACTTCATGATTGGAGAAGACGTATAGCAAGCCATTCTTTTTGTCCAAATGACAGATTTATGGTGATGAGATTAGCTACAATTACTGTCCACTGGTACTTACATTGAATCCAAATGACATATTTTGTGATAAATGATATTAACCACGTATTAACCATCATGTATTGGAATTGATGATAATTTTTGTCCTATAAACCTAACACTCGTTCTTCGCAAGGAAAACGCAGATTTGAAAAGAGCCGGCAAGAGGCACAGATCCTCATGAGCCCCCGCGACAGATGGGGCTCATGAGGATCTATGCCTCTTGCAGTTGGATAATGCCCTCCAATGTCATGGCGGTGAAGAGGTTAAGCAAAGTCAGTACGTCCCCTTACACTGATATAAGCCACATGTACATTCAGTAAGCCGTTCAGTGCCGAAATAAATTGAACTTCCCCCAGCTGCAAGAGGCATAGATCCTCATGAGCCCCCGCAGTTGCGGGGGCTCATGAGGATCTACGCCTCATGCTGACACCGCTTTGAATCCATGCTCTGGGACAGCTAGGGTTTTGTGGTTTTGAATTAAGGAAGATTGGAGAGACACAGAGTCTGCGTCAGATGGCACTGATCGAGTTAATCCAAACCTTAGAGACAAAAACAGCAGCAGTCACTCATAATGCTCCAATAACATAGTCTGGGACTACAGACTCCACTATGCCCTATTATGATATTAAGTCACGAAGTCGCGAAGCCCACTGACACAAATCATCAGCTCACAGAAAACAACCGTTACGTTTGTAGTACGTCTTAGTTGAAAGGTTAGCACATTCTAATCCAGGACCGAAATCCCCAAATTTTGAAGTTTTCCTTTGAAGGAGACATTTCTAGAGACAGATCGAGCATGATAGTTCAAGGGTGGTGCCAGAATAGCTTGGCGCCCATGGGCGCCAAGCTATTGTGGCACCACCCTTGAACTATCATGCTTGATCCATGTCTGGCTGTAGTGTAGTCGGATTAACGTCTTTTGTCCACCTAGCACGTCTTAGTCTCGGTATGCAGACTTCGTAATAATGATATCAGCGCGAAGTCATTAAGTCCATTAACAAAACACAGACACCTGATTTATTTAGCGGCACTCAGTGAGTAGACGATCTGCGGGCCAACACCTGCTATAGCCAGCTCATAAAATATATCATTTCTGTCTACAGTCTGGGCATGCCCGATTATTATATACTATAGTATATACCGTGCGAAGTCACTTAGTCCACTTACACAAATCACAGAGACCTGATTCGATTAGTAACACTTATTGAGCAAAAGTTATACGGGCCGTCACCTGCTATAGCTAGCTCACAGAAAACATACCTGACTTACGTCGACAGTCTGGGCATGCAAACTTAACTAATATGATCATGGGAAATCATTAAGTCCTTTGACACGAATCACAAACTAGTAATTCGATAAGCGGAAGTCAGCGAGCAAAAGATTCTCGGACAATCGTAGCCTACAGCCGGCTCACGGAAAAACATCAGTTACCTCTATAGTACTAGTCTGGGCATGCAAACTTCACTAGTATGATATACATAGCAAGGCGACGTCACTAAATCCTTTGACACAAATAACCAGACTCTTAATTCGATCAGAAGCAGTCAGTAGGCAAACGATCCACGGGCCGACTCTAGCAGTCGAAAGCGGCATAACAGCTCTGTTGCGTCTGTAGTTTGAGCATGCAGACTTCACGACCATGATGTCAAGCCGGCGAAGTCACTAAAGGCCTCGAACACAATAACCCAGTACGCAAAAGACCATAGTGACGGAGTCTGCCGCAGTAGCCCCGCGCACTGTAGTGCGCAGGCCCATGGCGGCCGACTTCGGCACGATAGCCTTTTGCGTACTGAGCGCACACTCCTCCTGAAAAGTGGCCGTCAGAAGGTCTAACATTGGGATGACGTCAGCCTTCCTAGAGTCAGACGGCGAATATCATTATATCACAGTAATATTGCAAGCTAGTGAGTTCCGTCGTAGCTAACTTAAACAGCAGACTCCTGCTCTGATAAGTGGCAGTTATTGAGCAAAAACATCATCGAGCCGACGTCATGATCAGCCTCAGACTGAAACAGTTATGATGTGAAGTAAAAATTAGTGAGTCCACTCACACAAATCACAGATTCCTCAGTTGTAGGCGAATCTGTCTGTTGTTTATATCACCGATAAAAGCAACGTAATATTTGCAATTGGCAAAAACGACAGATAAACTCAAAAGGAATTGATTCCACGCAGGTCAAAATAAAATAAGATATAAATCCAAAAAATCAGATGCCCTTCTGACATAAACGGTACGCTATATAGCCGAGAGCGAGCACTTGATGACTGCCTCCGTGGCACGTCAGCGAAAGGACATTGTTTTAATAGACGTTCTTTTGTTTTCTGAGCGCGCTAGACCTTATCCTTGACGCATCTGGAAACTGTCTAAAAATAAAGAAAGTTTCCACTAAATGATCCTGGTACTGCCTGTCTGTCTCTCTTTATGCATTCGAGGCGTGTCGCATCCAGATACGCGGCGTAAAGCCGTGTATCCATATGCGGCACGCATCGAATGAGTAAAGAACGTTATGCCGCGTATCTGGATTCAGCACGCATTGCATGAGAAAAAAAAAAACTTAATGCCGCGTATCCGGATTCGGCACGTCTCGAATATGTGAACCCTTTGGTTGTCGGTAGCGTGTTTGGTCGAGGTGATTCCTGCAAGAGTCGCCTCGACCAAACACGCTATCCACAGCCGAATGGTTAACGCTACACAACGAACTCTTGGACGAATTTCCCAAAAGTTGGGAGCTGTCCCCTGTAGCCTACAATACTAACATTTGAGGATACCCTCGACAGTGATAGCTCAAGTCAAGTGCCAGAATAGCTGATGTTTCGAGATCTGTATAATATGTGCTTCTTATCCCAGCCAGACAAAACTACATCCGCCATGACAGCTCAAGGGAGGCGTCAACCTTGAATCGTGCTTGGTCAGATTTTATCTTGTTAGAGTAGCAGGCTAAATCTGCTTTGTCAAAGCAAAAGACAGCAAGCCCATTTTTATGAAAAGCGAGATTTTCATAATGATACAATGAAAATCTCGCTTTTCACAAAAATGTTTTTTTTTTCCTTAGCATGGCTTAAAGGGCTAAGCTGTCCGACCTAGATATGAGAAACCAAATATTCTTTTTTTAACTGTGGGTTCATATGCCACGTTCATAGTGCCACGCCCTGACGAAACTTCCTAGATGCGATCACAAAGCAATCTTAGAAATAGAAATAGAAATTCTTACGTGTGTGCACGAAGCAATTTTATAAATAGAAATCGAAGTTTCGCATCGCAGAGACACAAACAACCATATTTACGTGGACAGTGAACGTGAAACTCATTCACCGGAAGTTCGCCAAGTGAGATGCTTCTTGAGTTACTAACAAAAGCTTTAGACGGCCTGTATCGCTGAAAATTACCTATGGAGCTAGGGAATAAGTATTCGAAGACAAGGCCTGTGACAACACGAATACACACACCAAAGAGTCCTGTCTGGTCTAACGCGAGATACTGGTAAGCACAGCGCTCCACAGAAACCTGCATACATGTATTATCGCGGACTGTCACTTCACTGCGGTTTTGTTTTCCTTCATGCTTTCTCTCATTTTTTTCCTCACGGTTGTTCCCCTATACCGGCCACGTACAACAGCGGTGTATTGACAGCAGTATTTGTGGAGGATACACGCTCCAGGCTGACACACACACGCGCGTGCAGTCAGGCACAGAATTACTGAGTATTTAGGCGCGTCGCATGGTACACTGAATAAGCTCTGGTGGCATGGACAGCGGTTAAACCTTGAATTAACCGACCATACCAGCAACCAGTTTAATGACTGTGATTGGGTTGGTCTGTGATTTTGGAAAACAAGGCTTCCAGGTTTAAGGTCTAGAATCGCAGACCGCCACAGGTTTGAGCCCTTGCGCTTCGAGGGACACAGACGTAAATGAACCTTACATAGCAAAACTGTTGCTGAGGCCAGCGAGGGACTCGTGACTCAGGCTTGAGAAATACAGATGCAGTTGTCTTCAGCGAGCGGCATAGATCCTCATGAGCCCCTGCAATTGCGGGGGCTCATGAGGATATATGCCTCTTGCAAATGAACTGGCAATGATTTAGTAGCACTTACCCGGCCGCGTCACGCCAGCTGCGGCATCCAGTTAAAGCTGACTTTGAGACAGAGACTGATGGGGTTGTAGGGCATAATGTGGTCTGGCTTGTTTCTACCAACTTGCGGTAAGTAACTCATTCATAAATTGCGGTAAATATTCATGCATGCACTTCCGTATAAAAGATAAAATCTGCTCTCTGAAACCTTAAGCAACATTGTTGTTATTGTCTTGTATAATATAGGTTCTTTCATCTGCAATGCATTGAATCCCAGAAACTATCGATCAGTATTAACACAGACTGACACTCTCAGCAAACTACTGACTGTAGTTCCATGAAATAAAAGCTACACAATCCATTTGTTGCAAAAGCATTTCAAGCCAATAATTTCAAAATTGTCCTGACGTGAAATAGTTTTGTAGCATATGGATTTTATGTATGCGTACACGTGTTTTTAATGTTTGAGGAATTATATCGTCAAACGTATGATAGGCATTTTGCGATTATTCCGGTTTCACAAAAAGAATTTAGATCCTAACAGAGACATAGATAACATTGTGTTTGTCTCTGATCCTGTATAAACTCCGCCTGGCGAGTCTGTCACCTACTACCTTTTTTTTTTTTTTTTTTAAATGTCCTCCATGAGTTTTTTTCATATATTTTGAAATTATGTTTAAAAATCATTTTTGATTATATAGAAATACACTGCATTCAAAACTGTTACACCACACGCACGTGTGCTGGTCTGTGATGTTGGACCTTGCGGCTGAAACCCGTAAGGTACAAAATGACAGACCGGCACCAATATTCATAGGGCTATCGAGGCAACGTCGCAATATTATTTCGAAGAAAGAGGGACCAGCAACTCCGGGTGTTAGTGTGAATCTTTAAGAACTGCTGCTCTAAAAAACTTCGCAAGAAAAGTATATACATTCTACATCGCTTATAACAAGGTCGGTTATAACAAAAGTCGGATATAACAACACTTTTCCAGAGGTCATGACAGCACTCTTTCCATGTAAATCGCTTCGCTTATAACACACTTTAGATATAACAACAAGAATAACCTGGTCGTCTGGCGATTTGTTATAGCCGAACTTTACTGTATCAATATATATATCAATATATACTAAAAAAACAAAAGAAATGCGACTTTTTTCGGAACCATCGGAAGTGTTTCTGATGGTTCCGAAAATGTCGCATTTCTTTTGCTACTCAGCATAGTTTAGTCTAGTAATAACTACTTAAGCATGTATTCGGCGTTAAATTAACGAAGGTTTTAGAAACACAATTTGCGTCTAAAAAAGAAGTGTTCTTGCTGACTGTGCCGTTTCCTCAAACGACGCCGTCCATTTTGTTGTTTACGGGCAAACAGTTTCAAGTTGATAACAGTGAAATATCACCTTTAAAACCATTCCATTTAAACTGTGGGTTGAAGTCGAACCCGCATTAATTGTTCCGTCCGAATGTATTCCTCTCGGCTCCTTGACGCGCATGCGAATGTCCAGAAAGAACTTTGACAGATGCGAAGCGGGGAGAGAACTCTCGCACACGCGATGGGAGACAACTCTGGAAGAACTGTTAATAAGCATCATTAACTGAGTCTGAGTGAAGTTAGGCGTGCCTGTTTTGTGATGCAAATTGGCTGGGAAAAAGGTGTTGAGCGATACACCCCTTCGTCTACAGCCTTTTACATAATTTATGACACTAGTTAACCTTTTCTACGCCGGGAATTCAGTTAACGCGATCCAGTTGCAAGATACAAAGATCCGCATGAGCCCCCGCTCATGAGGATCTATGTCTCTTGTTGAAACCACCTCATATCCGTGTTCCTTTGGTGGCTGGGGATCATTTGACGTTGAATTTCACGATTTCAAATCATCAATCCGCGACCACCGTCATTAAAGGAGTTAACCCCTCCTAGGTCGGATATATTTATAGTTCTAAAGACAGTTTCAGTGAATGAGAGTTGTGAAGGCTCGAGCGTAGTGTCTGATCAGCTTGTTGCCCGGAAAGGCTTAAAAAAAAAAAAAACCATTAAGACAATACATTTGAGATGTTATTCATATCCTCAAATGTTGACGAGTGTGTCTTAACTGATTCTACCCCGACACCGAAATCCCCAAATTTTGCCGTTGTCCTCTGAAGACTGCAATGGAGTGTAGGACACACATCGACCATGATAGTTCAAGGGTGATGCCAGAATAGCTTGGCGCCCATAGGCGCCAAGCTATTCTGGCATAACCCTTAAACTTTCATGATCGATCCATATATTGCTGTGGTGTGTCTGGGGTAGAATGAGTTACAGCAATAATCGTTGTCATGCTTCAATGAAACCGTGCCCAATCTTTGCATATTATGTGACGCATTATGTACCACGAAAATGTCTTCGGAAAAAATGCATGTAAGTAGGTCATGTTTCAACATTGAAATCGGACCCAAACTTCACATATTACAAACAAGGCTATCGGGACAAAGTCGGCTGCAGTGGGTCCGCGCACGACAGTGCGCTGGCCCACTGCGGCCGACTTTAGCCCGATGGCCCTTGCTTACTGATATGTGGCTCGTTATATGACACGAAAATATCATCCAGCAATAATGCATGAAATTCTGCTCTGTAAGCCTACACACTCGAGAGAGTAATCGGAAGAAATAAAACCTCATAGTCCAATGCTCTTATCGTAGATGTTTTTTTAATATGTTTTTCGCGAACAGATCGATAAAACAGTGTCGTAGGAACTGGCGGAGCTACGTGGGAAGAGGTATGGATGGCCATACCTCCTCAGCAAGGAATTAATAATCAAAGAAAGAATGATACCATCTCTGAGCATTGTAAGGCTAAACTGTCTTGCCTCCATACCTCCATTTTTTTGCTGTGGGTCACACCTCCTCTCAGACTATCCTGCACAGTAGAATCTGTTTTGAGGAACACCTATGTTTTGCAAGAAAAAGTGGTATGTGATGTGTACTTTATCAAGAGAATTCTTGAAAAGCAAAACTTGTCAGCTGACAATAAAGACCATCATCAAGGTGGCTACAGCGGGTCTTTAATAACAGGCAATCTCTCATAAGGGAGGTCATTAAAAAAAATTGAATTCTCACAACATTTAAAATTGTCATAAATTATTTTTCCCGAATACGGCGACCAGTATGGCGTAGATGGCCAGGTTATATCTCATTTTGACGTTAACCTTCCCCCCCCCCCCCGCCTCCTCCCCCCGTCGCCCCCCCCCCCCGGCCCTCCCCCCTCCCGCCCTCCCCCCCCCCCCCGGCCTCCCCTCCCCCAACCCAATCTCTTGTAGTTCGATGGGAAGACTGTGAAAATAGGTTAGGGTCAAGTTTCTGAGAAAACCGCCCCTGAAAATCGTCCTACGCCACTGTGAAAGAAGCCGTGCCGGATACAGATGGCGCCTGACGCTGTGGCTTTGTTGGTAAAATGCCAGTCCCAGTGCGGCGGCAACCACAATACCCGATGTGAGGCGTACAAGGCGAAGACAAGGGGTGGGTTGCGGGTGAGGGAGGAAAGGAGTGGGATCTGATCGGTATCGAATAACTAAAAGACAGTACATATCCGCCAGTGTCCATGGTGACACTTGTACTCCATTTAACCCTTTGCATGTCAGTAGCGGTTTTTTTCCTTCAGGAATCATCACGATAAATACAGCTACCGACACACAAAATGTTAAAGTATTAGAAAACAATGCAAATATGTTACTTTGTTCAACACATGACAGTCATCTGTTACAAAATCGAAGGTCTGTCCACATTAACCCCTTCACTGCGGAGGGAAAGTAAACACAATCCAAATGCAAGAGACATAAACCTTCATGAGCCCCCGCATTCGCGGGGGCTCATGAGGATTTATGTCTCTTGCTAGGCCTATATTCTTTGAGGCTGTTATTTTTATTTTTTGTTGTTGTTCCATTTCAATTGTGTCCTTCACGCGAATGTCGGTCAGTGTGCCGTGGTTCAGACAGACGCAAAACCCGTGATCAGTGGAAGCGATGGGGTTAACGGTTATGTAAAATTGTAAGCCTACTGTAGCAACATTTCTGCAACAACCATCGACAATCTAGAAACAAACAAATAAGTAAACAAGGTGGGATGAACCATAACCCACAAAGTCACTTCTATACGAGAGCTGTCCTCGCTGTCAATGAAGTTTGACCTGATTCTGATGTTGAATTATCTCCTATTGAAGTCTCGCAGAACTGCCAATGTGTCAGTGAGTTCTATAAGGGGTGCAGGACATACGCGTCATTGATTTGTCAAACGTCATTTGTCATGACGTAAGTTTTAGTTTTTACGTAATTTTATATTTTACGTAATATGAGTTTCACTTTCGCTTCATAGGCTTGAGAAAATGGTGACAAAACTAGAACTTCACGGTACAATATCAGTCTTACTATAATTTGTGTAAAAGCAGGTTGACTTTACCTAGCTACATGATATACTACGTACACGGGAGGGCGCATGAGGATCTATTCCTCCTGGAAATGTGCGCATGTTTGTGAGAGAGAGAGAGAGAGAGAGAGAGAGAGAGAGAGAGAGAGAGAGAGAGAGAGAGAGAGAGAGAGAGAGAGAGAGAGAGAGAGAGAGAGAGAGAGAGAGAGAGAGAATCAATGAATGAATCAATGAATCTTTATTTTACAACGGTGAAGATATTAACACAGTCAGTGACTATGTCATTTTTCCTACCTGCCGTTGCTACAACTACGACTAAGTACAAAATATACATAAAACAGGGACATCAAAGCACAGTCAAACTATATATATATATATATATATATATATATATATATATATATATATATATATATATATATATATATATATATATATATATATATATATATATATATATATATATATATATATATATATATATATGATAAGTTATTGGTCGGAGGGGTTCGCTACACGGACCTTTGTAGGCCTGAGGGAGGTCAAAGGAATCATTGTACCCCGAAAGCCGAAGGCCTGAGGGGTACAATGATTCTTTTGACCTCCCGAAGGCCTACAAAGGTCCGTGTAGCGAACCCCTCCGACCAATAACGTATTTGTTTTTCTTCCTTCGTTTATTGTTTAGAAAAAATCCGGTTTATGAAGACGGCCGCTTCTGTGGCGGATAGGTGACACCATTGAATATACATGTTCTGCCGGGGATTCCCAGTCTTTACGAGACAGAGTGTGACGTAGCATGATTCCGTGTGAAGCGCAAGTTTCGCGAGTAAAAAGCTAATCTTGGCTTGTGTACAGAATGATTCAAGCTGCAATGTCTACAAAAGGTCGTTAAAGTATAACAGTGACAGTGCTTCGTGACTGCTGTGTGATTCAGAAAAATTAAGAACTTTTTGATGAAGCGATCGGCATTTGACCACTGATGTGACAGCTTGTGCAAGTTAGCATGGTGCCTCGTGCTTTTAGATTCAAGATGACTGAAGGGGATGCTTCGAGTGTGCAGCAGATTGTCGTTGTTATATCCTAAAGTGTCGTGTGTGTTGGGATATCTGGAAAAAGGAATACAAAAAAAAAAAAAATAAATAAATAAAACGCCCGTTGTTAACAGCAGGACTAGTGCTGAGATGGATTTTAAGGTAAGATTTTATTTTACAGCGTTGACATGATGTCACTGAGATAGTCTTCGAAAATTCGTGAGATGTTTTTTTTCTTTTCCGATAGTCCCGCATTGAGTGACGTGAAGAGAGAACTTTGGCAATAGCGTGCTTTGTGTATAGTGTTGCTGGGTGTGTATTTTTGTTTTACTTCTTGAATTTGTTGCTCTGTGCTTTGGAGAAATTGTGGCATGTTGGTGGCTGAGCAGACGACAGTGTGTTGCCGGTTTGCAAGGATTGCTGTCTCTGATTGGTTAAAAAAAAAAAACTCGTAGCTATTTTTGTTTCGTGGTTTCCCGAACTTTGAAAATGTCTCGGTGCATGGCGATGAGATGGATTTGGCGAAGGCTTTGCTGTTTGCGCTGTGTAATTAGTGGTGAAATATTGTTTAAGTTGGCTCCTCACGTCGTAAAAAATAAGGCAGACGATGTGTATTACGTCAAATAGGACTACTTTAGTGCGTTTTTTTCCTGCTATCTTATCGAACCGAGTTGCTGTCAAGACTCGAAAACGAGGTCCTAACGCGTCATCTAGAGGGCTATAAAACGTCCGCCATTTTTCGCTACAGTGGTTTTTATATCACGGTCACATGGTACAGTTTGCGCTAAAGTGTGACTGGTCGTGTGACGTAGGGAGGAAAACACACACACACATATATATATATATATATATATATATATATATATATATATATATATATATATATATATATATATATAGAGAGAGAGAGAGAGAGAGAGAGAGAGAGAGAGAGAGAGAGAGAGAGAGAGAGAGAGAGAGAGAGAGAGAGAGAGAGAGAGAGAGAGAGAGAGAGAGAGAGAGAGAGAGAGAGAGAAAGACAGAGAGAGAGAGAGAGAGAGAATGACGTGATATTTAGAGTATATGTCAGTGTCTGCGTGGTGACGGAGTTGCCTCTTTGACGTCACTGCCACTGTCAGACTTTCTCTAGAAGTAAAGTTTTTTTTTTTAGTGTTTTAATTTTTTTGAAAAGAATTAAATTCTACTGAAGAAGTTGAAAGGATACAAAACTGGCTAACGAACTCTTCCAATGTCTTTCTTCAAACTAGCTATATGCAAAGGTTCAAACAAATATGACAAAAATTACGGTCTTTAATCTGGGTCAACCGAGTTCCTATAAACGGTTGTTTATGTCTTCAATGAGACATTCAATTACAATATGCTCGGAGGTTCTCTTGGCCACCCACTTAAGAAAGTATTTCGCCAAGTTTCAAGCTTGTGTGTACAGAAATACCGGAGATCACTCTTGTTTACATACATACGCACACACATACGCACACACATACGCACATACGGAGCTTCGCGCCAAATGTACGTTCAGCAGCGAGGTTAGCGTAACTAGACTTGACGTAATTTTTATCTTGTTACTTCAATTGTTAGAGGTTTAGCCTGCCCGCCTTTGACATCATGGACATGCTATTAAATTCGCCCCACCGCGACCCGTCCTAAAAAGCCCCTTCTATAAATAGAAGGGACTTAAAAAGACAAGTAAACAAGATGAGCCAACAAGGAGACTAGTAGATAAGAAAACAGACAAGCAAGCAAGTATGCAGCCTACCAACCGACCGACCGACAGATTGACAGATCGATAGACAGACAGGACAAACAAACAAACAAACAAACAAACAAACAAACAAACATTAATCAACAAACCAACCAACCAACCAGGCCCCCCCAAAAAAAAAAAACCCAAAAAAAACAACAACCCACGAACGAACGAACAAACGAACAATCGAACGAACGAACAAACAAACAAACAAACGAACAAAAGAACCAACCAACCAACCAACTGAACGAACGGACCGACCGACCGACCCACCAACCCACCACCAACCAACCAACCAACCAACCAACGAAAGAACAAACAAACAAACAAGCAAGCTAGCAAACGATAAACCCCCTCTTAACTGCCTCCCCGCCAAAAAAAAAAAAAAAAAAAAAAAAAAAAAAAAAAAAAAAAGAAAAAAGTAACAAAAAAAACCCGTCTTGTTTGTTGCCGTGGCAAACACATAAACCAAAACGAAACCTACATATTCAAACAAGGGCGGACAGTTGCAGAATGGCTGACGCCATCTCTACTTTGACGCAGTGTGAAACGATCGCCTGGCCGCACCTCCTGGTCAAGCAAAATGCCATCGGGCCGACGTCTGCCGCAGGCGGCCCGCGCCCGGTCAAGCGCGGGCCGGCTGCGGCCGACGTCAGCCCGATGGTGTCATGTTTACTGTGGGCTCTGTTGTCAAGCGTCTGACACCATTATGAAAGAGCGTGTTTAATTTACAGATCCTCATCTATATTTTGCTCTGTAGACACGAGCCAGATGTATCGGGTCAAAGTTTAGGACACGTCTGCTGATCGATGCGCTTGCGTGTCGAAGGAGATGGATCGACCTTTATCTGGAAGAGTGGTTCCGGCATGTATTATTGAAATTAGTACAAAACAATCATGAATATTCGATTTGCGTAAACCAGAAGTAGGTCATAGACATACCCTGCATGTCTTTTTGACGCAGACGGCCGGTGGATTATCGTGGATTACCTCATTTTAATCCACTATTTTCGAAGTACGTTGAGTTATGACTTACTCCCGATGTTCGAACAATGCCATCGAGCACAGAAGCTTAAGGGTGCTGTCTAAACATATTGGAGCTTTTCCATGAGACAGACCGCGAGTACACAGATATTTTGCCAGCAGAGATTTTGCCGATTCAAAAAAAAAAAAAAAAAAAAAAAAAAAAAACACCCAACCCACAACAACAACAAAAACAACAACAACAAACAACAACACCAAAACAAAACAAACCTCCCACTGAAATGTATTAACGACTTGACTTCCGAAGAAACTTCGAACACGACTCAACTGCAAGACGGATAGATCATTATGAGCCCCCCGCAGTTGCGGGGGCTCAAGAGGATCTTGCTGACTCTTGCTGACACCACTTTGAATCCATGTTGCTGGGACGCCTTGGGCTCTTTAGCGTTGGGATAAACGATTTCAGAAAAAGAAAAAAAAAAAAACACCTGCGTCAACTAGGCAGGGAAGAGGTTAATCAAAGGCCTACATAGTCGTACTCGCAGATTTGCCCGTTTGCGAGAGGCATGGACATTCGTAGCTCGCAGGGGTTAATCTTTTTCCTGCGACTGGACGCCGCATACTATGTTTCTGACATCTTTGTTCGCTCAGCGACCAAAAGCCGCAACAATCCAAGGGACATGGATACACACTGGTCTCAGCAAGAGGTGTAGATCCTCATGAGCCCCCGCATTCGCGGGGGCTCATGAGGATCTACACCTCTTGCATTTGGGTGGTGTTTTATTTTTTTCTATGGCAGTGAACGGGTTAATGAGAATTACTGAATGGGGAAATGAACATTCTCTGCTCCTAAATTTGTCCCTTTTCTTTCCCGGCCATCCTTTTCCACGCCGCCCTCTTTCACCTCAGCCATATTGCAGGGAATTCGAAGAGGCATAATACATCTTCTGCGGCGGAGTTCTGAATATTCGAAATGCACGATAAATTAAAAAAAAAAAAAAAAAAAAAAGCCCTTGGTAGAACTCGTATCCTTGTCAAGGTGTCCCCCCGCATTCAGCACCCCACCACACCGCACCACACACTGGTTGTCCCCTGGAAGACAGCCTGTGTGACCGCAACCCCCATCCTCCTCAAAGCCCATCCATTCTGCACGGCTTGAGGTCTAAGCCCCTTCGAGTCCACACTTAAAAAACACCCTAGAAACTTCAAATCGTCAAAATTGATAAAAGCTTCGATGAAGATGTAACCAGACGAGACGGTAACCTAGTTTTTCAGCTAGAGGGCTATTTGATTAAACTCCTTCACTGCCAGAACCATGATGGAAATCCTTGAAACCATCACAAGTATTAACCTCTAGGCAACAACCACCGCCCTAGGGACACGGATATAAATGAAGCTAGCAAGAGATATTGACCCTCATGGGCCCCCGCGACTGCAAGGGCCCATGAGGGTCTATGCCTCTTGTAAGTTTGGGCGGCTGTAGATATGCACTGGTTGTGGACGGTTTTAAAAAAAAAAAGCGGTGACAATTTCTAGAGCTAATTTCAAATTGTAATTGGAGGCCTCTTGATGCTGTACTCGAGGAAGCTAGTCAGATCTCCACTGCGAAGGCAAAAGGGTGCTATGTCGGTTTTCTGTGCAAAGCATGATTTTCATCGTATTACAATGAAAACATCGCTTTTCTCAAACATGGAGTTACTGTCTTCTGCCTTCACAGGGAAGAACTTGCAAGATGATCGATATCATCTTGTCAAGCCCAGAGCCAAATGTGCACATTGTAAATATGATGTTTTCTGCTCAACAATGTGTGTATTTAAGGTGCGCAGGTCAGATTAACCCCTTCAGTGCCGAGAAAAAGGTAATGTGATCCAACTGCAAGAGACATAGATCATCATGAGCCCCCGCAGTTGCGGGGCTCATGAGGATCTATGCCTCTTGATGGCACCAATTTTTGTCATTCGTTCTCGGGACGCGGGGGCTCTTTGGGTTTAAATCAACAAAGATTTCAGAAACATACTCTGCGTCAGCCGGCAGTGAAGCGGTTAACATAATCAAGAATCGCTTGATCGATTTTTGGCAGCTCAAAATTAGTGTTAGATTAGCTATTGGCAGGTTAATTGCCAGTACAGACTGAAACTACCCATGAACTATCACGGCAGTTCATCCCCACAGTCGCCATGCTAATCTGAACATCTTTCCTTTATTTAAAAACAAACAAACAACAACAACAAAAACAAAAACAACGAACATTGCTGATTCATCCCATGCAAACAGTACATGCTATAGTGAGCAGGCATTACCCAACTCATGCAGCCCGACGGCCGTATTTCCCAAATTTTGGAGGCGTCGTCTTATGACTATGCACCAGTTGCAGGAGATGGATCGACCATGATAATTCAAGGGCAGTGCCAGATTAGCTTGGCGCCGACAGGCACCAAGCTAGGTCACATTATACAGTCAAATTTGGCCAGTTGAGGCAGTGCAAGGACCGGTGTTTTTAAAAATAATTTTTGTCTTGTTTGAAAATTTGTAGTAGGGCTGAATGTTGGAATTTGCTGGAAATTTCTGGTTAGCTGAGAGGAGACATGTTTGGTGCTTTGATTCATACTATCCTGAGCTTATCCAGTGGACAATTTTGGGCCTATGTTGTGTTGCCATTGACGTAGTGATTTGAGGGGCACGCTGATTTCAGCTGTGCTTGGGAGTGGGGTTGGTAAGGAACCAGTTTCATAGCCAAGAAATGAGACGGGTGATGTGCTGTTTTTTTTTTTTTTTTTTTTTTTTGTATTTTGTGCTTGGCAAATGTGCAGCTGGTGGGCGGTAGTGTTTTTTTAGGGAATTGAAAAATTAGGGGATGAGTGGGACTGACTAAGGCTAAGAGACTGGACAGTACGGAAACGGCACTGCGGTCCGTGATCCGCTGTCAATCTGGCACTACCCTTGAATTATCATGGTCGACCCATCTCCTGCTGTAGGGCGTCAGGGCTGAATGGGCTAAGGCAACACTTTCAATCATTTGTGAAAGCGGACAACTATCACAGTTTATCCTACCTCCTCAAGAAAATCTAATCAGGCACTACCTTAAAAAAAAAAGCCAACGCTTTCGTTCATTTCTGAAAGCACACAACTAAACAAGAACACCATTTTCCATTGACCTTTCAAAACCGTGCCAACTTCAACTTTTGGCGGTGGACACGAAAAAGCACCCACAAAAATGTTGTTGACTATCGTGTAATAGGTTTTGCATTCCAGACGGATGTCTTGTACTGAAGCTTATTGAATCTACAGAAAAGGGATTCGACCTGCATCGACCAATTTCAATCAATATTGAAATGGTCTCACAGTTCTCATGCAGAGCCTAGAGGATCCCGGATACCAAACAGTCGTATAAAAAAAATGCTGAATTCGTTGTACATAGCCCCATTTTGGGACTGTATCAGCGGTTATATGATTTGCTATGCCTTTTAACCTTTTTAATGTCTGAACGCAACGAGCAGCAACCAAATGTAAGAGGCATAGATCCACATGGGCCCCCGCATGTGCGGGGGCCCATGTGGATCTCTGCCTCTTGCTGGCATCTGTAATTCATATGTGTATGTCTCACGCAGATCAGGTTAATCTACGTTATTTCCAGAGAATTTATTTCCGGAGACTGACTTTACAGGTGTTAATGCTGAGTTTTATACATGACATCAGATTTAGTTGTGGTTTAAGGCCCACCCCCACACAAGGAATTACATCATTCATTTACGGTCCTTAAAGAGGGCGGGTTATGAGGACAGGGATAATAAAGAGATGATTGATTATAATACGTAAAACGTAATTTTAAAGGGACATTCTCCATGCAAGAAAGGATCAATAGTTTGCAATATCTAAATGTTCTTAGTATGCCTTACAATAATGCTAGATAAAAGGGTTAATTTAAGTTATGAAGTTTGAATGCCGTAAACTGAAAGACTTATGAAGTTTGAATGTAGTAAATTAAAAGACTTTTCTGCCCTTCGTTCCTTGTGTACGTAGGAGAGATCCACCTCAAAGGGCGGTACAAAACATCTATTACGTGTGCCTACGCGCACGGATTGTAAAAGGAAGTGTAGAAAGGTCTTAGTTGAGGCACTGCAACATTGAAAAAGCGTTTTGTCGGCAAATTTAGCAATTTAAACCAACCATGGAACAGGTCGCTAAGATTTAAATGCATGGGTACGATTTTCATATTCTGAGGTTACCGTGCTGATTATATAAACTGCGTTTCCCAGAACTTTACACACCTCTTTCCTATCCTATCTTTCAAGCGCATTTAATCCGATTTTTTTCGATTTAAAAAAACAACAACAACCTTCAGTTGAACTTAATGTAACGGAGAAAACTGATCGGGGAAATGCAAGATACGCTTTCCATTCCTCCCACACCGCCACATACATACCATCGCCATCAACACCCTCTACAATTGAGACAAAAGGTCTTCGGGCCGGCGTCGGCCGTAGCTGGCCCGCGCACGTCCGTGCGCGGGCCAGCTACGGCCGACGCCGGCCGAGGACCTCTTGCTCCAGGAAGCTATCCTGGAGTGGGTACAAATGAGGATGCCGATTCGAATAGATGTCTGGACGTACACTTACCATTTTGAGAAATACATGTACATGCCTGTAAATTCCTTCAACTCAATGAGGGCCGTGAAGAGGAGATTCAACACACGTATTATTAGATTACGGTCCTTCAGGCGTTCCATTCCGCCTGCGAGTGGTGTTAGAGATTCTCGTGAGCCCCTGAAGAGCGCCCGCAGATTAGACACTCGACATGAAGAGTGCAAACGATACTCTATCAAACATAACTTCAATCGTCCTCATTAGCATACTTCTAACCCGGATGAAGTTAAGAACAAATTTAGTCACCGCTGGGATTTCATATACATGAAAGAAAAAAGTCGTGAAGTGTGAAGATGCACCCATCATTTGTAAATTAATGAAAAGAAGAACAAGTCGTATCGGGTCCTACATCTGTCGTTCAAATTGAATTCATGCAGTCGTAAAACAGAACAGAACAGAAAAAATATAAATGACTTGAATTTAAAGATGCAGATGTGCTTTAATAGTAACAGCAAGAGGCATAGATTCACATGAACCCCTGCACTCTGCCTCTCGCAGATGGTTGTAGCCATGCACGGATGCGCGGCAGTCCAGTTGCAAATGAGTTCTGCAAATACTGGAAACGAGTGGCAATTCAACATACATACATACAAAAAGGTTACAGCCCCAAGGCCAGTCTCTTTCACCTCCTCTAGGCATAGATTCTCATGAACCTTTGCAGCACGTTCTTCTTGGTTGGGATCGGTTTCAGTTTTCTTCTGCGTCACGGTTCCTCGGACGGGCGAAGGTTAGGGAACATTACCCTCGACAGACCCACTCATCCATAAGAATCATGCATGAGTAGGGAGAGTCGATGTCACTTACTGGTTTCACCCCTTCACTGCCGGAGAACAGCGAACAGCAGCCTAGTGCAAGAGACACAGATCCTCATGAGTATCCGAATTCATCGGGGCTCACGAGGATATATGCCTCTAAGATGGCCTTATTCATATTTATATGCCTAGAACAGACACTTTTAGCCACAGTGACAGTTTCACTAGAGACATCATTTCTGAAAAAGGGGGTTGGGGAGGGGGGGGGGAGGGGAGTGGACGTTGAGGGAGGGATCGGAGGTTACTGTCACGGCCTAATGAAGGCTTCGTTTTGTCATTTACAAAACTTAAGGTTTATACAAATACGATTTTGTGATTTTTTTTTTCACCGTGTAGAATCGCGGATCACGACGTGATTTTTCACAGGTCACGAAAACCTGAATATGATAGCAACGTGTCACCATTAATTTGTATGCAAATACCTCCCCCCCCCCACCCCCTCCTTTCACTGCATCACGGCTGGATGTGAAATTGTTAATCCCACCACCGCCATTTATGTTAGAAAGCAGGGCAAAATCAACAACTGAATATCTCTGTCAATACAAGAAACACGGATATGAAGATCGCCAGCCAGAGGCAAAGGACCTTATGAGCTCCCGCATCTGCGGGGACTCCTGAGGTCCTTTGCCTCTTGCAGCTGGGTGGTGTTCGCAATTTTCCGGCAGTGAATCGGTTAATGCCGTAAACAGGTTACTGCAGATTACCTTGGCGATGCCCTTACGGACTCTTTTCTTCATCTGCTCCTTCTCATCGTGGTGGAGGAATGGCCCACTTTGAATTACAGACGAGTTTTCCTGGGTCCATCCGTTGAAGACTGTTAAAACCACATACCTTACTTCCTCCAAGGATGTAAATGTGTACCTGTTTTTTTTTTAGGCAAGAGGCATAGATTCTCAAGAGCCCCTGCGACTGCAGGCGCTCATGAGAATCTATGCCTCTTGCAGACATAAGAAATCTATCTCTTTTGCAGAATGGAAGAAGTCTTTAACAAATTAGGGATGTGAATACGATCGATTGAAACTAGAGAGATAGGTTTTCATGAATCCCTTAGATTGCAGGCGCTCATGAGAATCTATGCTTGTCGCAGATGGAAGTAACTTCCTTCGCGAGAGGCCAAGGTAGCCAATTGACCGTGGGACCAATTGTAAAGACAGCACCTTGATTGTCCAATGAGTTTGTAGTTTGGATACAGTTTACGTAGGGTATATCTGTCTACGAAAGCATACGACAGTCGACAAGAAAAAGAAGAAAAAAAAAAAAAAAGAGAAGATAATTAATAAGTTCACGAGAAGGCCTAAAGAAAGTAGGACCAAACGGCCACGTACAGTGTACTACTCGGTTGTGTTAGACAAACTTAACCCCTTCCCTACCACTGTACGTACATTTTTGTTTCCGAAATCTCTGTTCATTCAACAACCAAAAGTTTTTTTTTTAAAAAGCCGTCCAAGAAAAATGGATAGAAATCGCTCTCAGCAAGAGACACAGAGCCTCATGAGCCCCCGCTTCAGCGGGGGCTCATGAGGATCTGTGTCTCTTGCAGATGGACTGTGCTGACTTTTTTTCCCCTCGGCAGTGAAGGTGTTTATAAGTTCCTATGTTGCGTTGGCTTCGCGTCCTCTTTAAGGAACCAAGCTCACGGGTCTGGCACCAAGCCTTAGTTATAACGGAAAGTCCTCTGCGGAGGTCGACCACACTATCTATTGATTAACCCCTCCACTACCAGTTGGCGCATATTGTGTTTCTGAAATCATTGTTAATTCAACAGCAAAGAGCCAAAGCCGTCCAAAGAATACGGATTCAATGGCGTCAGCCAGAGGCATAGATTCTCATGAGCCCCCGCACCTGAGGAGCTCATGAGAATCTATGTCTCTCGCAGTTGGATCGTGTTGACTTTGTCTCGGGGTCAAGGGGTTATCCTTGGTCTTGATGAGGTTGAACGGTGTTAAAGGACCCCTTCGAGGACTAAAGTGGACTATAGGCATTGTGTGCAAAAGTCAGCCACCAGATAAATGGCAGAATTACTGCGTAAAGGCCCCGCCACACGTGCCGGTTGTGCCCCGATTTTGAAGCCGATTCCGATCCGATTGCGATCGGATGACGTCAATTATCCGATCCGGTCCCAATCGGCTGGGAATCGGGTGTCTAGAACCTGCTCTATTTTTCCGATCCGAATCGGCCCCGGTTGTAAGCTTCAACCAATCAGAGCGCGTCTCGCAAAGCATGTCGTTTCATTTTGCAAATGGCGGAACAGGCCTGCTGTGATCAGTACCACCGCCGTTGCTGATGTTTTGCACGCCTCTTCCCGAAAATGATGCAAAACTGCTGATAATGCAAGCACATCATCATCACTGTCAAAACTAGCAGCCATTTTGCAGAACAGGTACGACTTTGATCTTCGGTTCAAACCGGTCGGCTAACACAAGTCGGGAAATGTGTCGTGGCACTGCACACGTTTTTTTTAGTCCGGCCCGATCACCTACCGATTCGAAAACTGATCGGGAATCGGCCTCAAAACCGGGCATGTGTAGTGGGGCCTTAAGTGACCATAATTGCAGCAAGTGTCCACACTGGTCCGTTCTGTTCGAACAGGCTAATGAAAATAATTTGATTTCGCTGACGGGTGTCGTTTGTGGTCGTATCCGTACAGCTACTGACCGTGCTTTGAAGCGTATCCCAGTAAGCAAAAGGCCATCGGGCCGACGTCGGCCGCAGTGAGCCCGCTATGCGCGGGCAGCCAGGGACCGACTTCGGCCCGATTTCTTGTTGCGTTTCTGGGATCTATTCGCTGTCTAAAAACTGCTTATACAAGGGACGCGTGTAATACTGTGTCTATATTTACGTATTTAACTTAAAGCACGTTCTTAATTAAACGAACATTAGTTCGCACACTCTGACGATCTAGAGTTCACGATCTCGGGCGAACCAGGTTGGTTCTTAATAGGACGATCTAAAGATACGGCGAACCTAGTTCGAAGTAGTTCACGAACCTCGGCAAACCATAGTTTGCTGTCGGAAAAGTTCGCTCAACGTGTTGAGCGATCCAAGGCGAACCTTTTCTCTGAGTGGTCAAAACTTTTAACCTCTTCTGCGTTGGAGATAATAATAATAATCAAATAATTACGGTATTTATAATGCGCTTATCTTATAATAATTATAACTCTAAGCGCGCACTCACAACTCGCACACGCATGCGCACGCTTTAGACAATGACTCACTACCACAAGATCAGAAGATAGTCACCGATTCAAACAACTATGGCGGACGGCGATATTTCACTCGTGCGAAGAACAAGACCTATTTATTTATTTATTTATTTTTTTTTATTGGTTTGTGGGAGGCGGAACGCTGTTTGTGGGATCGCTACTGCAAGAAGTACAAAAACAAAAATCGTCCAAATCGCGAAGCGGCATAGCGGCGTAGCGGCAGCCATTTTGAACACCTTTGTAGGCAGTAAGTACGCCAAATCAAGCACTTCAGTTAAGAAAGAGAACCATGGCGAACCTGGTTTGCTGAAGTTCGCCTAGGTTCGTTCAACCTCAATTAAGAAACAAACCAAAAGATCGCCGATCTTCTCCGATCTAGGTTTGCCGATCAAAAGTTCGTTCAATTAAGAACAGCTCTAACGTAACGGTATATAGCACAAACGGTGCAATGATCTATTAATTAACGATTAATTATTCTATGATTCAAACAGCCAGTCTGTCAAACCATCCATCCATCCATCCATCCATCCATCCATCCATCCATCCATCCGTTCATCCATCCATCCATCCATCCATCCGTCCGTCCGTTCACATATCCATCCATCCATCCCAATATAGCATCAGAAATTAGACCAATCAGGATAGTTCGCGAATGGTGCCAGAAGACACCACGCCATTCTGGCACCACCCTTTAAACTGTCATTGTCGATCTGTCTCCTGAACTGTAACGTATTCTTCAGAGAACCACAACCAAATGAGGAAATTTCGACTTTAGTGTTCAGTGTGTTAAATTGTGTGTATGACCCGGAGGCGATCAAACAATGTTGCTGTTAGTCAAATTTTGCATGTCAAGCTTGTCCTTTCAGAACGACAAACGGACCCAACAAAAAGAACTAAATTTGCAAACTCGAACCCCATCCAGGTCACAACAAATAGGACTCAAATGCAAGCGACATAGATCCTCATGAGGATCTATACCTCTTTGTTGAAACCTTTTAAGTGCTTCTCAAGAAGTCCGCAGAATTCACCTGTGACGCATTGCAAGGACACCATTTCCAGGAGAGGGCAGCAAAGTTGCTAATCAAGTGAATTGCCACAGGCGGGCAAATACGAAGTCAGCCCCTCCAACAAAAGATACAAATGTCTCCGCGACTCGCAAACATGCTCTCAACGATGAGCAAAAGGTCCTCGGTCCGACGTGGAGCAGAGAGGTCGAATGCGGATGCAATACGTCTAAATTAAAGAGAATGACGTTAGGCGTCAGAACGCAGATGTCTCGAAATACAAAGAACGGAAATTAAAACGGCATTGAATCATTCATTTTAATAACTGCAAAAATAAATAAGTATCCGTCAAAACTGCGCGAGTCAGGTGGCCGGGTGGATGTTGTTTATCGTCTTTAAAAATCTCCACCGCTCGGTAGAAAATTAAACAATTGGAAGCCTTAGCAGAGCATTAATTTGCACCACTTCGCAGCCAGTTGTCGCGGACTGTGTTTCTGAAATCTTGGTGAGTTTAACGCCCAAGAGCCCCAGCCGTCAAAGCTGTCTAAGCGTTGTCAGCAAGAGGCATAGATCTTCATGAGCCCCCGCAGCAACTGCGGGGGCTCATGAAGATCTATGCCTCTTGCAGCTGGAGTCTTTTTTTTTGTTTGTTTTTTTCCTCGGCAGTGATTGGGTTAATGTGACATACGATTTTGAATTTGAAACGTGTGATTTTCATTGTCTTCAAGTTTGTATCGTTTGTATTGCTTTCACTCATTTGATGTTAACTGTCTTTTGCCTTCGTGCGATATGTGCCTTGCGTTCATGTGATTTTGGACCCGTTGTGTTACGCGTGTGTGCCCGCGTGCATGTCTTCGTGACGTGCCTACGCATACTTAGTATCTGCGTGCGTGTGTGTTTGCGTGTTTGTGAGCGCAGGCATGCGTGCGTGTGTTAGCGCGCGCGTGTACATACGTGCGTGCGTGTGTGTCTGTCGCACGAACCTGAATTTCACTCAGTAACCGGCAACAGGTCTTCTAACTTGATTTTCTCTTTTGTGCGCTAAATGTCTGTTGTAATTACGGTTTGTGCGTCAGCTTGTAGTCCATTTTCCAATTTAAAGTTGCACACAAGGCACAAACATTTTTGAAATGGGACGATCGTCATAGCGCAAGAGCAGAGCCTGATTAGCATGGCGCCTGCAAAGACGCCAAGCTCATCAGTAACTACCCTTGCTCTCTCACGGGCGATCCATCTTGCGCATTTTACTATTGAAGTGAACAAGCTGAGCCTGTATTATTCTTAAATTATGTGAGAAAACTAACTAACTAACTAACTAACTAACTAACTAACTAACTAACTAACTAACTAACTAACTAACTAACTAAATAACTAAGCAACCAACTAACTAACTAAATCAATGAACCAATAAATCAATCAATACATAAATAAATTTTAAAAAAAGACAGAAGTTAAAACATTTAAAACATTTGTCTGGTACAAATTACATTTCGGCCGTCACGTTGCCTCGCGTGAGACAAGCATTTTTGAAAATTACGTGTGAGAAGCAGGTGTGTTTCGAGATCCAAGAATCGGCTTTCAACCGGTTGAAAAAGGGCATGTGTCACATAAAATCTGGCTGAAATTTATTTTCGCGCGCGCGCGAGAGAGAGAGAGAGAGAGAGAGAGAGAGAGAGAGAGAGAGAGAGACGAGAGAGAGAGAGAGAGAGAGTGAGAGAGAGAGATGCAGAGAGAGAGAGAGAGAGAGAGAGATGAGAGAGAGAGAGAGAGAGAGAGAGAGGTTCCCGATGTCTCCCGAGGTCAAATTATTTTTGAGACATGCCATTTGTAGACAGATCGGCCATGACAGTTCAAGGATGGTGCCAGAAAAGCGTGGCGCATCTAGGCGCCAAGCTAATCACCCTTGAACTGTCATGACCGTGAGGAGAGAGAGAGAGAGAGAGAGAGAGAGAGAGAGAGAGAGAGAGAGAGAGAGAGAGAGAGAGAGAGAGAGAGAGAGAGAAGAGAAAGGAAATGCACTAAACTGAACTCACTGAACTGAACTGAAACTTCATTTTATAAGGATAAAGACAGTAGGCACGCAGGCCTTTTTACATGTCTGTCCTTAATATCATTTCAAATATAACATCAGAAATGGTAACCAGACAAATACAATTAAATTTTAAAAAAGATAATAATAATAGCAACAATAATAATAACAGCAATAATAATAATAATAATAATAATAATAATAATAATAATAATAATAATAATAATAATAATTAAAGACACAAAGACACAAATTCCGTCAGATGTACGGCAGCACAAGGACAACGCATGATGTCTGTTACTCGAGTGATGCGTTACAATCACACACACACACACACACACACACACACACACACACACACACACACACACACACACACACACACACACACACGCACACGCACGCACGCGTGCGCGCACGCACGCACACACATACACACACACACACACATGTGTGCCAGTTGTAACCCAGCACAAGAGTAACGTAAGACACCAGTTACTCGAGTGATGCGTTACACACACACATGCACGAACGCACGCATGAACGAACGCGCGCATACAAATACACGATGCAAATTTAAATATATAATATCAGATTAAAGTTGCATGATAAGGAATCAGCATTAATAATCAACAATCAAGAAAAAACATGTGTTGGTGAGATAAAATATGATACTAGTAATAACGTTGGTAGATACAGCTAATCTGTTCAATTATTTCTGAGTAAATATTGTAGCAGCTGGGCTTTGAAGGAGCTGACAGACTGTGCTGATTTATTTTTGGGGGGAGGGTGTTCTACAGTATCGAACCCGAGTAAGAAAAAGACGTCTTGAACATGTCTATTCTGGGCTTTGGAACTACCAGGTCATTTTTATGTGTGATGTAGGGTGAGCAGCTAGTCTTGAAAAGATTAGTTATGTAAGCTGGTGTTTTTCCTACTGTAGCCTTATATACCATTACTAACTTATTGAAAACAAAGTGTTGACGGAGAGGGAGCATACGAAGTAATGCAAGTTTTTCGTCGGAACTGCTTTTTTTTGTGGAATGCTTTGTTGTAGAATGTTTTTATCTAATGCAAGTTTAGCTGCTCGCATATGGAGTGTGTTTAATCTTTTAAGATTTGCGTCACTGCAGCCATCTCACACAGATGAGACATAATCAATGTGCGATTTAATATGTGCATTATAGAATAGCTGTCATGTTTCTCTGTTAGAAAAATATTTTAGTTTAGCAAGAAGAAACAAATTTCTTGAGATCACCTTGCATAATATCTTATGTGTTTGGCTCTGCCAGCTTAGGCAGTTATCAATGTTTGTGCCAAGTACAGGCCGGGTATTGAGCTGATGGTCTTGTCTGGTGGCGACGAGCATGCACTTTGTTTTACCAGTGTTTGGAATCATGAAATTATCAGTACACAATTTTGACGTAACATTTAGACTTTGCTACAGGATGTGGTTGACACTGAAAACATTTGCATCAGAAAAGTCTAATGTGTCGTCATCTGCAAAAAAGCTGCAGGTGACTCCAGTGGGAGAAATATGTAGAGGGAGATCATTTATAAAAGAGAAAATAATAAGGGGCCGAGTATGGATCTCTGTGGCACACCATGACGAATTATACCTTCCGTGGATTGTTTGCCATTTACAATCACAAATTGAGTTCTATTCTATAGGTATGACTGGAAAAAAAAAACGACACAGCGTTGCTGCTAAGCCTATATGCTCTAATGTTCTGCACAAGTAGATTATTATTGACTAAGTCAAAAGCTTTGCTAAAATCTAAGAATACTGTCCCCCTCGTTTGCAATCTATTCATTGCATCTAGCCATCTATCAATCAGATGAATCAGCGCGGTGTGACAAGAATGGCGTTGTAGATAGCCTGATTGCAAGGGGTGTAGAACTTGATGATTTTCCGGGAACTCTCCTAAATGACGGTGAATATGTTTTTCAACTGGTTTCGATAAAGTCGAAAGTAGAGAAATAGGCGTAATGTTATTTGGCTCAGAGAGATCTTTAGTTTTGGGCAAAGGAATGACTTTTGCTTTCTTTAGGCTGGACGGAAATGTTCCGTGTCGAATACAAAGATTGTAAATATACGTCAGAGAATCAACGAAATATTGGAGAGCTAGTTTTAGTATTGCAGTACTAATGCCATCATAACCAGTTGATCTCTTATTTCATAGCTGAGATATGGTTTTACCAATGTCAAAAAACCGTTATAACAGGAATGCTGAAAATACTTGACTTGAGCTTTTCGGCACAGAATTTGTCAAGTATGTCTGATATATGTGAAGTTGTGTTTGGACAAATTTGCAATGGGACATCAGCAGCAGATAGGAAATGTACATTAATTGTATCTGCTGAAACACTGGTGCATGCCGGTTTTTGTTTTAGATTTTGAAAATGTGTTTAGGGCGCGCCATAATGTAAATGTGTCCCTTTTCTCATCAATGATTCGGTTAAAGTGACACTTTTGGCCTCACGAACAAGGTACTTTACCTTATCTTGCTGTTTACGATAGGCATCACATTTGTTGTGCTTATTAAGCTCATTACGAAGTGACATAACACCTTGATATCTTTATTTGGCCATAAAGGAAGCTGTTCATTTTTTACACGTTTTTTTGGTATGGTGCATGTTTATCCAGTACACTTAGAAACAGCTCATACCATTTTGCAAGCGCAGTATTGGGATTCGTGTAAGAGATGATGATGATGATGAATCTTTATTTAGTCAGGATAAAGCTATTAGGCAACTCAATGCCTGTCTTACAAGCTGTCCTGTAAACAAACAACATAACAGGAAAATAAACAGAGCATGCAAATACTAACGATAATAATAATAATAAGAAGAAGAAGAAGAAGAAGAGGAAGAAAAATTACGGGGAAAAAAACACAATGGAGAATTTGTAACTGCCTCCGATGCAAAAAGCAAGAGAACGAAACGCGTAATATTAAACTCATCTAAGACAGTGTCATAGAATCAGCAGAGAGAGAGAGAGAGAGAGAGAGAGAGAGAGAGAGAGAGAGAGAGAGAGAGAGAGAGAGAGAGAGAGAGAGAGAGAGAGAGAGAGAGAGAGAGAGAGAGAGAGAGAGAGAGAGACAGACAGACAGACAGACAGAGACAGAGGCAGAGACAGAGACATATATATATATATATATATATATATATATATATATATATATATATATATATATATATAGAGAGAGAGAGAGAGAGAGAGAGAGAGAGAGAGAGAGAGAGAGAGAGAGAGAGACAGAGACAGAGACAGACAGACAGACAGACAGAGAGAGAGAGAGAGAGAGAGAGGGAGAGACAGACAGACAGACAGACAGACAGACAGAGAGCGACAGAGACAGAGACAGAGACAGAGAGAGATAGAGAGAGATAGAGAAACAGAACAGAGACAGAGAATGACGATGACAATGATCTTTTATTTGACAACGGTAAATATTTTGGTAGCAACAACCATTTTTCGAACTTGCCGTTGCTAATCTACTGATTAATTACGATCGCAATAATTATTTTCTACTACTGTACAGGCAACAAAAAACAACAAGAAAACAACAACAAAAACAAAAATTACTTGACAAACACAAGCCAAAAGAGAAGAAAAATGTAAGGGGGAAGTGACATAGGAATTACCAGCTTTACTGGTCGGTCATAATCACATGTTGAGAAGTTTAATTAAAGTAATGTTAAAGGAATACAGGCAGCCTAATACGCATACATACGCATGCACGTTTCAGCACGACACTCTCTGTCTCTAATATACAAGTACGCACACGCACGCGCACGCATGCACGCACGAACGCACGCACGCACTCTCTCTCTCTTTCTCTCTCTCTCTCTCTCTCTCTCTCTCTCTCTCTCTCTCTCTCTCTCTCTCTCTCTCTCTCACACACACACACACACACACATGCACACACGCGCTCTCGCGCGGCTTAGGACGTTAAGTCAGGCAGTCATATGAATAGTTGGCTACATACAAGCTGTACTGAATAAAACTGAGTCATCGAAAACTGGGATACATGCAGTTAATGATCTAATCAGAATTGTATTTTTCAATATGTGCACAGTCACGGCGGTGCTGCTGACAAAAACAAGTACTTGATGAGACTGACTTTAAACGAGAAGAAAGTACCTGATGTAGTGACGTTTCTAGGCAAGGCATTCCAAAGGCTAGAGCCAGAAAACTTTACACTCGTTTTATAGAGATCAATTCTAGGGCGCGGCACAATAAGGGATTTTCTAGATCTGGAGTATGTTGATGACTGGGCGGTAAATAGCGTTGTGACATATCGGGTAGCTTATCGTTTAATGCTTTGAACATAACCATTCCCTTATTGTAAGTTAAATGAAATTTCAGGGGCAGAATTTTTAAGGCTGTCAATTTTTGGTCAGTAGTTAAGCTGGGATCAGGGAGTATTAGTTTGGCAGCTCTCCGATGTAGAGAGTTCATTCTCTTTAAATGGACATCGCTCGAACCATCCCATACAGTAGTGGGCATAGTCTATATGTGATCTAATATGGGCATTGAAGAGCTGTTGACGTGTATCCATATCATTAATGTGTTTAAGTTTTGCTAAAACGTATTTTTAGAGACAAATTTACAGACATTACTGATGTGTGGCTGCAACCAAAGCTGGTTGTCCACCTAGCATGCGATGGTTAGTAACTTGGCTGATGGTTTTGCCTTGGAGGGACAGACTGAATGAGAGAGAGAGCCGAGCTGGTGTTTTTGGCGGGTGCTAATTACCATGCTTTCAGCTTTGCCGGGTTTAGAATCATAATATTATAACTGCACCATTCATCAATATCTTGCAGTGTGTTTTGCAGTCGTGAATTGATGTTTGATATATCCTTATCTGGCGTGTGTACAGCGACATCATCTGCAAACATCTCACATGTAACGCTTTAATTTTTTATCGCAAGAGGAAGATCATTTATGAGCAAACAGAATAAAAGGGGACTAAGAATAGAGCCATGCTTCACTAACCCTTGATTAGAGTATGAACCATTTAGTAATATCTTTTGTTTTCTACCTTCGAGGTAGGATTTGAAAAACAACGCCGAGTTGTTGGTATACATGGATCCTTTTTTGATCAGTATTTCGTGGTTTACCAGATCAAACGCCGCTTTATGAAAATCTAGAAACATGACTCCTGTAAGTCTTGAGTCGTTGATGGAAGATAACCAGGTATATATCATCCGTATCAACGCAGTGTGACATGAGTGTTTTGATCTGAAGCCCGACTGCAATGAATAGATTAATTTTCGGCTTTGCAGATATATAGCTAGAGAGAGAGAGAGAGAGAGAGAGAGAGAGAGAGAGAGAGAGAGAGAGAGAGAGAGAGAGAGAGAGAGAGAGAGAGAGAGACAGAGATGATGATGATGATGAAGAAACGTTTATCAGGATAAAGTTTTAGGCATTGAAATACCTTATAAATTGTACAAAAATCACTGTAACAAGACACCAATATCTAACTTAATGTACATAATGTTCATAAATCATGCCAAAGTACTACAAAGTACTATTAATTAAGAAAAAAAATACTGAACAACTAAATGTACCTGAAAATATAATTTTTAATATTGCAAGTAACAAAGGTTTATGGTCTCTTTCATTGAGTATAAGCGAAAGAGAGAGAGAGAGAGAGAGAGAGAGAGAGAGAGAGAGAGAGAGAGAGAGAGAGAGAGAGAGAGAGAGAGAGAGAGAGAGAGAGAGAGAGAGAGAGAGAGAGGAATGCATCAAAGAGAGGGCGCAGTGTGCTAAATAAAACAAAAATTAAAAATGCAATGCACTGAGAGGGCCTTCCGCTGTTTCCTGACAAGGACGTTAGCGCACCGTGCAATTGCGCCATGTGCCAGGCAATCATCATCATCATTATCACCACCATCATCATCATCGTCTTCATCATTGTCTTATTCTCAATCTCACCACCATCATCACCATCATAATCATCATCAATCATCATCAATCATCATCATCAACAACATCACATTATCATGGCCATCATCATCATCGATTTCATTGTCGTGGTCATTATCCCCAGCGCAGGCCTACATTCTATGACCTTCAAGTTTCATCCGTCAGACTGTGTGTTACTTGGTAGCCGCGGTCGTAGTATGATGCAATCACACCAGACACACTCACGTAGGGTTCTTGTAGAAAACCCTCACTCAGTTGCAATTCGTCACACGTGGCAGAAGGTTGTAGACCGCACTGGAGTAACAGTTCCAACAGTACTTTATTCTCACGATGCACTCTTAGCACGATGCATGCACACTTTGATGCACTATCTCACACAAATGCACCCACATGTGATACACTCTCTTTTACCAATGCACGCACACACTCTCTTTTATACTATTACAAATTTCCAGAAGTAATCCCGCAAATTACACAACTCAACCAACCAGAAAAGAAAACGTAGCCAAAATCATTCATATTCATTAAGAAAGAACACTCTAGATGTTTCTACAATCGTTCATAAAACTGATGTAGGTGCATTACGTAAACGTTATGAAAGTATGTAACCAACATGTGTACTACACAACGTCATGTTTGAGGTCACTAGAACTATCGCGCCTTTTTCAGAATCTTCCAGCTTAATCTAGGTCGGACTTTGCAACAATTTAGTGAAATGTGCAACATTCTAGTCTCACACACACCAAAAATCGATCGCAATTCTCCATGCAAAAGAAAACGAATCATACTAAAAAGGTACGTGATTCTGATCTAAAATAACTCAACTGAACACCGGATCTTTCCTATGATCAACACACACACATGCCCTAAAAAGAATAACACAACCACAAACGTAACACTGTGCATGCATATATATAAATGCCATTATTATTTATTATTACTATTAACCCATTCAACCCTGACGCATTACAGCAGGAGATGGGTGGACCATGATAATTCAAGGGTAGTGCCAGATTAGCCTGGCGCCTGTCGGCGCCAAGCTAATCTGTCACTGCCCTTGAATTATCATGGTCGATCCATCTCATGCAACTGGTGCATAGTCATTAGATGACGCCTCCAAAACTTGGGAAATACGGCCGTCGGGCTGAATGAGTTAACACTGTGCATGGATATTCCATCGGCCGACGTAAAACGCAAAGAAAAAGACTTGTGACAAATACTTTTCTCTCTTTTAAAAAAATAATCTTTAATTAACCCCTTGAATGCTACTGAAGATAACGCTCGGCGAAAAAGACGTGTAGTCACGCTTTTTTTTTCTGCCGAGCGGTCTTGTCATTAGCAGCCAAGCGGTTAAAACATGTAAATACCGGCTGTCTTTCAATTTTCTTTTCTTTTCTGTAGGATGTCGACAGACAAAGCGCCGTTTGAACTACAGATAGGATCGGCTAGGTTTCGTTCTAGGGAGACAATTTGAAGATGGTATCGGGAACCTTGTAATGAATACATTGACATCCGTGTACAGGAAACATAGATCCTGATTAGCCGCAGCAGGTGGCGAAAGCTCATGAAGATCTATGTCTCTTGCTGACCGCAAGAATTTCAGTTTGAATCCGTTTCTCATGCTTTGGGTTTTCATGAAGGGTATATGAGCGATGGCATGTGATATGTTTGCATCACATTTTCTTGTTCCAAGATGCGCAGTAGGATTTTGTTTGTGACCGCGATGTAAAAAACAAAACAAACAAACAAACAACAAACAAACAAACAAACAAATAATAAATAAATAAATAAAATGAAAATAAAATTAAATTAAAAAAAAAAAACATTAAAAAAATCAGGTGGATTTGTCCATTAATTCATCAAGCCCGACAGCCGTATTTCTCAAATTTTGTAGGCGTCATCTAATGACTATGCACCAGTTGAGCCGTATTTCCCAAATTTTGGAGGCGTCATCTAATGACTATGCACCAGTTGAGCCGTATTTCCCAAATTTTGGAGGCGTCATCTAATGACTATGCACCAGTTGCAGGAGATGGATCGACCATGATAATTCAAGGGCAGTGCCAGATTAGCTTGGCGCCTGTCGGCGCCGAGCTAATCTGGCACTATCCTTGAACTATCAGGTCGACCCATCTCCTGCTGTAGTGCATCAGGGCTGAATTGGTTAAATGAACAATAAGATCGTAATTTCGAGGTTTGTCCTCTAGAAACTACATTACAGTTAAAAAAACAGATCGACCATTAATGTTCAAAGGTGGTGCCAGAAAAGCTTTGGTGCCTGTAGGCACCAAGCTATTCTGGCATCACCTTCGGACCGTCAGGTCGACCCATATTTGTTTGTAGTGCGTCAGAGCTGGTGCAATTCGTTGCTCCTAGGAAGGGACCTTGAAAGGCAGACCAAGGAGGCAATAATCTGGAATAAATCCTCGGCAGATGCAGAAGTTCCGTTCAGTTTAGTTCAGTTCATTTCAGTTCAGTTCAGTCCAGATCAGTCCAGCTCAGTTCAGTTCAGGTCAGCCCAGTTCAGTTCAGTTAAGCTTAGTTCAGGTCAGCTCAGTGCAGTTTAGTTCAGGTCAGCCCAGTTCAGTTCAGTTCACAGTTTAGTTCAATTCAGTTTAGCTCCTTTCAGTCCATTTTATTTCGTTCGAAATGTGCTATCTGCCTCCGAAAAGACCCACACGCGCTTCACCGTATCCTACCCCTGAAAAATGTTCCCAGTGTTCCTTTTGTTATCGTGCCAACATTGATCTGGTATAACTACTATCGATCTCTAACGTCCTTTCAAGTCTGTCCAACGCCCGCTGCCCTTCTCCACACCTCTGCTGCTGTTGTTTTATGCCCTTTGAGTGGTTCTGTTCCTGGAAATTCTTTTTCAGTTTCCTCACACCGCGTCTAATCTGTGGCCATTCGTAGGTCCTGTGTGATCTGTGCCTTGATAGCGAGGGTGTCCGCTCGATCAATACCATGGTCTACAGCATGTCCTGGGGAACAGATGCCGCAGATCCACAGAAAACAAAGGACGTCTAATCGTCTTTCTAAGATGAATTCATATACACAAACCGTACCCGAACACACACACAAAAACACACCCCGTTTTCATAAATTATCTGTCACCTTTGATGTGCTGCTCTGTGAGTTTGGACCTCACGGCTTGAAGCCGTAAGTCCAAAAATCACAGACCGACATACTCATTACTAAACCCATTGCCTTTACATGATTTTCACGTCGGCGGTGACATATTGATGGCACTGACAGGAACTGATAATGAGATACGTTGCACCAGGTTAAAGACAGATACAATTTTAACCTCTTACTGACAGGACGCAGTGAACAAGCAACCCGTGTGCAAGAGGCATAGATCCTCATGAGCCCCCGCATTCGCGGGTGTACATGAAGATCTATGCCTCTTGTTTTCCCCATTTATATCCGTGTGCTTCAGGAGATTGATTGGTGATTTGCAGTGGTTTCTCCCCGACTTGTGGAGGGGAAAAAAAATACCCTCCATCAACCCCCACCCCCCCCCCCTACCCCCGCCCCCAATGAAAGTCTTGCAATTCACAAAAATGGATACAGCCTTTTGACTTCACTGAGCAGACATTGCATGTCACTCAGTAATGCAATAAAACAGAACACACGCAGCAGACACGCAAATGAAAAAGATTATCTCTCCAGTTCTACCATAATACCAGGTCAACCCACCCCTCTACCTCTACCACCTCTAACCTCCCTACCCCCCCCCCCCCAACTCTCATACATATCCTTCTAACCCCCCCCCCTCCCCCACAACTCTCATACATATCCTTCTACCCCCTCCCCCTCCCCAGCCCACTCCTTGAAAAAGAGGCCAAATATTTCATGCATTTTTCGTACATACTTCATTCCCCTATTTTTCAATCTGAAATATTTGACAGCAAACATTACGGAAACTGTCAAAGTTTCAAATTGGGCTGGACATGAAAAAAAAAAAAAAAAACCACGAAAATTCATTATATGCGAGGTATATATCCTCTTGAGACTCCGCAACTGCGGGGGCTCACGGGGATCTATGCCTCGTGTTGGGCACACATTTATGCCTATGTCCCTCTCGCGGAGGAGATTTTTTCGGGTATGCCAACTCTGTCGTGACTGATCTACAATGATTGAAGACGCCTCCTCCATTCAAGAAATTTTAATTGTCATTGAAATCGCATTCATCAGTTCAGTGATCGAGACATGCCGGCTGTGCCGCACATTGAACAATTCCTCGGGACAAAACCGATCGAAAAAATCGTACACATTTCTGCAGAACTAGTGAAAGCAGTATATCGCGTGCTCCACATTTTGGTCTGTGCTTCTCAAAGTGAATAGTACAGACCCAGTAAACAAAAGGTTATCGGGCCGACGTCAGCCGCAGTGGGCACGCGCATGGCCGTGCGCAGGTCCACTGCGGCCGATGTCGGCCCGACAACCTTTAGCGCACTGGGTAGTGTGACGGAAGACAGTTTGGAGACAGGTCTTTGACAGAGCACGATCTAAAAGCGCACAGCCCGGATATGACAGGCGTGACAGCCAAGTGTGTAAAGTGCGAGTAAATAAAGCACCGTGAAAGAAACACGCACTGAAAGGACCTTGCCGAGGGGATATCACCCCTATAACGTTATCACCAAAACTGTTGCAAAACAGCAGTAAGTAGGGGAGGAGCCCCGATTATGAAGCAGTGCCTATTATGAAAAACCCTGCTCCCGTCGAAACGGAATGACTTTTTCGAATTCTGTCTGTGCAGTAATATATAGCTACTTTACTGAGCCTTATTTCCGGTACAAGAATGTCAGGCGTGATGAAAACGAAAACAGGCCGAGAAAAGGTTATTTTTTACCCTTCTTCTTATTTTGTTGTTGTTGCTATTTTGAAAGAGCTACATCAGCATTCAGTTTTGTGATTTAAAAAAACAACACTCTTGTCATGAAGAGCAGACTTCGGAGATCAGATAACCAGCGGCATTCGTTTGGTTCTCTTTTTCTTGTTTTGGAGGCACGCATTTTCCTGGAGAAGTATCTTGTTCCTGTTATGAAACACAAAGAGCACCAGTGTTTCATATAACGAGCACTATTTGTCTAGCGTATCCAGCCAGTTTGTTCCAAATTTCAGATGTTGATACTTCTTCTCAATACAGAGTATCCCACACCAGGATCACGTCACTTTCGTCAAGGTCAAGGTCACAACGGCTCATTTACTGTGTATGCCATTTTCCGGGCAATGTTGCTGTAAACGCTGAAACGATTTGATCCAAATGGCAAATTGTGATATTTTGTGAAGATGCAGAGTGTTGCACACCAGAATCTTTTCACTGCCTTAAAGGCAAAGGTAACAGCAGCACAGCGGCCATATTGTTTTGTGCAGATTTGTGTGCTAGGCAATATCTCCAAAACTAATTGGGCCTATTAAATCCAAATTTTAGATAATAGTATTTTACCACATCACACATTGCCATCACTCATAACTGCGCCTCAACCTCAAGGTCAAGGTCATAGTTGCCATATTTGTTTTGCAGATTATTGAGTAGAGAATACTTCTGAAACGGCTGTACTGATTTGCTCTGCTGTTTTAGGAAATGATGCCTTACCCTCATATGTGACGTCTTGAACAGAATGAATTCACGACCTGTAAGGTGAAGGTCTCCGAGGTCATATTTGTCTGAGCCTTTGTGCAGGCAATATCTCTGAAACCACAGGCCCGATTTTTTTCCAAATTTTTCTTGCTGATATTTTGACTTAAACCCTTCACAGCCGACAAACTATCAATAGGGTCCATCTGCAAGACACATAGATCCTCATGATCCCTGCGTGTGCGGTGGCACATGTCGATTTTGGCTCTTGCTGACACAACTGACATATATTTATTTGACGGTTGGGATTCCTTGTGACTGAATTTTAAAAGATTTCAGAGCAATATCTGCGTTCAGTGGTAGCGAAGAGAATAAGACAGAAATGTCAATAACCAAATTTATGTCGCTACATCACTTCAAGATGACGCGCACCGTTGTTGGGAATGCTTTCAGACAGATAAAATGGCACATTACTGTCTGGCGGGAGAGGGTGGGGCTATACAGTTTTTCCAAGAGTAAACCTTGTTGGCTAGGTGTGACAGCAAATGTGAAACAGTAATAAATGTAGTCACCAATCGTCCATGCATCCGCTCTTCAGCCATCGTCTGTGTATGCGTGCGTTTGTCTAAGGCAATTTCTTAGGAGCTACAACATCCACAGACTTTAAACTCGACACAACTGTAGTTTACAAGAACAATTATACCGAAATATTTCATATGTAGAAAAGGTCAAGGTCATCATAGGTCGACGTGTTTGTAAAGTTTAGTAATTTTTCGCACACACACGTTTTAAAAGTTAACTTTAGGCGCAACAGTTGTAAAGTACCTAAGTATGAATTTTATGCCACGAATATTATTCCGAATGACCTCTCTTTAAGGTAGAGGGCAGTTAAAACGTGCGGGAGATTTCGTAGACCTTTTCATGGGAAGTCTTCCTGTTGGCGGCGTCACAGTTGCTGAGAATGTGAAGAGGGTGGGGACCGACAAATGCACCACTTGTTGACTATCAAACGCGGGATGCATGGTGCTGGTGTTAGTGCGAGTGGGGGGTCGAAGGAAGGGGGAGAGAGGTCAGGAGACCTTTTCATTCTCAAGGACTGTTTGCAATTTCCAAGAAGAGGCGCGGGAGGGTGTGTGTGTGTGTGTGTGTGTGTGTGTGTGTGTGGTGTGTGTGTGTGTGTGTGTGTGTGTGTGCGTGGTGTGTGTGTGTGTGTGTGTGTGTGTGTGTGTGTGTGTGTGTGTGTGTGTGTGTGTGTGTGTGTGTGTGTGTGTGTGTGTGTGTGTGGAGGTGGGGGAGATTGGGTTGTTCCAAACTCCCGAAAATGGAAAATTACACATTAAAAAATATCCTGGGAGCCGTGCAGCGTGGAACAGCCCCCTCCCCCTGAATTTGCTTCTGAACATGTACATAAACCTGTGTCGATAATGCTAGCTTTTATAAAGTTTTACTTCTGAGGTGGAAAAACTAAATACAGTAGCTTTTATTCCCCAATACATAGAACATTTTTACCACACACTTGCTGACCATGCCTGGCCTTTGAACTTTGTAAGGAGCCAATACAATTAATATGCATAGACAGTGTAACACAGCACCAAATTTCTACTGGGGTCTTACTGCAAAGTTCACATAGGAACTACCTGTAACAGCAATAACATAACATAAATAGCCTTCATACTTCTCGTGACCTTTGACCTTAAGGAGAGGTTAACTTAGCAGAGCTGCAAACAAAGGTTTTATCATCAGTTTTCTCTTTGGCAAGTTTTTAAACAAAATTATAACAAGTTTAACAACAAATCGCCCGTTTATTGACTTTTGTAACCTTGACTTTTCATGGAGGTCAGCGCAAATGACAATCAAAGCTATTGTCAAATAGGATCACTGTGCCAAATTAGAAGTCTGTGGATATGATGGTCTCTCAGAAATTCAAACTAATAAAATCTGTCACAATTGGATATACAAGGGATGATGGATGGATGGACCAGTGGTGGATGACTCATTATATTTAACTCACTTTTAATGTTAAATGAGCCTATGTGCTACCCATCTCTCATACCTTAATTTTCCAACAAAATGTAAGTGAAACTTGTAAAAAGGACATATTCACACTGTTTCATAATAGGAGAATAGAGCAAATGGTGCCTAATATGAAACAATGTATCACTTTTTTTTTCAAACTGGAACTGCATCTGCGTCGATTCGAGTTTTGAAATTTGGCTTTGTCCTAAAATGCATCAATATAATCTCTATCAAACCCTGGTTTCGGATTGATTCCACCTTTTTTTTGGACGGTTGCGCGAGACGTTTTTGCTTAAGTGTTTCATACATGGGTCTCCTCCCTTACACGCTGGATTCCCCCACCCGGGTCTGCCCTGGGGGATTTGGGTGGGGTTAACTACTTTTTAGTTCCCAGGGTCACCCTGGTCAGCCCCACAGGGTGGGTTTTCCCTTCTATTCTGGGGCATGCGTTTCTGTCTACCCTTGGTACATTCACCTGCATTTTCCTTTTTTTAAACTCTCCCTACTCTCTGCGCTGCCTGTAGCTCTTGATGTTGGATGCCTGTTGCTAAATGCTCTAGTTATGTTTATTTAGCGTATTAGACCGGCTGGCGACATACATTCAATATTCTGTTTAGTTTTTTTTTTTTTTTTTTTTCACAAGCAGTGCAGGCACGTCCTGAGAAAGTCTTGTTGCTGTCGGGACGTTAAGCAATGTACAACCAACCTACACGCTGGATAACACGTTCCCGCGACGGAGCAGTCGTTGCGAGGTACCGTAATTAGAAGCGGGGGCAGTGGGAGTGTAAGAGTAGGAGATGTTTACTGGGCAAGGACGCAAAGGTTGCCTCCCTTGGATAGTGTCGGTGGCTAATAAACGAACTTCGTGTATCGGAAAAGAGATGGGCGAGGGTGATGTTGCAACATAGCCTTGGGTCCGCGCCTTTGCTTACTAGTAATTTTGTTCGTTCGTTCATTTAATAATTCATTTTCTTCCTCTTCACAGGTTCACAGGCTATTGTTACCTGTTTATTCATTCATTCGTTCGTTCGTTCGTTCGGACGTTCGTTTGTTCATTCATTTTCTTGTTCGTTTGTTCATTCATTCATTTGCTTCTTTTTCACTGTTTCTGTCTGCCTTCACTCATTCTATCATTCGATTCTTCATTCAGTCATTCGTTCGTTCCTTTATTCTTTCGAGCATGATACGTTCCTTCGTTTGATCATTCATTCATTATTCATGTGATGAAACTCTATGCTCGTGCATAGGGTTCACACAGTAGGTTTAATACGGTACAGTTTTGTAGCGGTTTGTTTTGTGACAACTATTCGGTATGGCACGAGACAAACGTGGAATCTTTAAGGAACGTTTGGCACGGGGAGTTTTAGTGAGTTTAGGCGAGAGCTCAGTCTGTCAGATTGATTGTACATTGCTTAACGTCCCGACAGCAACAAGGCTTTCTCAGGACGTGCCTGCACTGCTTGTGAAAAAAAAAAAAAAATAAATAAACAGAAAACTGAATGTATGTCGCCAGCCGGTCAAATACGTTACATAAACCCACAACATGGGGCCTAAATAAAGCTAAGACCATTTAGCAGCACACATCCAATATCAAGAGCTACAGGCAGTGCAGACAGTAGGGAGAGTTTTAAAAAGGCAAATACAGGTGAATGGACAAAGGGTAGACAGAAACACATGCCCCAGAATAGAGAGAAAAACCCACCCTGTGGGGCTGACCAGGGTGACCCTGGGAACTAAAAAATACCTAACCCCACCCAAGTCCCCCAAGGCAGACCCGGGTGGGGTTCAGTCTGTCAGAGGATGAAATAAGTTAGTACGGGGCTTTACTGTCAGTGAGGACAGCCGTGTGTGAGATACCTTAGCCCGTATTCCAAGACTCTGAAACCTAGAATTCAGGTATGTTCCTCCCCCCCCCCCCCACCCACAACTTCCTGGAGAAAAAAAAATAATCACAAGGGGTCAGTTGCATGAGAGAGCTTAGTCCTGCACCAGCCACTAAGCAGGGTACGCCGCTAAAGCGGCTCATCTTGCTTAGTGGCTGGTGCTGGACTAAGCTCGCTCATGCAACTGGCCCTAGTGCGATTTAGAGGTAGGAATGCTTGGCCTTGCTCCCGGAGGCAAACTCCTGTATCGTCAGCATACTCAAAACGCCAACATCTGCAAGAGACATAGATTTTCATGAGCCCCCGCATCTGCGGGGGAGGCTATGAGAATCTATGTCTTTTTGCTGGCTCGAGTTACATCTGCGTTGTTCCGCATCGTACGCTTTGTGCTGCGACGTTAAGATAACCTCCCTGGATTATGGCAACAGATAAAAGCGTGCACCTTCCAAATGCGCCAAGGCCGTCGGGCCGACGTCGGCCGCCGTCGGCCCGCGCACGGTTGTGCGCGGGTCATCGGCGGCCGACGTCGGCCAAATTGCCTTTTGCGCATTGGGCTGGCGGTGACCACCGATACCGCGACTTCACGTGAACGATAAACGATACAGTTGTGGTAGCAAATAAAGATATACGCGGATAATTGACATTCTTCGTTGACAAGCATGGGCTTATATCGATAAATTGGTCCATGTACGACAGAAATAGGACTGATAACCTTTTTCAGAACCTAATACACTACCGATAACTAAGAAATGAGAATGATATATAAATATAGTTCAAAGGACGGTGCCAAAATACCTTGGCTCTTCCCACCAGCGGCTGTCAAGTTGCTAGAACGGGAATTTGAGGCTCTCTGAGTGAACAAAATCGGCGTTTCTAGGAAAAAAAAAACACGGCCGGTCGCATTGGGATGGGTGTGTGTGTGTGGGGGGGGGGGGGGGGGGGAGCAGGGGACCATGGATGGGAGGAAGGGGGAGGGAGGATCTGAGATTCCCGTATACTGATCCTCGTGTACTCTGCATTCTTCAATCAGTATTAAAAAGTCATGAAACACACACTTGAATGTCGAGATGTGTATTTTTCTATGATTTTGGTCCTAAAGGCTCTAGCCGGTATTTAAGGTCCAAAATTACACAAAAGCATCACCAAAAAAAAATTGTTCTCTTCAGTTGTAAACTTGTTGAACAAGAGCTCTGTTGTGCTGAACTTGTTGATCAAGGAAGAGAACTTTTTAAGTTGTTTGCGTCGTGACAAATTTGCGTGTGGATATTCTTAGCGCTCAAGGCACGACAACTATGGCTTGTGTGGCACGTTTTCATAGGTCAATTGGGACTTCTTGTCCTTGAAAGGGAGTATAACCCATTCAACCATGATACACTACGGCAAAGTACGGGTCGACCATGGCAGTTCAAGGGTGGTGCCAATATAGCTTGGCGCCTATTTTGGCACCGCCATTGAACTGTCATGGCCGATCTGTCTTCTGAAATGTAATGCAGTCAAACGGCATTTCTCAAAGTTTGACCTCGAGAGACATCGAGTTAACTACCCTCTCTCTCTCTCTCTCTCTCTCTGTCTCTCTCTCTCTTTGTCTCTGTCTGTCTGTCTCTG
>BTPG01000002.1:156438389-156440889 GCA_036245525.1 Semisulcospira habei
AGTAATAAAAAGACACCTCCTGCTGTCCTCCTGTCTAAAAATACCACAATTTAATGACTTTTTATGTTTGAATGCAAATTAGAAGAGGAAACCCGCATCATTGTTTAAATTGGCAATCTGAAAAATTTAAAAGACATTATAAAATTGAAAAACAATTCAAAAGATCCTTAGACGGGGAAAGCTTTATTTTGAAAATTTCGCAAATGTTCCCGTTTTTTTTAAAAGTTTGTTTTGAAGACGGAAATTGTCATTTAATGTGCAGAGCAAACTTAAACATTTAAACTCAAACAGAACACGTCAGTGACTATAAATTATTGTTGACAGCGTTGTGACGGTACTTTTTCAGTGCTTTTTTCACATAATCAAATTGACTCGATTCTCAAACGGCGCTTTGTCAAGCAGCTATGCATTCGAACTAAAACGCATAACTCTTACTACTCTGATGTTCTAAGCTTGAGGAACAAAGATGGAAAGAAATAGGGTACATATGCATGGGCTTATGAGCACCTATGCCACTTGCAAACGGGAAAAAAAAATGTTTGAGGAACGGCTTATGTGTATGAACCCCATCCCTGACATTTTGGTTTCTGAAATCTTTGTTCATTCAAACACCAAAAACAAAACTGACCAAGAAACATGGACACAAACTGGTCTTAGCAAGAGGCATAGATCCTCATGAGCCCCCGCAGTCGCGGGGGCTCATGAGGATCTCTGTCTCTTGCAATTGGATCGTGTTCCCGTTTCCTCGGCAGTGAAGAGCTTTAAGCTATACATGTTTCAATATTCCATCCACAGTAACTCAAAGTCCACTGAGGTCGTCTACATGCATTTATGTAACAGAGTTTGTGCTACTTCTCAAAATGAACTAGTGACTATTTTGTATAATAATTGAATTGTTTGTTGAGTTTTTCCTCAATAAGCAAAAGATCCTCGGGCCGACGTGGGCCGCACGCCGACTGTGCGCGGAACAGCTGCGACCGACCTCGGCCCGAAGACCTATTGCCTACAACCGGGGTTCTAATCTTTCTGCATTCTATGGGCGAACTTATTTTTTTCCATTGCGTAGTTCTGATTGCACAAATATGTATCGGTCAAACAGACAGAGAGAGAGAGATGATGATGATGATGAAACGTTTTATTGACAGGATAAAGTTTTAGGCGAGAGAGAGAGAGAGAGAGAGAGAGAGAGAGAGAGAGAGAGAGAGAGAGAGAGAGAGAGAGAGAGAGAGAGAGAGAGAGACAGACAGACAGACAGACAGACAGACAGACAGACAGACACTAGACAGACAGACAGGACAAGACCGTAAATTTATATTAACAATGACACTAAATATAGAATACAGATCTGAAATATTAAATTGGGATTTATTTACAGTCTTGCGAGCACACTTCTTCAACAAATGAATGGCATAGTATGTCTTCCGTCTGTATTTGACAGTTCCTTTTAACTCGTTGACTGCTGAGGAAAAAAAGCTAACCCAATCCATCTGCAAGAGACATAGATCCTCATGAGCCCCCGCAGTTGCGGGGGCTCTTGAGGAGCTATGCCTCTTGCTGTCACCACATTTGATCCATGTTCTTGGGGCAGGTGGGAATCTTTGGCGTTGAATTAAGGAAGATTTCAGAAACACACTGAATCTGCGTCCACTGACAGTGAAGGCGTAAAACCGCTCTTTGTCGAAGTAAAGGTGGTCATGGGAATGTGATCTACATTCGCACGGTGTGCCCCGTGCAGCACGCCAGAAGAAAAGGTCCTACGGCTGACGTCGACCTGTGTGGGCTTGCTGGTTGGGCTGTCTTCGTGATGTGTGTACTGAGACCATCATGAATAATGCAGCCAGTGAAAATCTAACAGATTATTTCGACTGATAAAACATCTAACGTTTTTCTTTTTTGGCGCAAAATAACCGACCCCTTATGTTTGAGGAACATCCATTGAGACAATTAAGCCCAAGACTGCTGCTGATGACACAGTCAAGCCGTAACGTCAGAGAACAAGGCGTCATTTCTGCGCAGAGCTATCGTCAGTACCAGTTCAAGGAAGTAAGTGTGTTTGTTTTTTTTTTTTGGGGGGGGTTTCCCCCGCCGAGCGATTTCGTCAGTAGAAATTGCAATCAAGGGGGTTAATCCTTGACCTGCAAGAGGCATAGATGCTCGTGTGCCTCAGAAATACGAGGGCTCGTCATGGTGGAAGGCGCTGGTACCGCGCATTTAACCCATAAAGCCCTGACACGTTGCGATAAGATGTGTTTTGACGTGTCTTGACCATGATGTGTCTTCACCATGATAGTTCAAGGGTGGTGTCGGAATAGCTTGGCGCCTGTAGGCGCCAAGCTATTCCGACACCACCCTTGAACTATCATGGTCGATCTTTCTGCAGAACTGTGGCGTAGACCTCAGAGGATATTATCTCCAGAATTTGATAATCGTTGTCCTGTCCTCAGGGCTTCATGGGTTAAACTCAAATTTGTCGATATGTAAATCTGAAACGAATGAATTT
>BTPG01000002.1:156445889-156455889 GCA_036245525.1 Semisulcospira habei
GTCATGTCGTCATTTTCAATTTGATTTGTATAGGAGACATTTCTTGAAAAAGATCTAACGTCAAAAAGGTTGCGCCATCCCGTGGTAACCAACACATCATGCCACTGGTTCATTCAGTGTTTTGGTTGTAGACATTTTCAATATATGCCTAGAGTTTCCTTAAAACTATCTTTCTCCGTCGCAGATGTTGCGTCACCTTGACAGTATTTTTCTGACCGCCGTCGCAGCACCGGCGGGACTCTCATGTTTATAAGGTTCTGTAAGAGCTAAAACTGGTTTATGTGTCCGTATATCACTCGAGCGGTGCTATGGTTCAGAGTTTAGACTGATAGTTTTCGAAACGACACGGTCAGGCCGCATATGAAAATACCTGCCATAGTAGTCTGGAAAGGAGTTCTTTGTTACATTTCACTGTAAGAAGATGGCGTTCGATCAGCCATGATAATTCAGGGTTATTGCCAGATTAGCTTGACGCGTGGGAGGCGCCTAGTTAACCCCTTCTTTGACACTTAAATTTTGTTTTTGAAATATCTGTTCACACAATCATCCAAGGAATAGAGATACAGATTGGTTTTAGCAAAAGAGACATAGACCATCATTAGCCCCGCGAATTCTGGGGCACATGCGGATCTATGTCTACTGCAGTCGGTTTGTGTTCAATTATTCTCGGCAGTAAAGGGGTTAATTTAAGACTTCCCTTGAACTATCATGTCCACGTGTTTATATGCGTTTTCCTAAGCACGCGAATCTCGTTATTATACTGACGAGCAAAAGAAATGCAAATCATCGGAAACACTTAACCCATTCATCCCTGACGCACTACCGCAGGAGATGGGTCGACCATGATAATTCAAGGGCAGTGCCAGATTAGCTTGGAGCCTGTCGGCGCCAAGCTAACCTGGAACAACCCTTGAATTATCATGGTCGATCAATCTCCTGCAACAGGTGCATAGTCGTTAGATGACGCCTCCAAAATTTGGGAAGTACGTGCATCGGGCTGAATGAGTTAAGCGTTCCCGATGATTCTGAGAATGTATTTATTTTGCTCGTCAGTATATAAGTATGCGAATGAGACTAATAATCAGCAAGCATGGTCGACTTGCGTAACAAAGTTACGGCTGCAAAAAAAAAACAACAACAAAAAAAAACCAACAACAAAAAAACCCCCCAAAAATCCAAGAAGTTATAGAGGACTATAGATGCTGCGGTAAATAAAATGTCTGCCGGCCTCACTAAGAGGAGATGATTAGGGCTTCAGCCAACGTCAGGATCTCGGAAAGGAGACATCAACGGTAACATTGCACCTTAGGGGGTTGTCACTCGCACGAACAAGGATTAGTCGGCTACCGTGCTCTTCCCCTACTTGTCGAACGCTTTGCTGACAGGAGGTGTATACAGCCAGATGAAGCAGACGACACAGTTTAGCATTCAAGTATTAGCATCTTCCTCTAGAGAAGCCGGGATGTAAATGTAAATGTAGATGCAAATGAGTGATACAGAAAAATACTTCTTCTGCCGGTATTTGGCAAAAAAAAAAAAAAAAAAAAAAAAAAAAACCAAACAAACCCACAATTTGTCCATATTAGAGAAAAGCGATACTTGCATGTTATAACATATCTCGTTCTTCTAAAAAAAATAAATAAAAAAAAACGGTTTATAAAGGCTTATTCTCCCAAATAACCGCACTTCTTCTTCCCCCTTTCGAGGAGCTGAGATGTAAATGTGACTTTTACTTAGATGAAATGCACGAAGCAGCATGATACTAGCCAACGTAACTTGTCAAGGGAAGCATTCCTGCCATGGCCAGCAAGTGGCCGGCATAGCTCCTCACCATGCATAATGGTAAATTTTCCAATGGAGCAAAAAAGGCACATTTCCGCCAACAAGAGGCATAGATTCTCAGGAGTCCCTCCATCGCAGGGGCTCATGAGAATCTGTGCCTTTTGTAGATAGATTACAAGTTATCCGTGACTCGTAATGAGAATGGGGCTGCACTCAGTGAGTTTCCTGGAACATGAATTAAGTCTGGGTCACCGGGTGTACACGAGTATTTGGGAGGACCTCCAGGGGGTTCTCCAGGCTTACAGTGTCACATAATGACTCTCTCATCTCTACAACAGACAAATGACTCCATATATGCGGTGTGGTCTGTGACTTTGGACCTTACGCTCTGTGTTGACCAGCTCCCTTCGGGGGTGGCGGGGGGGGGGTGGTGGTGGTGGGGGGGGGGTGGAAGGGGGTGGGGGGGGGGAGGGCAAGACCATTGAGTGCGGAACTATCTTTCACTGATCAGCACACAGTGTGAAATCGTCTGCAGTCTAGTGAAAGATAATCTACATTGTTCAAGGGTTTAGTTAGTAAAAAAAAATGTGTGACTCGCGGCGAGAAAAAGAGATTACCCCTTTGACTGTCGGTAGCGGTTTTAGTCACGATGCTTCCTGCAGGAATAACAACGGCCTGACATCCTGCAGGAATAACAACACCCGAGACATCCTGCAGGAATCATCGCGACTAAAACCGCTGCCGACAGCCAAACGGATAATTTATACCTGACTTCCAGTTACGCCGTTGAAAATAAATCACGTGTACTCGGTTCGCCCGATAAAGTGAAACGATTAACCCCTATGTGCATGCACCCGCCGGTACTGTCAACAGTACCTGTGGCCGCATACCAAAGGGGGTTACTTCTCCGACTCTGAAATTTCATCAGCTGACGCTTTCAGACTATTGACTATACTCCGGCCGGGTATGTGTTTTACAAAGTGGATTATTTGAATAGTGATAGAAATTATTTTACCCTGCTATCCCTACAGAAAGATAGAGACGCGGCATATGTGCTTGAGGGCGTCTGGAGTTGACACTTTATGTCATGTGCGTAAATGGAGGAGGAGCGTGGGGCCGGGGGAGGGGGTATTTGTTAGCAGTCTCGTCTATAGCCTGGGCGATTTCAATCGACCTCGTCACAGCACACTTTTTTCACGATGATATTCACAGCATTTAAAGGTCAGTCGTCCTTTCCAGTATGAAATGCTGCTTAGGTATTAGTTGTGTGCTTGTGTAAAAGACTATAAATTCTCGACATGGATTAAAAGAAACTGAGAAAGATACAAATAAACAAAGAAAGAATGAACGAGAGAAAGAAAACTAAGCGAGTAAACAAGCTTCTAACCAACCGACAAACAAACAAACAAAACTAAGCAACCAACCAGTCAACAAACAAACCAAAAAGAAAGTTTTAATTTTCAACTCTGCTTTTTTTTTCAAGCTAGATAATATAAACAGTGTGAGCTTGTGTAAAGTCGTGCACAAAAAGGAAAGGTCATCTTCTGTGCATGCTTCGTTAAATACGTTTTGCAAATTCAAGAGGACACAATGGGGAAAAGAACTTTGTTTCCAGCTTCTGAACCGATGCAGGGAAAGTTTCGTTAGATCTTTCACAAGAGAGCAAAACGTCTTCGGGCCCACGATAGCCGCAGCGGGCCCACTGCGGCTATCGTGGGCCCGAGTCTCTCTCTCACTCTCCCCCCACCCTCTTTCTCTCTCTATTTCTTATTGACGGCGCTGTATTGCGCCACATTAGCCACCGCTGTGTCTCTGTGCAAATTGCTTGCATGTTTATTGCTAGTTGCGCAGCTCAGAAATCCTACTTGATTACCTGCGGTAACTCTTTCCCACAGAGGAGCCGTGGTCAGGAACTTACCTCAAGTGGGATTCCTGAATCAGTGGTTCTTGAACATTTTCTTTTTCCTGTTGTAATACATGACTTTAAAAAAAAAATGATCTGGCTGCAACCCTGCGCCTTTAATCTCATTAACTCGTCAAAACCCTGGCGGAAAAGACGCATAGGTATCGTCAGTAGCAGTCAAGGGGTTAATTCGAAAGACTCGACAAAAGACACAAACGTAAAACGTGTACTTTGTAGTGAAAAAAACCCGACAACAATAACACTTTTCATGTAAAACTGCGCTCATTTTCTGTAGTCTTCCAGAATATGTAACCAATTATTGAAAACGTGACGATTTAAAATAAATCATTTGTTGTAAATAAATTATGTTCTACATAAGTGGGAACTATTAACACATTCTGCCAGAGGACCGAAATCAACAAATTTTGAAGTTGCCCTCTGAAGGACTGTATTACTACAATTCTAGAGACAGATCGAGCATGATAGTTCAAGGGTGGTGCCAGAACAGCTTGGAGCCTATGGGCGCCAAGCTATTCTGGCACCACCCTTGAACTATCATGCTCAATCTATGTCTTGCTGTGGTATATCGGGGCTGAATGAGCTAATCAGGTTTTGCAAATAAGATACATTATGTTAAAAAAAACACACAAAAAACCGAAGTAAAAGTCTGTGTTGATAATAAAAGACGAATGAACTTTTTATGTTTTTATTATGCTGTGCCTTTTTCAGAATGGAAGGGCTATCCCTCCAGGTTAGCTGAAATATTCCAGTGCTATCAATAGGCAGGAAACACCAGAAGAATGCACTAGTTACCCCAAGAATGTTCCCTTTCTTTAGGTTAGCGAGCCATCAAATGTTGTTCTGTTTATTCTCATGTTAAGGAACACAAGAACTTTGCTGCCCGTCAGGGCACACTGACCATATACGAGATGACAACCGGAAATTGGGCGGAAAGTGGGCATTCTACCTACCTCCTCCTCCCCGCTTCCTAATATCGCGACTTTGTCTTCCACGCCGCTCCTAATCCCAGCTGCCTCCCACACGCTCTCTCAGTACCATACGCTAACCCCTTCCGCTGACGAGAAAATGACAACACGATTCCAAATGCAAGAAGCATAGATCCTCATGAGCCCCCGCGACCGCGGGGGCTCATGAGGATCTATGCATCTTACTGACACCAAGTTGTGTCCATGCTTTTTGGACTCGGACGGTTCTGGATTTTGGTCGTTGAATGCATGAACAAAGATTCCAGAAAAAACAATGTACGTACAGCGGCAGGGGGTGGGGGTGGGAGGGGGGGGGGGTGGGGGAGAGGTTAACCCTTTCGTTGCCAGTGATCACGAATTTCGCGTCTAAAACCAATACACACTGACCGACATTAGTGTGGGAAACACAGATGTAAATGAGACCGGAATAGGCGTAAAAAAAAAAGACAGGCCCGGCAAGAGACGTACATCCTCATGAGCCCCAGCGACTGTTTCTGTCAGTTTGATTGTTTGTTTTTTTATTCGTTTGTTCTTTCGTTCGTTCGTTCGTGTTTTCGTTCGTTCGTTTGTTCGTTCGTTCGATTCGATCATTCGCTGGTTGTTTGTTTGTTGTTTTGTTTGTTGTTTTGTTTGTTTTCGTTTTGGGTTTCTTTGTTCGTTTGTTTGTTTGTTAACCCATTCAGCCCTGACGCAATACAGCAGGAGATAGTTCGACCATGATAATTCAAGGGTAGTGCCAGATTAGCATGGCGCCTGTCGGCGCCAAGCTAATCTGGCACTACCTTTCAATTACCATGGTCGTTCCATCTCCTGAAACAGGTGCATAGTCGTTAGATGACGCCTCCAGAATTTGGGAAATACGTGCGTCGGGCTGAATGAGTTAAGCAGTTTATTTAATGCTCTTTCTGCTCTTTGTCCTATTATAATTCTATATAAGTGAATGTATATTTGTATATATGTGCTTGAGCCTGTTCAGTTTGAATGGCGCCAGTGCGATAAATACAGTTTTTTTGTTGTTGTTTGTCTAGTGTTTTTTTTTTTCTTGACTCTGCAATTCTAAGATAACGGCGTTGCAGTATCGGGTTTCTGGTTTCTGTCCATTCTCACTGTAGCAGGAAGTGTCAGTTCCAACTACTGACCATTACATTTCTTGGCATCCTGCGATTGGCCTTCAAATTCTGGCCTGGCTGCTGCATTACATGCAAGAGTGCAAGATCTGAATTGTGCATCAGGACGAAATGACCACATTGAAGATGACATCCAGAAATTAGGCGGAAAATTCCTCCCTTACTTCGTTACCCATTTGTCTTCCTCCCCTCTCCACCTTCTCCCACTCCTACCCCTTGCGCAGTACAAGACTTAAGCCCAAATAACTTTCTCTGCCCGAGGATGTAAATAGAATTGATGTATGCCTGCAAGAGGCATAGATTCTCATTAGCCCTTGCGGGCCGCAAGGGCTAATGAGAATCTATGCCTCTCGTCGATCTTGAAGTATGGTAAGAAGCTGACTGAGAGACTTATTTCCTTCTCTTCTGCTTCCGAGCTCTATGATCATGACATCGATTCGACACTTGGCATTGCGCTGTCCTGGGTATCACCTTCGTGGTGGCCAAAAGGGGCCAATGGCCAGTGTATGTCAACACCAGTCTATATTGACATTTTCTTGCATTAGTGTTCTGGTTACTGTCTTGCTGTTCGTGACCTAAGCTTACAAGACAGCCTATATATTGTCCGTCAGAACAGTTTAACATATCGATGATGGACATCAGAAATCGATCAAAAACCTCCATAACATTTACCACAATCCCCTTAAGCGCCATTCTATCTATTTCATTTTTTTAGAGCTAAAGCCCGGATGAACGTTTTATTGGGACGATTATTCAGTCTCACCAGATCTTTTAGCACATGATTCGAAGACAGTTTTTGTGTCTGAGGTTTTGTGGACACTTATCCTGTGACTGTGCAACCTGCATGGCACCTTTCTCGAACAGTCTAGATATTTTCAGTCTTACACATCACTGAAGAACCGACTAAACTGAGGGGGGTGATCGAGTGAGCAAAGCAAATATTGCTGTTGAGAACGATCTATCCATTCATCGCGACTTGTACGTTAAGGAGAGAAGTTGAAAACTTGTATGTTGTTTGGGGGTCATAAAAGACATTAGAAAGAATTAGAAGACAAACGAACTGTATTTCGAATTAGGCCGTTTCGTTAGTGACGTCATAAGACTGCGTGTACTTCCTTACGAACTCGCACGACTTCGGTCGTAAATCTTCGTCAGATCGCCAGTTTTCACGAAACGACTTATGCAGTCGATTATGTCTAACAATTCTCGATGTGACACCATATCGTATTAAGATTTAAGCGGGAGGGTCATTTTAGAAATGTACTCTGTCAACAATTATTGCTAAAATATCACTAAAATATGCTTTTATGCCAGTTTTCTGAAACCGACTTTCATCGGCTCTTCAGTGCTGCGAGACCACGTACAAGATGACGGTCATTGCGGCTTCGGGCTCAGTCGATTCACTTTGACTGTCGCTGTTTACGCACCCAACACATCACACATGTATTAGGAGAGCCTGCTAATTCACTTTTATTGTGTATGCGAAGGCAAACATGACTTATTTGTTTAATTGTTCTGTGTCAGTGGGCAGAAATCTATAGCGATGTGTCGATACCGTTACAAGTAAAAATGACGTGTGCCTGTGAAGAGTTACCTTCCTTGTACCAACGAACTTGAACGTCTTTCGCTAGCCATCTAAGCCGCATAATTGGTTCGCGTAGCCGGTTTCGTATCGTAGGACCGAAACGAAACAAAGTTGATTGGTCGTTCTAAGTCTCCCCAATATATTAAAATCCCTTTGCGCGGCATGCAGCCACCGGTACCGTTCACAGTACCGTTCACAGTACCGTTCACAGTACCGGTGGCTGCATGCATAATGGGTTAATCATAAAGAAAGGACAATGCGGTCTTTACGTCTGACAAAACCAAATAAGTGAGACAAGCACTGGTAGACACTGTGCAGGTACCAAGGGATTTCCTAAGTGCCTGACAAAAAACAAACAAACAAATTGTTACGAACCTGCCCCTTCCTATCAGGCACCCAATCGCCTTCAGGCGATTGGGTGCCAGATAGGAAGGGGCAGGAGACCTAACCGTTTGTCTGTCCAGCGCTGGTTTTTACGCCTGAACTCCTGGCAAAGTCGGCAAAAAAAAATATCGATCGCCAGAAAATATGACCATATCCAAGATGACAGCTACAAAACAGTGGGTCTGGCAGCTAGCTATCTCATTGACCTAATAATCTATTTCCTGCTATCATCACCCACCCTATCCCCTCCTATCCCGGCAGCCACACCGCCTTCCTATCACCACATTTCCCGTGGCCCTGGGGAGACTGTTAAATTTGCACCCGAGGGAGGGATCGTGATATGCAGTAGGTCAAATGGCGAGGGCTTGGAGAAGAGCTAGGGGAGAGGATATCGAGCCGACGTTTTATTGCACACTGGTGATTCTTGTGCGCCCGGTTTTGGATGAGAGACGGTACAGTTTGGGTGAAATAGCACAAAATAGTGGCCAGGGCATGTCCGGTTTTCAGCATCTTCTGCTAAATGATCGGCTTTATCGGTATGAAATGGGATTGTCATGAGGATCTATGCCTCTCGCTGAAACCTGTGTGTCTCCATTTCCTTTGACAGCTGAGGATCTTGGACGTTGAATTTACTCTGATTTCAAAACCGCAGTCTGCGTCCACTGGCAGTAAAAGGGTCAAACAGAATTGGTCTGGATCACGGATCACGACGATGATTTGTCACGGGATAGGGAAATTAAAAAAAAAAAAAAAAAAAACGCGGCATGTCCCTTCTTGTCTCTTCTTCCTCATCCCACAGGTTTGGGTTCAAAATGCGTGTAATATTGAGGCGTACACAGTAGTCATCAATTAAAAGAGTTACATGGCTGTTTGCTCTAACCTTATCTAACCCAACGGCCGCATTTCTCAAAATTTCTACCCGTTGTAGGAGATCGATCGACAATGATAATTCAAGGGTAGTGCCAGATGAGCTTGGCGCCTTCAGGTGCCAAGCTCATCTGGCACTACCCTTGAAATATCAGTGTCGATCCATCTCCTGCTGAAGGGCGTTGGTGCTGAATGAGTTAATGCTGAGCAGGCGACAAAGGCCATCTCAAGGCGGCACTCAAAAGCGACAAATAGTTGATACAAGTACGTCAAAGCTATGTAAGGCGAAACACCCAAATGGACGATCAAACAATGGTCGCCTCCGATAGGTGGCCTCCTTGCACAGGGTCATCCACATAACAGAAAAGAAGATTAAGGGACCAGGAATGGGTGGTCTGCTTAGATAGGGGTCCGCTTTACACAAGTGGTCGCCGTGACAGGTTTGTCTATACACATTTGTCTACACACACGTTTCTTGATCTACACTGTGCGTCTGCACTCCAGCCTGCTGATAAATTCAGCTGTTCATTCTTTTGATCTCGAGACAAAAACGTCCATGTCTTGACGACATCCTTCCTTCCTTCCTCCGGTTCGGAAGTCGTAGACGAAAACCGCAACCACAACCCAACCTTCGTAGATGTGCGTGTCGACCAGTCATACACCATCACGAGACATAGATTCTCATGAGCCCCTGCCTTGGCAGGGGCTCATGAGAATATATGTCTCTTGCGGAAGGAAGACACTAGTTGAGCGATCGATGAAGAGAAAAGCAATGACCACCACCAAAAGAAAAAAAAAAAAGAAAGATAAAAGAGTGCATGTCGCCATTCATACATCAACAAGAGGCATAGATTCTCATGAGCCCTTGCCTTGGCAGGGGCTCATGAGAATCTATGTCTCTTGCAGTAAGATGACACTAGATGAGCGATCGATGAATAGGAAAGTAATGGGAATTTTTAAAAAAAAATTATGCTTGAATTTGCTTCAGAGCTAATCCTATGCTAATGTAGAGATGGTTCGTGCTGTGGTTTTCAGACTAAAAAGGATATTACAAAGGATCAAAAACTGCAGACGTGGCGTTTTTGTGGACTATACATATAAAAAGGGTTATAAAGGACTCCAAATGAACAAGGAAAGACAAGGATGTTTCATTGAAAAACGTCTGATGAAAGCATAACACACGCAAATGCATTTTCTACACGCAGATGTATTTTTTTGAAAGACCTCGATTTTAATTAGAAAAAAAAAGGGGAAAAAATCAAACAAAAACAACAACAATTAAAAACAACGAATGTGTTTGCATGCGTGCGTGCGTATGCGTGTGCATGCATGTGTGTTGGTGTTTGTGTGTTTAGACAACACACAA
>BTPG01000002.1:156458389-156523389 GCA_036245525.1 Semisulcospira habei
CGCCTCGCGAGCGCCCAATGCTGTGTCTATCGACGGCATCCCGTCTGGCCAGCCGAGTCCATGGGGTCATGGATATTACATAATGCGGCTTGCTGGAATGCCAGCGGTATATTACATGCGTTCATAAATTTTTAATGTTAGAAGAGAATGCAGACTATCCGGGAAATGCCGCATAAGGCATGGAGTGCTACATGTAAAAATAAAAATAAAAATACAAAATAAAAGAAAAATTAAGTTTTGTCTAGATGTTTGAGCAGCTTGGTCTTGTAAGTTTTAAGCGATGGCGCGGCTCTAACATCCGCAGGAATGGAGTTCCATAACTTTGCACCAGAATAGGACAACGACGACCTATAAATGTCTAGTCGAGGCATCGGTACAACAAGATTGTTCCCTGGTGTTCGACTGGACCTCGTATGAGCAAAGTGGAACAAACTATTGAGATAGGCTGGTGTTTCTGAGAGGGTGATTTTGCGCATGAGCACCAACTTATTATACTTAAACTGTTTTTCAAGTGGCAAAATGTCTAACAGCTTGAACTTATTGTCAGTATTAATGACTTCTGAGGGTCTGTCAACAATAAGTTTAATGGCTCTTCTGTGGAGCGAGTTCAGACTTTTTAAATTAGCATCGCTACTACCGTCCCAAATAGATGAGGCATAATCCAAATGTGACTGAATATGGGCATAGTAGAAGAGTTTCCTTGTTGGCTCATCAGCAAAATGTCTCAATTTCGACAGGAGGAATACATTTTTAGATACTATTTTACACAGTTTAGTAATGTGGCCTTGCCAGCACAACTTGTCGTCTAAGTTGATTCCAAGCACGCGCTGTTCTCTGACTTGCTCCACAGGCTGGCCATTAAGTGTTAGTTGAAGGGGAGGGGGGTTCAACTGATGCTTTTGCCGTGTGGTAATCAGCATGCATTTGGTTTTAGTGGGATTAGGTATCATGGCGTTATTTCTGCACCATTCAGATACCTCATTTAAACTGTCTTGGAGAATCTTCACCATACATGTTACGTCTGATGACGAAACGTCCAGTGTTCCATCGTCTGCAAAAAGACTGAAAGTTACACTGGAGTCAGATATATGTAATGGAAGGTCGTTTATGAAGACAGAGAACAATAATGGACCAAGAATCGATCCCTGTGGTACTCCGTGCTCTATCACCCCTTCAGGTGAGTTTTTACCATTCACGTAGACATACTGCGTACGCCCATGCAGATATGACGTAAGGAAGGCAAGTGTGTCTGCGCTTAGTTGATAGACATTAAGTTTTTGAACTAAAGTTTCATGATTGACGAGGTCAAATGCTTTTGAAAGGTCCAAAAATACTGCTCCAGTCATTTGACTGCTATTTATGGCAGTAAGCCATCTATCAACAAGGTGTACCAATGCTGTGTGACAGGAGTGTTTCCGCCGAAAGCCAGATTGTAATGGATGTATGAGTTTGTGTTTTTCTAGAAAATGTTGTAAGTGTGTGTGAATGTGTCTTTCTATCGGTTTCGACAGTGTTGACAGTAGCGAAATGGGCCTGAACTTGTTAGGGTCGGCAAGGTCTTTCGTTTTAGGTAGTGGGATCACTTTGGCTGTTTTTAGAGAAGATGGAAATATCCCCTGCTTTATGCAAAGGTTGTATATATATGTCAAGGTATCTAAAATATACGGTAGGGCCATTTTCAGAACTGAGCTACTAATACCATCATGGCCAGACGTACGTTTGTTCTTTAAGTACGAGATGGATTTTCCCACGTCGTATATCGTTAACAGCGGAATGCTGAATGACGTGTCAGGGTCCAGCCGTTCTGCACAAAACGTCTTTAGCTTTTCGGACACAGCTGAAGACTGACCAGAATATGTATTTTTTAGCAACGTACTGGCAGCCGAGAGGAAATGCTGATTCAAGATATCAGCTGATAACTGTGTACATTGTGCGGTATTTTTGGACCTCGTAAAAGCATTGATCGCTCGCCACACAGATACGACATCTTTCTTTCCGTTCATAAGACGGTGAAAAAGTGACCTTTGAGCTTTCCTCACTAAATGTTTAACATGGTTTCTTTGCCTTCGATAAGCAATAAAATCCTTCTTTCTTTTATAGTCATCTCGGAGCTGCATGGCATCCTTGATTTCCTTACTTAACCAGGCGGGAAGCTGGGGGTTCTTCACCCGTTTCTCTCTGAATGGAGCGTGTTTATCGAGAACACCAAGGAACAATCCGTACCACTCAGTCAAAGCATCGTTGGGGTCATTATGGTAGTACACTGTATCAAAGTGTGTGCTACTTAAATCACAAAGAAATGTTTCCTTGTTGAAGTGTTTAAGTGATCTGTATCTAATAGTCGTGTGCTGATGTTTTCGGAATGAATTATCCGCTTTTAATGCCAAGCAACAGCACACCGGGTAGTGATCGCTAATCCCTACCTGAAGCACGTCTACTGCCATCACCCTTGATTGAGTAGTTGTATATATGTGGTCTATAAGGGTGGAGGAAGTTGGACTAACACGAGTTGCTGTTTTAACTAGCTGCTTTAAACCAAACATAGACATGGTGCACTCCCAAGCAGGGTTATTCAAAAACATGTTAATATTGAAATCGCCTAGGATCAAAATTTCAGAGCTGGACTGTCTGACCTTATCCATCATGGCGATAAAGTCGTCGAACCATTGAAATGTTGATGCTGGGTTCCTGTAAATGTACCCGACCAGCACGGGGCTGGATTTGTTTGCCCTTAACTCAACCCAAATGCATTCTACGGTTTTTGACTCCAGGTCCCCACGCCTGCGAGTAATACCGCTAATTGAATTATGAATGTATACTGCAATACCCGTATGTCCCGGGTATTCAGCATCGCGGCGCAGTACAGTGAAGTCCTGGATAGAAACGGCCTCATCGCTGATGTTACGATTGAGACGCGATTCCGTTACACCAAACAAGTGAAATGGATTGGATTGACTCAAGAGCACACACAGATCGGGAACTTTGTTAGTTAAATGATAAACATTTAAATGGCCAATATGTAACTGGCGATCATACACCATGATTGCTAATGTATGTCAATACCAAAGAGTACAAATAAAAAAGCTTGTAAATGATACAAAGGCAAATAAGAGCTGAAATAATAAAACAAAGCAAAAGAATATCAGTCCGCTCTAACACACAGAATGTGGGAGGCAAGTGAAAAAAAAAAAAAAAGAGTTTCTTCTACGCATTCACTGATATAGACCACACTACCGGTCACTAACGGTCACTAACAGGGACTAGTCCCTTTAGCAAACTTCAACAGTCAAAGCTAAACGACCCCGCTGCGCGATAGGGGAAATAAAGTCAGCGCTGCGAAAGGACACAGATATGATCGTAGTGTGAATATACGTAGAGCACTAGTAGAGAAAGTGTCACGGTGCACAAGTACTAGTGCTATAAGCGTCACAAATCGCACAGAGTGAGAAGATCGGTATTCACGAATACTGTCGGCAGAAGTCAAAAGGATGACAATGTTAATATTGGACCACGTGCAGTGGTTGAAGTTAAAAACAAATGAATACGTCTCTGCGGCGCAAACACAATAATTATGAGCAATGAGACGCAAGAAAATCAATTCGATATTGTTCAGTGTTAGCCTGGAAAGTAAAGCACAAAGTTATGTAAGGAAGCAAGCATGTAAGGAAAGAGAGAGAGAGAGAGAGAGAGAGAGAGAGAGAGAGAGATAGAGAGAGAGAGAGAGAGAGCATTGCGACGCTTGCATTCTGCAGTGTAAATACAGTATGAGAATCTAATCTCACTATCCATGTTAAAAAGAAAAGAAAACAAAGTAGAAAAAGAAATATGGAACTATCTTGTCAATCAAGCCAGTTCCATCAACGGCGTCAAACATTAAAGAAACCATTAACACTGAGTTATTGCCAAACCCTTATCAAAGTCCCCAGCCATTACCTTTTCCTTAATTATGCAAGCGGCGCAGATTCTCGTGAGAAGGAAAACGAGATCCTCGGCGCTCCCTTCAACATAGCGGTGTATGATTTTGTACGTCTATTGCTGCTGGAGTCTGGTTACGACTTCACATGAAAACTGGGTTGGACACTCTTCTTGCTCAGTACCTCCGTCAACTCATACAATCCCTCAAGCATGCAAGAGGCATAATTATATATTCAATCAGCCCGTGCAGCCGCTAAATGTGCCTCTCAGTTGCTATTAACCCCTTTACTGCCGGCGAACGCAGATTGCGTTTTTGAAATCGTAATTTCAACGTCAAAATTCCCTAGCCGTCAAAGTATCGTGGATACAAAGTGGTTTCAGCGAGAGGTGTATATCCTCATGAGCCCCCGCAATTGCGGAGGCTCATGAGGATCTATGCCTATGGCAGATGGGTAATGTTCAATTTTTTCGGTAGTGAACGGGTTAAGGTGATAAATGAACGAAACCAAAAGCGGTGGCTGTCCACGCTTCTGACGCAGGATAATTAAGTTACACGACTTAGGACGACTAGATCTATGATTATTGATCTATAAGGCAGAGTTACCTCCCTTACCAATGTTTTTTTTTTTCTTTCCCCTACCTACTTTGTACCTTATCCAGTTACGGTTAGATATCTTCTTAAGGTTAGCAGATCTCCTGTTAAAGTTAGATATCTCTCTCTGAGTCCCATGAGAATTTACGGGCAATTTTCTTCTTTCACGTGCTGGGGCCGTTACGTCAATTCTTTGCCCGTGATCTTAGGATCAAAAATAAAAATAATAAAATAAAATAAAATATGATAAAATAGAATAAAATAAAATAAAATAAAATAAAATAAAATAAAATTCGGGATTTTTGACTCGATGCCAGACAGGCCATCCCATGACATCCATAGCACAGAGCGCTGGTCTGCATTTTTGGACCTTACGGCTTTCAGCCGTAAGGTCCAAAATCACAGACCAGCACACGACAATGATATGCGTTAGAAATTCACCACATTTCCTCCCATCTCTCTTCCTACAACGTAGGATGTCATCGGGGCTGAAGCCTTCGAGTGACCATGATCATGCCTATTTGCATTACTGTCATTCGGAGGCCAGTTTTTCACAGCTAAATGGCGGAGACCTCACATTTTGTGAATGATTTGATGGGACCCGATGACTTGTAATTCCGGTCTGCACGCGTTACTGCTGGGATCATTCTCCCTGTTTCTGCGCGTACAGTTTTTGTTTATGATCGTGCGCACAGGTCGAGGGATTCTCCACGAGTTACGTCGAACTGACAGCGGATTTTCCTTTTGGAAAATGTATAATTATATAGTTAACGTTTTGGTGGCGTACGAGTATGTAGGATTCTCCCGTCCTCTGCCACTAAGAACACGACTAGAAATGGGGGTAATACACACACACACACACACACACACACACACACACACACACACACACACACACACACACACACACACACACACACACACACGCACATACACACATAGACACACACACACGCACGCACGCACGCACACACACACACACACACGCACACACATACACACACACACACACACACACACACGCATGCACACACAGACACGCGCGCGCGCAAATAAATGATTAGTTTTGTTTTAGATCGAAATAACCCTGAATAATCCAGGTTTATCGATCGTGATGGCTCAAAGAAGCACACTTCTGAGGGCGGAGAATAACACAACGAAGAAAGAAGCACGCTCAGAAAAGAGAGTTACAACACAATGTATGAATATTTCGCAATATTTTCAAAATAGTCGACAAGATAAGTAGCGAATTGGACTCGTATACCTGTTTAATTGTCTATTTTAAGCATTTCAAATTTCGAAATATTAATGAACTGTTTTCTAAGCGTGCTTCGTTGGGCTATTCTCTGCATTTTACACGCTTGGCAGTCACCTTTATATTTTGGTATGAATTTCTTCTGAAAGGCTACAATATTTACGCTATAGAACCAGCGTTGATATCAGAGTGCCTGCAACAGCGTTTAACTTTATTTTTCTGTTCTGACTTACGCAAAAGTCCATTTTTGCCAGCTTTTACATGGATGTTAACAGAAGGAAATGCATTGATTAACCTATCTTTGTTTTTACACCCGAAAGCGCTCATCTACAAAGCAAACAAACAAGACACCATGCCATTTATGTACAGACATTTTCTTTAAAACTTCCGCCGTTAACGCTTAAGCTCCCAGAAACTAAATAACTTCCATTCTGCAGAATGGAAGTCATTTAGTTCTGGGAGTTTAAGAATTAAACTAAACACCATAACTAAAGTGAGATGATTCGACCATGATAGTTCAAGGGTAGTGCCAGATTAGCTTGTCGCCTGGGAGGCGCCAAGCTAATCTGGCAGTACCCTTGAACTATCATGGCTGATCCACCTCTAACACATACTACACACATGCCTTCAACAGTTTCGAAGTCATTGTTAAGCGCAGATGAGTCAAACCCACTGAATCTGAATTGCCCTGACTCGAAGACAGAGTTAGTGTCGGATTTAACGTCCAAGCCAAACAGCGGTATAAGCATCAGGTCAGACAATTATGTAAACGACATTAGTTTTCCGCTGGGATCCCAGCCGAGGCAGCGTGTGTGCTGGTCTGTGATTTTGGACCTTACGGCTCTAAGCCGTAAGGACCAAAATCACCGACCAGCACATTTTCCCACTTTTTTTTCGGTTTGCAGGTGGTATAATTTTTTTTCTTAGTTTTTTTCCCCACTTCTTTTATTTATTTATTTATTTATTTATTTTTTATTAGTATTATTTTATTTTGTACAGCTGGAACTGTCAGAAAGGGCGTCTTGCTGAACAATTTCTAAAACTATGTCTTTTTGTCTTTTGTTAAGTTTTTCTTATCTGCCGAAGACATAACGACCATTCAAGTGAAAATAAAAATATCTTCATCCCTGTATGCACGGAACCTAGTAAGAATCTATGCATCTCTCTCTCTCTCTCTCAAACTGTGGACACTTCAACATTGGTGCGTCTCAGACGGACGAATCTAAAATGGTTTCAGGCTCAATAATAATAATAATAAAGGTAATTTGTATAGCGCCTAATCACCAAGGTGCTCTAGGCGCTTTACAATCACAGTAATGAAACAGTGAAGCAGAATACACAAACAAGCACATACAACCAAAAAATACATTAATTTACAAGGGCGAAAACTCACACCACACTCTCTCTCACACACACACACACACACACACACACACACACACACACACACACACACACACACACACGCGCGCGCGCGCGCGCGCGCGCGCATGATGAGCCGGCAGACAAAATGGTCTTTACGTATATGCAACAGAGAAAAGGTGTGTTTTAAGCTTGGCTCAGCAAAATAACCGCTGGCAGAGAATGGTAAAAACATGTTTCTTTGTTTCTCCCGTGCCTTTCTTGTAATCATTCGATTTGCGCCACAGGCGGCGGTTGAGACAAGACTGGTTTTAAAAGCAATTTGAATCAACCTGTACATTGTTTACATGGACTGTTGGGCAAAGAAGCAGCGCTCATAGAGCGAAGCTTAACTTATTCAAGACGTGCCGCCTCCGGATACGCGGAATAAGCCGCGTATCCGGAGGCTTCACGTCTCGAATGAGTTAAACGTTGACAGGCTGTTATCAAAAGGTGCGCATTCGCTGGTTCTTTAGGTTAATTTTACGTCCTCTGGCACACTGCGGTGATGGAGACTATTAAGCGCCACAGCTAGGCTGCCGCGATGTTCACACACGCCGGTTGTGCCTTTAACCCCTGTCCTGTCAGCGCACGTACAGTTTGTTTCTGAAATCTGTGTTCACTGAACGGCTAAAAGCCACAATTATCCAAAGAAGGTGGACACAATGTGGTCTCAGCAAGAGGTATAGATCCTCATGAGCCCCCCTGTTACGTTTGTGGTTGTGTTATTCTTTTGATAGCGTGTGTGTGTTGATCATAGGAAATAGTCTAGCAGCTGCCCTTCATAGACGATCAGCCGTTTACGAGATAGTGATTTTCTAGAGAGTAACAAAGGTTTGGGTATATCAAAATGAAGTCTAGTATGAATAAAAGCAGTGCGCACTCGTTTTAAACCGCCGGAGGATGGAGACATTTTTCTGTAGCACATTTTGTTTCCAGTATGGCTGCAGACGAAACCAGGACCTTCGCGGCCATGTTTACAGGGGATCAGTAGTTTACACGGGTCTCATTGTTCCTGTATTCAGTGGTAGTATGCACTATATGTCACTTAAAAGGATTTCATTTTTTAAAGTAATATTTTCACACTTAGATATATTAAGAGAAGAAACAATTACGAAAACGCTTGCCTTGAACGCAAATTAATATCGTTTCGCAACAATATGGTATCCCAAAATCACGTGATCAAAACATCACGTGACGCCACGATCTCCGCGGACGTGAATTTCTGTGTGCCGAGGGGTTCTTTTTTATTTGTTCTACATAAGCTTGTTTGTTTTAAAAAAAAAAAAAAACCAAACGTGTCAAGTTGCTGCGTGCATTTTTACGGCTTGATAAAGGTTTGTCACGTTTATTTCCATTCACTTTACCATGCTTTGCCCGTTTCATTTCGACAACACAGCACCAAAACAAAACGTAACCCACAACACAAACGCTATCTTCAAAACCTATGCTGCATTCTGTAAAAGAAAAAGAGTGCCACACCACTTGGTTTTAACTGTCATGGCTGAGCAAAGTTTCGGAACTTGATTAATTATTTTATGCAGCAGTAACATTTATTTTAATCAGTTGCACTGACAAGTGTGCGATCACTGCCAGTGCCAATTTTGCAGTCTCAGTGATCACTGATGGTACAGTACACTTCACACTGAAAAAAAAATACACAGTACAATGTGAACACGCTTGGAAGTTCATGCAATGCTTTGTTTAAAATTGAACCCTATCTTGCTAGCAGTAGCCTACTGCACAAAAGAGGAACTTATTTTGCTGCTGTGTTATTTGCAGTTTGTCTGCATATAGACATTTGCAGTTCGCTGCAAGGATTCTTAGCAGCTGACATTAGCACTGACATATTGGGATTAAAACGAGAAAGAAAACGGAGAAAGGCGACACAGAGATGATTTAATAAATCAGTCAAGTGATCAAATGAATGAGATATCTATGTTTTATGATAAACAGCTAGTTATGGGAGGGGGGGGGGGGGGGAGGAGGCACATACTTTATAATGTACATGTACTATTTTTTTCAGTGTTTCCATCACCCATTCATAACACCATTAGACTCGATGAGTTGTCATGTTTTGAGTGGTTTACAAAATACATGTACTTGTTGCTGTTACATTATCTTCTTACTGGTTTTGACATTTCGCTGTAAGATTTACAGTCACATACTTTAAGCGTGTTCCCCCTAACGCACACAGAGGTTGACTGTATCATTGATATGTGTGTGTAGGTAGCGTTTGGTTTTGTTTGAGGTGGCAGTTTTGGCCTCACCTTTAAGTTTGGTGCCGCTGTGCATGTGGCCACCAGTACTATTTACAGAACTGATGACTGCATGTGCAGGCTAGTTCACGGTATCAAAATGTGAACTGGGCAGCCTATTGTTTGAAGTGATCAGTGGTAGCAACATCCATGATGTATGTGTGCATTTGGCCACTGGTACTGTTTACAAAGGTGCTGTTTACAGAACTAGTGGCTGAGTAGGCATATTATTATTAGTACTGTTATTGTTATCAGGTGTGGCCTTATCTCTAAGGTTTGGTGCCCCTGTGCATGAGGCCAACAGTACTTTTCACAGAACTGATGGCTGCATGTGCAGTGTGGTTAACTGGACACATGAAATTTGTAGGTGGGCAGCTAAAATACAGGCAGTCAATACAAGCCACTTGCTTAACCTGAAGTCTCTATATATAGATTTTACAGTCCACTAATGCCCATCAGTATACAATTGTGCATGTCTTTTGTGGGTATTCTGTGGTTTTGTATGTGGGCTGGGGTTGAAAGTGGGGCGGTATTGCACCTATTACCGTGTATGTACAAAACCTTCATTACAAACAAACATAAATTAATAATTTTAATAAATAGTTATTTGGGTTTAACGCCGCGCGGTAGACTACGGCCATCTCATGGCAGTTAAATAAATAAGATAAAGTAAGTCAAAGATACCTGGGACATAAGAATGCTAAGTAAAGTATAGATTATGATCATGCACAGATGTACATTGGTGGATGTTCTGCGGTTTTGTGTGTGTAACTGGATTGGGGTTGGGAGCGAGTGATACTGCACCTATTACCATGTACGTGTATAAGACATAAGACATTTATTCACCAAGTAAAACGTTACAAGGATTTTTGTGTGGCATGGCGACAGTAAAATATGTCCTCACTTGTAGGGCATTCATCATGTCATACACTTAGTTGGCGATCGATCATCCTATATACAGCACTAAAAGATAGATAAACACAATATTAAACACAAATCAGTCATATGTCACAAATCATGGAATCACGTTGTTCCGTGCATGGTGATGTATTGAGGACAGCTTCTGGAAAAAAAAATTGCATCTGAATCGAGAGATTCTGGCTTTAAAAGCACGAAACCGCCGGCCAGAGGGCAGAAGCTCGAAGAGATGATTGGCTGGGTGTGACAGATCTGACAGAATAGTACTGGTGGCCACATGCACAGGGGCACCATGGTGTATGTTCTTGAGCTGTATGCTGATGTGTATGTACAAAACCTACATTACAAACAAACAAAACAAAACAAACAAACAAAATAAATAAATAATTTAAATAAATAAGATAAAGTAAGTCTAAGGTACCTGGGACATATGCATGCTAGGTAAAGGATAGATTAAAAATTATGAACATACACAGATGTGTATGTCCTTTTGGTAGGTGTTCTGCGGTGTTATGTGTGTATTTAGGTAAGGGTTGGGAGCAGGCAGTATGGCACCTATTACCATCTATATATGTGTATATTTTCTTGTTTGCTGATGCCCCCACCCGGGTCTGCCCTGGGGGACTTGGGTGGGGTTAGGTACTTTTTAGTTCCCAGGGTCACCCTGGTCAGCCCCACAGGGTGGGTTTCCTTTCTATTCTGGGGCATGTGTTTCTGTCTACCCTTGGTCCATTCACCTGTATTTGTCTTTTTAAAACTCTCCCTACTGTCTGCACTGCCTGTAGCTCTTGATGTTGGATGTGTGTTGCTAGACAGTCTTAGCTTTATTTAGGCCCCATGTTGTAGGTTTATTTAACGTATTTGACCGGCTGGCGACATACATTCAATTTTCTGTTTAGTTTTTTTTTTCACAAGCAGTGCAGGCACGTCCTGAGAAAGCCTTGTTGCTGTCGGGACGTTAAGCAATGTACAATCAATCAATCATTGTTTGCTGATGTGTATGTACAAAACCTTCATTACAAGCAAACAAAATAAATAAATAATTTAAATATATACTTATTTGGGTTTAATGTCGAGCAGGCGACCAATGCCATCTCATGGCGGTTAAATAAAAAAGATAAAGTAAGTCAAGATACCTGGGACATATGAATGCTCAGTAAAGGATAGATTATGAACATGCACAGATGTAAGTGTCGTTTGGTGGGTGTTCTCTGGTTGTGGAGTGGGGTTGGGAGTGGGCAGTATTACCATATATGTGTATGTGAACATCAGCATATGAACAAAACCTACTTTTCAAACAAATAAAAATAAATAATAAATTTAAATAACTAGGACATATGAATACCAAGTAAAGGATATATTATGAACATGCACAGATGTTTGTTCTGTGGTTTTGTATGTGGGGTGGGGAGCGGGTGGTATGCACCTATTACCATATGTGTACATGTTATGTTCACATCATATATGTGTATATGTATGTTCTCATACCCACCCAGGTCTACCCTGGGGGACTTGGGCGGGGTTAACTACTTTTTAGTTCCCAGGGTGACCCTAGTCAGCCCCACAGGGTGGGTTTTCCCCTCTATTCATGGGCGTGTGTTTCTGTCTACCCTTGGTACATTCATCAGTATTTACCTTTTTTAAACTCTTCCTACTGTCTGCACTGCTTGTAGCTCTTGATATTGGATGTGTGTTGCTAAAGGGTCTAGTTAGGTTTATTTAGTGTATTAGACTGACCAGCTGGCGACATACATTCAATATTCTGTTTAGTTTGGGTTTTTTCACAAGCAGTGCAGGCACGTCCTGAGAAAGTCTTGTTGCTGTCGGGACGTTAAACAATGTACAATCAATCATTTTATGCTGATGTGTATGTGCAAACATACATCACAAACAAACAAACAAAAAAATAATAAATTAATAAAATAAGTTGGGGATACCTGGGACCTATAAATATGCATGTTAAGTAAAGGATAGATTATGAATATGCACAGATGTATGCATATTGAAAACAAATTTCCTCTCCTTGGTGACCACTACCATACCACTATAGTGATCATGTGCATCAAGGAATTCCTTCCATCCATAATTAAAAGGATAAATAATAAATAAATATGTAAGTGAATACATACATGAATCAATAAAAATAAATAAATAAAACCTGTAATATAATAGAGAGGGCTACTATCTGTATTGTGTCTCATGCAGTCCTGATAAAGCTTAATCATAAGAGTCCTTGTGAGTACTTGAGTGCGGATTGGTTGAATTGGTTGCAAAAACTAAAATTTTATATTTAGGTGTTTAGCTGAACATGGTGATTTTGATGGAAACGGTTCGGAGATGGATTTCACTCTGCCTGGCTTGTGCTTAAGACAAGTCGGATACGAGTGTGCTTGACCAGTTAAAAATCCCATCTCCACTAATAAAATAAATAAAAAAAGAGCAGACCTGCACTTAGAGCCGTTAGGCTGAAAAACAGACGAACAACATGCATGTTGTATCCGGCCAAAGAAAGTTGAAGATGGTCGGCAGACACATTGCACAACATGCACAAAGGGAGTTTACTTTCGATATGCTTTCCTCCCACAAAAGACCGAGTTCTGTGGAAAAGGCTGTTTTCAAGACCAGGAAAAATAACGTATTTGACGTTGATAAGATGTTCAAATCGATAATAATCTCTGTTTCAATTCAGGAGCAAAGTAAAGCTTCATTAACCGTGCGCGTCTGATTGACTTCTTTAGAAGGCTTCTCGCTGACCGCCATTTTGAAACTAGCGACGCGACTATGCTTACCGCATTAAAAATAATACTTTTAAACTTATTTTATCGTATATATGTATGCATGTTTACTTGCTGATGATTTTAATTTACTCACTGGAATAAACTTGTAACTTGTATGCTTGAAATTTTCAATGTTATGCACAAAAAATGTCTTGCACCTTATCCGGGCGGTGTACGAGGACTGGTTCCCTCACATCGAAAAATAGCTTTCGAAAAACACTTCTACAAAAATGTCTCCATCCTAAGGACAAATATTGTTGCCATGCATAAACTATATGGCATTAGTACTTTCGTTTCGTACCTGCAAACCATTGTTACTCTTTTGACGAACTACTTAGTCTGCAGAAATTGCGAAAAGCTGCTGGACTAAAAGATCCGATATTCATTTGAGTTATTTTGGATAAGAATTACGTACCTTTTTAGTAGGATTCATTTTCTTTTGCCCGGAGAATTGAGTTCGATTTTGTTGTGACTCGTATTTTCGCTACAATGTTGTAAAGTTTGACCTACATTAGACGGGAAGGTTCGACTGAGCAGGGTCGCGATCTTTCTAGTGACCTCAGACATGACGTTAAAGTAAATACATTTCGCTACAGTTAGCAACAATTACGAAAATCACGGATTTTCCGGAATTATTCGAAGTTTGTAGAAAGTTGAAGGTAGATCTAGAGTGTTCTTTCTCATGAATATTAATGAGTTTTAGTTACGTTTTCTTTTCTGATTGGTTGTGTTGTGTGAATTTGTTGGATTGTTATGGAAATCTGCAGTAGTATAAAAGAGCGCGTTAGGAAATATGTGTGTGCATTGTATGAAAGGCGAAGTGTATCAGAATTGTGGATGCATTTTACGAGACAGTGTACCAACGTGTGGATGCATTTGTGGACGCAGTGTGCTGAGATTGCATCGTGAGAATAAAGTATTGTTGGAACTGTTACTCCAGTGTGGTCTACAACCTTGTGCAACGTGTGACGAGTTGCAGCTGAGTGACGTTTCTTTACAAGAACCCTACGTGCGTGCGTCTGGTACGACTACGACCACCACGTAACACCCCCAGAGTCGCGGGGGCTTATGAGGATCTCTGCCTCTAGAAGTTAGATTGCGTTCACTTTTTCTCGACAGTGAAGAGCTTAATTTAAAAATATTTTTGTCTCAACCGAGGCCTGTGGCTTGTGCCGCTGACCCAACGAATCTGGATAATTGGGTGATATCTCTTCCAGCTCCTGGCAAGGCGATTGCAATGTTCCTTGTACGAGAGAAAACAAGATCTATCTTTGGTAAAAATGGCTATCATTACCCCCAGCCGTGTCCAGGACACAGGGCCCACCTGTAAGAGGCATAGATCCTCATGAGCCCCCACAGTTGCTGGAGCTCATGAGGATATATGCCTCTTCCTGGCTGCACCTACATCTTTGATTCGCGTGTGAAATTGTGATCGAGCCCTCAGTCTGTCTTGGTTTCGGAGATTTCTTGCATGACCACTAGCAGAGATGTGATTGCGTTATTCAGTCGACTAACAAAATAGGGAGATAAATCGCCCGTGACAGTTCAAGTGTCGTGCTTGATTTGCTTCAACACAGCTGGGACTGTTGTTCCCTGAGAGCGGCAAAGCTAATCAGGCACTCCCTTTGAACCGTCATGATATATTCGTCTTTATACAACTTACGTCCTTCTCCCACATATGTGATACTGCCTTATCTCAATTCACACGTGTGATAAAGCGTATCCGGCATTGCCTCTGACCACCTTTTGCTTCAACCACTTAACAGTGTGCAGAGGCGGAGACTTTAACTTACGTCATATTGAGTTTCATGTCACTGTATGTAACGAATCTAAGAGAGCTATCGCAGTCTGGAACAATAAAAGAAGAAAAATGCGAAGTACGACGTCAACAAAAAATGTCGTTGGAAATCCACATTTGCGAACTTTTTTTTTGTTGCGTGTCAGCAGTTGTGGACTAGGACACAGATTTGAACTGAAATATATTCGTTGTAGAAATAAATTAAAAATGACTGATCTTCCCATTATGCAAAATAAATCAGTCGTCCTCAGGCTGACAGATAAAATGCGACATTTTTCATACTATTACGCAAAATTAATCACTCGTCTGCAGGTTGACATATAAAATGCAACTTGTTTTTGTATTATACGCAAAATTAGTCAGTCGTCCTCAGGTTAACAGATAATATGCGACTTTTTTGTACCCTTACGCAAAATTAATCACTCGTTCTCAGGTTGACAGATAAAATGCGACCTTTTTCGTAATTTATGAAATATTAATCAGTCGTCACCAGGTTGACAGAGAAAATGCTCGTTAAAAACGAGCATGAATTATCTGTCAACATGAGGATGACTGATTGATTTTGCGAAATCGGAAAGTAGGCCAGTCCATCTGAACAAAGCCCAACTGAGTAGTTTGATATCATACAGCAGACTTCGGATATGACAAACTGCCAGGGGACCCCATTTTTTTTTTAACTGATGTATAAGAAGTTTGTAATAAGCAAAGTAATTTTCGTATACACAGTGCAGTCGATAACTCTGAAAATGTGTTGTTATGTCTTAGTTATGTTAGAAGCGAAGTTTACTGTCATTATAAGTATTACAACTCGATACGATGACAACGATTATGACCACGATGATGATGATGATGATGATGATGATAATACTAACTCATTCGAGACGTGTCGCCTCCGGATACGCGGCTTATGCCGCGTATCCGGAGGCGGCACGTTTCGAATGAGTTAATCATAATAATAATAATAATAATAATAATAATAATAATAATAATAATAATAATAATAACAAAAATAATGCAGTACCACACGCTCCAGCATATCGCGGTATCGGATATAACGCCCACAGGCCTCTGACTCCCACGAGGCTGCCTGTTGAGAAAAAGGTCCTGTCAGCCTTACCTGAGCCGCGCACGGCCGTAAGCGGGCCACCCAAGGCTGACGTCGGCTTGAGGACTTTTTCTTTCAAGTGGCATTCCTTTTCAGGTCTGTGTAAAGGCAGCACTACAATGACGCGATCGTAAATAACGAGTAACGTGGTCTGATTTTATGGTTTCCCTGGTACCGCGATATACTGTGCCTGAGATGTAATCATAATACCCGGTCACAAAAGATCCTGAATCAGAATAAATTAAAAAAATGATGTTGATGATGATGATGATGATGATGATTTATTATTATTATTATTATTATTATTATTAGTAGTAGTAGTAGTAGTAGTAGTAGTATAACGCCCCTAGTCCGAGAAGCAGCTGGAGCCAATCACAATCGAGAGGAAATATGTACAGTATACGGATTCTAATTAACCCCTGCTCATGTGAATCAATAAAGAATGTCTGCTGCATACAAAACGGAATTTGGAAATTTCTGAATAGGACCGCACAAAGCCATATGCCAGTGACCCTGCCAACAGGATGCCATGGGATAAACTAATTTCCTCCCTGGACACTCGAGACGCTCTGACTAATTACACTTCGTGTAACATGTCGACAACCAGATCTAGACCAGTCGCTGCAGTTTTAACAAACACTCTTTATGTTTTGCAGGGTCCATTTCGTGCTAAATACCTATTAGTTCTAGTCGGTAAGACACTATATTATAATAATAATAATAATAATAATAATAATAATAATGTACATATAGCGCTTAACCTCCAAATGATTGATGCTCTAAGCTCTTTACAAGAGCAAAAATCACAGAAACAAAAAGTACAAGAAGATAAAAGCTACAATAAGTATTACAAAAACTAAAGTGACACATATATATGATAGTTACTAAAACTTCACAAATTAGTAAGCTGATAATAAGTTAACCAAAAAATAACTTCGTGAAATAGGGTAAGAAATCATCAGCTGATTCGGCGAAAAATCAACAAAATAATGTATCAGCTGAAGTATTACAGTAACTTACTATGTTTTCGTCCGTGAATAGCAGAGTCCTAATGCACGGGGACAAAAAAATATGTCTTAGGTTGACACTGCTGAATCAGGAGGCATGTAACAACAATTCATACCCAATCAATCTAATGCAAAGTAGCAAAATCGCTGGAATTGGATCGACAATGACGAATCAAAATGCGTGTAACATATCACAAATTAGTCAAATGGGCAGTGGCAACCTTTTCATCTGTGGTTTGACCTTGCGTTGAACAATATGGGTATTCATCTAGATTGTGAATGAGATCTGGTTTGTGAGTTTGGACTTTGCGGCTTTCCCGCAAGGTCCAAACTTACAAACCAGCGCACATTCTTTTTATTAATTAATTAGTCACTTCACCTAGCGTACTTCTGCATTACATACTCAGCTGGGAAAACGTTTCTGCGCCACATTCTTTCACTTCTTTACATCCAGAAAACATTGGACCAAATTAATGCTTGTTGTCTCTAGGTCTGCTTTCTGGGAAGCTTGATTAGGTACCCTCCTTCCAGTCAGCTGGCATCACTCCTCTTGCCAGTTCTTCAAACAGTGGCTACAGCATCTCAACTGTTGTCTCTAGGTCTGCTTCACAGCTGATGGGTAGGCTCGGTCTCTGCCGGCTGGATGCCAGTGTCTGGCTGCCTCTGCTTGCTTCTTCAAATGCCACTGCTTTTCTGATCTCTTCCCGGCTGGGTCTGTCACAGCTGATGGGTAGGTCGGTCTCTGCCGGCTGGATGTCGGGGGGGTCGGGTGGGCTAGGTCTGTTCAGTAACTCTTCAAAATACTCGGCCCTAGCGCCTGCAAATTTGTTTAACCGCCCATTTCAGTACCGAGAAATTCGAACACATGATCAGCTAACTGCAAGAGGTATAGATCCTCATGAGCTCCCGCAGTTGCGGGGGCCCTTGAGGATCTATGTCTCTTGCTGACGCCACTTTGTATCAATGTTCTGGGGACGCCCGGGTCTCTCTGGTGTTGAATTCACAAAGATTTGCGACCGCTGGAAGTGAAAGGGTGAAGAAACAGAACAAAACAGATATATTCACATTTTTAAAAATCTAAGTTTTTAGGTAGTGCTGCATTGTGTTTTCCCCTTGGAAGGCAGTCCGGCAAAAGTCCCTCTGTGAGACAAGAAATTGTAAAAATGAACAAACAAACAAACAAACAAACAAACAAGACAAACAAAAGCAAGCAAGCAAACAAACAAACAAACAAACACAAACAAACAAACAAAATCAGACCAAAAAGGTGACTGCCAAGCGTGTAAAATGCAAAGAAGTACCCAACGGAGAAAGAAACACGCTTAGAAAAGACATTTACAAGTGTTGTAGCTGCCTTTTCTAAGCGTGTTTCTTTCTACGTTGGGTACTTCTAAACAAACAAACAAACAACGGCCTAAAGAAACTTAGACCTAAAACGCATTAAATGCATAAAAGAATGTCTGTATGACAGCAGTTTGTGTCATTGTGTGTCAGCGGCTGCGCATCAAAATTATATTTGATGTCTTTCCTCCATATACCCGGGTAGCGGGATAAAGGAAACACAATCTTTGAATCTTCGAATCACAGACCACAATAACAAAGAATACTACACTTATGCACATACACAAACCCGAGAAATTTGATCAGTTATTATCTGCCGACGTACACGTCGGCAGATATAACCGATCAAACTGCTCGCGTTTTCTACGTGCACGAGAGTAAGTTCCGGATCGTGGATCCGTCTTCATGCGAAACCGAAATTCAACGCATAACAGAATGTGTCGTCAATCGTTGGCACGCTCGCTAACGATAGGGGTTTTTAATCGTTTGCTGATGACCCCTTTGACCGTCGGAGCACAGCGAGCAACACCTTAACCCCTTCACTGCCGAGAAAAGTGAACACGATTCAACGGCAAGAGGCATAGATCCTCATGAGCCCCCGCGACTGCGGGGGCTCATGAGGATCTATGCTTCTTGCTGAGACCAGTTTGTATCCACGTTTCTTGGACCGTTTTGTCTTTTGGTCGTTGAATGAACAAAGATTTCAGAAACAAAAAAATATATATATACGTACACAGTTCAAGGAAGGAGTGAATGAAAGAGACACAGATCTTCATGAGCCTCCGCACATAACCATTTTCATTTGCGTCCCTACACTTTCGATCAAACGGCACCTAGACTTTATTTTAACCCGTTCAATGCCAGTTGACGCAGCGTGTGTTTCTGCAATCTTCGTTAATTATTCAACACCAAAAACCCAAGCTGTTCCCGGGGCATGGGTTGAAAGTGGTGTCAACAAGAGACGTAGATCCTCATGGGCGGGCCCTCGCAAATGCGGGGGCTCATGGGGATCTATACCTATTGAAGTTGTCGTGGTGTTCAAATTTTCTCGGCCCTGGACGGGTTAAGACAAAAAGACTTAGCCAAAGGTTTCTCACTGTTCTCTGTTCAACTCACTGATTAACTCATTCGCGGCCAGCCGCATCCGGATGCGCGGCATAAGCCGCGCATCCGGATGCAGCTGGCCGCGAATGAGTTATTGTGATCATGGTTCAACAAAGAATCAATCCATATTCAGACGCTCTTGTTTGTTTTATGGACATGGAACAAGAAACAGTAGCATTCAGTTAACGAGCAGGTTGAAGGACACCGTAACAATTGTCCTTAAACAGAAATCTCTTGATCTCACAGGCAAACGCCATAGGGGCCTGACGAGTGGTGCTTTGACTAAATGCAATCCGCTGCGCCACCGGGTGCGCGTCACCGCGTCCACTAGCTCAATTCAGTATTCTGAATTGAGCTAGTGGATGCGGTGGCGCAGCGGATTTGCATTTAGTCAAAGCAGCATTCGTCAGGCCCCTATGGCAAAAGCAGGTCGCAAACTAAATATCTAAAGACCTCCTCATCCAGAGGAACACAGACACAAATACGTGAAGCAAGAGGCCGCGGTCATCAGGCTGCTGCGGCCGGCTGCAGCTGAACTTTCTATACATCTAACAAATTAACCCTTTCAGTGCCAGCTGACGCAGACTGTGTTATCTTCGTTAGTTCAACGCCAAAAATACCTAACTGTCCCAGGAACATGGATTCAAACTGGTGTCAGCAGTTGCGGGGGCTCATGAGGATCTATACCTCTTGCAGTTGGGTGCGGTTCAAATTTCTCGACACTGAACGGGTTAATTGTCTTTTGCCGTGATTCTTCTGTGACAACGGCCGCGGTAATCTCAAGTATCTCAAGTTACCCACTTGCATACACATAGTGAATGAAAGGGAGCAATTGGTTGGATTCATACATGATTTCACATTTGTTGGGCAGGTCTGGGCACGGAATAACTGTAGAATTATTCACGTCACACAGAAGGAAAGACATCGATAGGGTACGAGTTACTTTCAAAGGATTTTGGCAGAGGTCTGCGTCGACTCACAGCGTTAGAATAATAGTTTGCAGTTTAAACCGGAACTAACTTAGCTCAATTTCTTGTCTGTCAGGTTTCATGACTTTCATAGAATCACATGTTTACGCAAGGTATTTTGAAATGACGACTTTAAAAAAAATGAGCGAGTAGTTAACCCTTTGGCTGTCGGTAGCGTTTTTTATCGAGATGATTCATGCAGGAATCATCGCGACATAAACCGCTACCGACAGCCAAACGGTTAAAATACCTTGAGTATTCAGCAGGCGAACGAGAAATGCAGAGATAATTATGCTTGCATTCTGTCCGTTATCCAGACCAAAGAGGTGACTCACTGCAGCGTGTAAAGTTCAAAAGAAATCATAAGAAAGAAAGAAAAACGCTTAGGGAGGACAAATCCAACACAGGTGTGTTGTAATTGTCCTTACTAAGCGTGCCCCTTTCTTTGCTGGGATTTTCTTTGCTTCCTGTCCCTCGCAATCAATTCTTATCTTTGGTACCTTATAAAGAACACACTCTGCCCTAGGACCGAAATCTCCTAATTTTGAATTTGCCCTTTGAAGGAGTATAAATCTAGAGACAGATCGAACATGATAGTTCAAGGGTGGTGCCAGAATAGCTTGGCGCCTATGGGCGCCAAGCTATTCTGGCACCACCCTTGAACTATCACGCTCCATCCATGTCTTGCTGTGGTGTGTCGGGGCTGAATGAGTTAAAAGGTTTAGTCAAATGTATTTGCGCATGTGACAAAGACTAAACAGACTGAAACGCTGGAGTATTCATCTGTGCACTAATGCTATTTCGGAAAACATTTTATAGAGAAGTTAACACATAGGGAGTCCTGTAAATGAACAAAATATTAACAATTTTATTAGTATCATATCCTACCCTGCTGCGAAACAGAGGAGAGAGAGAGAGAGAGAGAGAGAGAGAGAGAGAGAGAGAGAGAGAGAGAGAGAGAGAGGGAGGGAGGGAGGGAGGGAGAGAGAGAGAGAGAGAGAGAGAGAGAGAGAGAGAGAGAGAGAGAGAGAGAGAGAGAGAGAGAGAGAGAGAGAGAGAGAGAGAGAGAGAGAGAGAGAGAGAGAGAAATGAAATGAAATGAAACTTTATTTCTCAACGGATGAAGTAATTAGCACGTGTGCCATTTTTCATACTTGCCGTTGCTACTCTACAAACGCAGGATAATAATTGTAATACTAATAGTACCATATTACACAAAGAAAAATTATGAGACATTAAACATGAAGAGACATTAAACAAAATTCATTCATTCATTCGGTCATACAAAAACAAACGAAAAACAGAAAGTACACGCAACGCGCGCACACTGACACATACACACGCTCGCGCGCACACACAGACACGCGCTAATGATAACTTGACCTATATACGAAGCAAATCATTTGGATCATAGTGAAAATTCACTTCAGACAACAACAATTATTTGGATTATAATAGAAACTTGAATTATGTAATTAGGCGATTATTATTAGTATGGACAAACCATACGGCAGCATGCACTGATTATACGATAAGCACATGTTTGATACGGATACTTGTGGTAGATTATGTATCAGCAGACAAGTACTTGAGGAGGCATTCCTTGAAAGAGGAGAGGGAGGTAGCGTGTGTTATACATGTAGGCAGTGTGTTCCAGAAAGATGCGCCTGAGAAAGATACACTGGTTTTAAATAGATCTATCCTGGGGCGAGGTGTAATAAAGTTTCGCCTTGAAGTAGAATAACCTGAACTTGCCTTGGTAAAGAGCTTACAAAGATATTCTGGGTGAATCTCATTCCCGACTGATTTTATACATAACCACACCCTTGTTTAAGAGGTGATGCTTGCTAAGAGGTAGCATTTTCAGTTTTTCAAGTCTTTCGTCAGTTGTTAGGGCTGAATCAGGCAGGATATGTTTCGCTGCTCTCCGATGCAGGGAGTTAAGCCTCTTCAAATGTTTTTTGTCACCGCTGCCATCCCATATCGTGGACGCATAATCGATGTGGGATTTGACATGTGCATTGTAAAATAACTTGCGGGCATCAACATCGATAAAGTACTTCAACTTTGAAAGCATAAACACATTTGTAGCAACAGTTTTACATACAGCATTTATGTGCGATTGCCACTTCATCTGGTCATCAACAATTACACCAAGTAATCGGTGTTCCATGCTGATTAACGATGCCATTATGGATAGTCAGCTGAGTGTAAGTGGCTTGAGCTGGTGCTTCCGACGGGTTGCTATCGTCATGCCTTCCGTTTTGGAATAATTTAAGATCATTTCGTTGTTTGCGCACCAAGTGGAAATTTCGCTCAAACCCTGCTGCAAACGGCCATTTAAAGAATCAATACTCTTGTCCGGGGTGTGAATTGTGGAAGTCATCAGCGAATAAATCACATGAAATTTTGTCGCTAGTCAAATGTAGCGGTAGGTCATTTATAAAGAGGCAAAACAGAAGAAGCCCTGGGACTGAACCCTGGGGAACTCCCCGTGTTACTAATCCGCTTGAGGAGTATGATCCATTGACCATGACGCGCTGCTGTCTGTCGCTAAGATATGAGGCGAAAAGTGGAGTTGTGCCATGGTGGTAAAGAGATTTCTGGCTGTAGTTTTTTTTAGGAAGAAATGCATTTATTGCCAAACGAACTACCGAATTACACATTTAGCTTGAAAAGTAGAAGTTTATGGTCCATAAGATCAAAGGCTTTTCGTAAGTCAATAAATACAGCGCCGGTAAATTTGCCCTGATTTTTTTAGCGTAGCCACACATCCGTTAGACGTGCTAGGGCCGTGTGACAGCTGTGCTTTGGTCTGAATCCCGACTGAAGGGGATGGATTAATGTATGGTTTTCTAAATATTCCAAGAGATGTTTATGGATATGCCGTTCAAGTGGTTTACTAAGGATGGACAATAGTGAGATGGGGCGATAGTTATTAACATCAGTCATATCTCTTGTTTTCGGGACGGGTATAACCTTGGCTTTTTTAAGTTCCTTTGGGAAAATATTCGTCTGAATGCACAAGTTATAAATAAAGGTTATTGTTTCAATAACATAAGGAATAGCTAATTTAAGTATTTTGGGGCTGATTTCATCTGGCCCGGACGATTTCTTATTCTTCATTGAACTAATTGTCCTACCGACTTCGTGCACTGCCAGTGGTGGAATCACGAAAGGATCAGATCCTGCAGTTCGCGTTCTACAAAAGTCAACTAGTCTGTCTGAGCAAGAGTAGGGCTGATAACTTGCTTCTAAAGGGACAAGAGACTCGGCAACTGAGAGGAAATGGTCGTTAAACATGTCTGCAGTCAGATCAGAAGGGATTAAAGGAGATTTATTACACTTGCCTCCAGTCACTACGGCCATAGCGCGCCAGAACGTGGACATGTCTTTGTCTTGTTTAATCAAGCGATCAACGAAAGATTTTTTAGCCTGTCGCACAAGAGATTTTACGCGATTACGCGGCTCACGCTTAAATTCAGTGAAGCACTTCTGCTGTCTCAGATCATCTCTCACCCTCATGGCTTGAATGATGTCTTGAGTAAGCCACGGCGGGAGTGATGCGTGTTTGATGCGTCTCCTCCGCAGGGGCGCATGTTTATTTAATATCTTAAGAAAGATGGTATACCAAACAGACAGAGCGCTGTCAGGGTCAGATTTACTAAATACTTCATGAAAAGGTGCGCTGTTAAGATCAAACAGAAACTCGCTTTCATTAAAACTTTTAAAGGAGCGATAGGTGATATACGTATGGCATCCTTTCTTTGCTTTAGGGAGTCAGTTTAGTAGACCACGTACAGCGGATGGGAAAGTGGTCGCTGATACTAAGGTTACCGACAGACACATTATGAACAGACTCTGGCTTGGTTGTGTATATATGACGAGAGAGAGAGAGAGAGAGAGAGAGAGAGAGAGAGAGAGAGAGAGAGAGAGAGAGAGAGAGAGAGGAGAGAGAGAGAGAGAGAGACGGAGAGAGAGAGAGAGAGAGAGAGAGAGAGAGACAGACAGACAGACAGACAGACAGACAGACAGACAGACAGACAGACAGACAGAGTCGGTGCCGCCTGCCCCAGCATTTATATCAAGAAACAGTTATGTAAATACACAACCGTAATCCCATCCCATCATTGCTGAACGAGAAATACAAAGTTCCCATTACATCCCGTCAGTGGCGTTGTGCCGAAATAGAAAGCTAAAAGGCGGGCTTAACCACTCCCCTGCCAAGAAAAGAAAACACACACACACCCTATACAAGAGACATATATCCTCATAAGTCCCCGCAATTGCGGGGGCTCATGAGGATCAATGTCTCTTTTTGGTACCACCATGAACACCATCCAACTGCAAGAGACATAGATCCTCATAGGCTCCCGCGACTGCGGGGGCTGATGAGGATCAATACCGCTTGCTGGGACCAATGTGTATAAATGTTTCCTGGACGGCTGTGATTTCTGGTCGTTTAATGAGCAAAGATTTCAGAAACAAAAATGTACATATAGGAAGGGGTTAACGATTTCAATACCGAGAAAAAGTGAACACCGTACAAATGCAAGGGGCTTTACCAGCATACACGAAACAGACAGACAGATCAGACAGTCAGACAGATCAAATCAGATCAGAGAGACAGAAAACAGACAGACAGGAAGAATGAAGGACATTAGAAAGTACTGGAAAGCAAAAACAAAACAAACAAACAAAGAAAAAGAAAGAAAAGAAAGAAAGACAGAAATAAAGAAAGAAGCCAAGAAAGGCAAAAGAAAGATTTGAGCACGTAAGAAAGAAGGAAAGCAGCAAGGTACGAAACAAAGAAATAAAGAGATTATCTTAGACTGAGGTACTCACCCATTCTAATGAGGTACAGCAGCAGCAGCAGCAGCAAACTCAAGTTCCATTCAAGAGTGTACGCCCTCATCGTGTCGAGAAGATAGGATGCCTGTTGCCGAAGCACAGGTTAGTGTCCAGGCACGCAAAAGGCAGAAGTCACACAAGGGGTGCTCGAGTGCCGAAAGGTTTCTGTCACCGAATGAAATATCGACACAGTACTGTTTCTGGGATCCTAGGAAAAACATTTACACGTAGAGGTTCTGCTAATTTTTCACCTTCATCTTGCATCGGAGAGTGTCTGATGTCGGGCGCTACCAAAACACAGTCTGCGCGGGACACACTTTGATATCACGCACCAATGTTCGATTCGGAACGGCGTTGGGTCTGTGAGTTTGACGAAGCGGTTCTTCTCGGATCTGCGAGAAATAATTACACATGTTTGGCGTTCATTGGAACCTGGGGCCAGCTGCGTGAGTGAGCGTAGTCCTGCGCAAGCCACGCTTTAGCGGAGCACCTTGCTTAATGGCTTGCGCAGGACTAAGCTCACTGACCCCTGCCGCGTATCTTACAAACAATGTTCTGCATCCTACTATGAATGTTTTTAAAGAAGTCGGCTTAGTCTGTAAAAAATATTATCACTCCGATTTCTGAGTTATAAATAAAGTTGAAAGTTTCGTCACAGACTGCATGCTTTGCTCGCTTTTCCAGTCACGTTCGCCATGTCAGTTTACGTCGATTTCAAGAAAGCGCCTGGTCTTTACTCTGTCTTCTCCCGTATGCATGAATTAAATATGTCTGTCTGTGCGCTTTGAATATTTTAAGGATTTGAGTCAGAGAGTTCCACCGTACGCTTTTTGAGACGACCCTAAATTCAGACGTATGGTTATTTTCTGCGGTGGTCTGTTGATTTGGACCCTACATCTTTGAGTCGCAGGGATTAACACTGCAGGCCAAAATATATGTATTTAATAAACAAAATCCTTAAGACCCATTAATGAGTCCAACGCACCGGACCATTAGTGTCTTCCGCTGTCGCAGTAGAATCGAAGCACGAGAGTCACTTGTGTGATGGTCTGTAAATTTGGACCTTACGGCTTACAACCGTAAGGTCCTAATTCACAGACCAGCACACGTAATTCATCATGAAGATCCTCAGGAGCTAATGACATGGGTCCACCACCATGTTTCACTCGACCACTAGTAAATCACAAATGTGCTTCGTGATTAATTTTGAAGAACGATGGCCGTCTGTTCGATGGTCTGTGGTTTTGGACCTTACGGCTGAAAGCCGTCAGGTCCAAAATCTCAGATCAGCACGCGCTTTGTAGCGTTAAGTTGTTCTCGGCAGTGAACAAGGTAACGACGCCACGATTACGTGCGCCTACACATAAACCACGCGGGGAAAAGAAAGGCCGAGAGAGTCGTCGGTAGTAAAGTCAGTATCATTGGCGAATGTTTAGTACTCAAAGCATTGTCGGCTCAATGGCATCTTTGACCCCTTGACTGCGGCGGAAAAGTAAAAACGAGATAAGCACAAGAGACATAGATCCTCGTGAGAGTCCCCGCAGTTGCGGGGGGTTCATGAGGATCTATGCCTTTTGCTGATATCACTTTAACTCATTCTACCCCAGACACACCACAGCAAGATAAGGATCGACCATGATTGTTCAAGGGTGATGCCAGAATAGCTTGGCGCCTACGGGCGCCAAGCTATTCTGGCATCACCCTTGAACAATCATGGTCGATCTGTGTCCAGCACTGCAATGCAGTCTTCTGAGGACAACGGCAACATTTAAGGATTTCGGTGTTGGGGTAGAATGAATTAAATCCACGTTAACGGGATGTTTTGGGCTGTTAGGCTTTTAAATTAACTAAGATTGCAGAACGCGGTCTATGTCAAGTGGCAATCAAAGGGTTAATGAGCTGGTATATGATTATGGACCTTACGGCTCCAAGCCGTAAGGTCCAAAATCACTGACCAGCACACAATGACAAGATGTGACCGGTATGGTTGTGGAGGGATTGTTCATTTGAGAGTGTGTGTACCGCTCTGAAATCGGCAAGCGAAACACCGTGTATCATGTATCAGTGATCGTACATATAGGCCTACAGTCGAGTAAGTCGGAAACCGGAGATATTTAACACAAAAGACTGAATTGTTTATTGAGTCTTACAAACTTGCAGCGGTTCTTTAGATAAACACCTGTTCTGCAGAGCGTGATAGGCAAATACGTGCCAGTGGCAGATGTGTGTGTGTGTGTGTGTGTGTGTGTGTGTGTGTGTGTGTGTGTGTGTGTGTGTGTGTGTGTGTGTGTGTGTGTGTGTGTGTGTGGAAGGGGGGGGGGAATGGGGTGTTTTTTCATTTTTATTTTTTTTATTTTGTTTAAATGCTCTATAAAAGTTCCTTTATGGAAGTTTCCCCCCCCCCCCCACCCTCCCCGCTTTTCGGTATGGTTCTCACACACACTTAGCGCCGCCTTCGTCCTCCCCCCCCCTCCCCCATCCCCTCATTGTTTGTTTGCTTGCTTGCTTGTTTGTTTGTTGACCTTTCGGCCACTGGGAAGCAGGGTTTGGCGTGTGTCAGGTTGAATGTCCTCAAGAAAAAGTTAGACCCCCATCCCCATCCCCATTCCCGCCCCCCCACCCCCCCCCCCACACCCTCCACCCTCCCCCGCCCGCACCCACGCCTATCTGCAGGTAACTATCCACCTCTGCGTGCATTGAGAAATAATATGATAATGATCTTCGCATGGCCGTACTGCGTCGGGTTTTACCCGCCCACTTTTGCGCACCCGCTAAGTGTGGAAAATGTGTTATTTTTCCCGTATTGCGTTGCTCGCGGAATGGTGTGGTATTTGTTCTGATTAATTGACTGATACTGTGTTTGATTTACACAAGAAAGAGATAAGTTTTAGACTGACAAATAACTCACTTTTTATATCACAAAATATGAGGTTATGTGAGGTCAACGTGACCTTGCTCTAGGCAAGAAATGGTAAATAACTCGCAATATCAACGTTTTAAATGTTTTACCTCATAACATCCTGAGGCTGAATTTTAAAACTTTGCTTTTTGTTTTATGAAGGCTACTTTACACATCAGCATGAACTATTTCAGTTCAAGGGTGGGGCCAGCATAGTTTGGCGCCTTCATGCGCCAAGTTATTCTGACACCAGCCTTGAACTATCATAGTCACATTTTTTTTTTCAGACAAAGTGCATCGGGATGAAAAAGGGTTAGTAACTTAACGTGTGACGTTTGATTGTCGAAAAAAAAAAAAAGTAAAGAAAGAGTCAAAGCGCAGAAGAGTTTCCCCGGCGATGCGCCACAGGGGAAGTTAAAAAATAAATCTTCTGTTACGTGTGCGTACTCACGTGGATTGTGGAAAGGAAGATTAGAGAAGTCAGAAATTAGTTGAGGCAAGACAGCATTCAGAACCCGCTGCCTCGTTTTAGCACAGTCATTCAGCCCGGCGCACGTATTTCCCAAATTCCCCGGCTGCACGTATTTCCCAAATTTTGGAGGCGTCATTTAACGACTATGCACCAGTTGCAGGAGATGGATCGACCATGATAATTCAAGGGTAGTGCCAGAATAGCTTGGCGCCGACAGACAGGCGCCAAGCTAATCTGGCACTACCCTTGAATTATCATGGTCGGCCCATCTCCTGTTGTAATGCGTCAGGGCTGAGTGGGTTAACCGCTTTGCTTCCAGTGATCACGAATTTCGCGTCTGAAACGAAAGCACGCTGAAGAACACAAATGAAATGGGACCAAAAGTGGGCACAAAGAACAAGCAGGATTAGCAAGAGACATAAGTCCTCATGAGCCCCCCGCGACCGCGGGGAAGGGGGGTGGGGGGTAAGGGGGGGGTGAGGGGGGGGGGCTCATGAGGATTTATGTCTCTTGTAGATGTTTAGCGTTCGCCTTGCCCCGGCAGTTAAAGGGTTAACAATCTATACACTTTTCCATGAATATCCTTCAATGTCTTTTGTTTGTGCGTGTATGTCCCGCATCTCTCTGTGTGTTTTACATGGAGGTAAGGGGTGCCGAGCGTCGGTGGAAAAGAAAAGCACAAACTGACCGTGTACAGACAGATAGATATACACGTGTAAAAGACGTGCAGCGAGCGTCTCAGCGTCTCACTGCTGCCAGACGACATTTCTTCATGGACAAGCTTGACGCGGCTCTCTCATCCAGCAAGCTGTTCTTCTCAGTGTCGAATGCACTGCTGAGAAAACCCAAGTCTCAGTGCAGCTCTTCCTGCTGATGTCCCCTCTTCTGAACTGCCGCAGACATGTGATTTTTTTTCACTGACACTATCAAACTGTTGCGTGAGAAATTAGATGCTATGTAGTGTGATCCCAGCCGTTTTTGCTGTTTATGATGGTCCATGTTTTGCGAAGTTCAAACCTGCTACAGAAAGCGAAATCGCTGCCATAATTGCAAAGTCTCCGACACTAAAAGGTGCATGTTGGAACCTGTTCCGACTTGTTTCCAAAGGCAGTGCATCAGCGATCTTGTACCGTTGATCACTGCTATTGTAAACAAGTCTCTCAGTGTCAGCCGGAATTTTTCCATTTTTTTTTCAAACAGGCTGTTGTTACCCCTTTGCTAAAAAAAAAACAACAACCCAGGCCCGCTTGGACAGAAATACCCAAAGAAACTACAGGCCTATAACCAACCTACCATTCATTTCTAAAATACTGGAGAAAGTTGTCTTAAACAGCTCCTGGAACACTTAGAGGTGAATGGTCTGTTGGAAGTGTATCAGTCCGCCGATAGGAAAGGTCACAGCGTGGAGACAGCGGTGCTGAGTGTTCTAAATGACTTGCTTTATAAAGCAGACAAGAGACTTGTCTCCCTTGTGGCCCTGTTGGATCTCAGCGCTGCTCCATTCCATTCCCTTGAAGAGGCTTGAAATCACATTTGGCCTAAGTGAAACGGTTCTCTCTTGGTTTGAATCTTACGTTTCCGATCGGTACCAGTTTGTAGGGGTAAAAGACAGTGTCTCTAGACCTTCCATTCCTTGGAGTTCAGAGTGCCTCAGCCTGCGGGCTCTGTCTTAGGCGGCCTGTATTGTTTACTTTGTATTCACAACCGCTGTCAGATGTTATTTCTAGCCATCAGTGTTCTTATCATAAGTATGCCGATGACACTGAAATCTCTCAGAGTGGTCCACCTGGGGAATCTTCAGTCTGTTGAAACTGGGATCAAGTCTTGTGTTGACGATGTCATGACATGATGGACAGTAACAAACTTATGTTAAGGAGGCCCAGAAAAAAAACAGAGTTACTGCCCGTCGGCTCAGCATCAGTCCCTGCTTCAACAAATTCACACCGAGTCTTTACGCATAGATGACACTGATATATTCCATTTCAGTCTTCGGTCAAATACCTTGGGGTCAAGCTCGATAAGACTTTGAGTATGCAGGATCACGTCGGTGAAATCTGTCGTGGTGCTTCATACTCTCTGAGACGCATCACCTCAGTCCGACACAGTCTTCCTGAATATGCCACTGAAAAGTTAGTGAATGCATTAGTCACGAGCAGTCTTGACTACTGCAGTTCTCTGCGTTTTGGTCTTCCATCTGAGCAGATTAGCCGCCTTTGCGAGTTCAAAATAATGTCACAAGGCTTGTGAAGCGCAGGGCAAAAAGAGAACACGTAATTCCTATACTGAAAGACCTTCACTGGCTTCAATTCAATCTCGCATAAAGTTTGAGATAGCGACCCTTGTATACCACCACTTTGATGGCAGTCTTCCGTCATACCTTCCCTCCAATCTAATTACTTACCAACCCTCTCGCTCACTGCGTTCATCGGGAGAGAAACTTCTCAAAGTTCCATCTCAAATCTGCCGGTGAACGCTCTTTCAGATATACTGCTCCATTAATTTGGAATTTCTTACCAAATGAGCTCAGAAAGTCCACCCTTACGCAAAGCAAAGTTAAAAACTTACTTTTTCTCGGCAGACTTTCGTGTAATTTCTGCGGTATTTCTGTACACACCACCTGCAGACTCTCTCTCTCTCTCTCTCTCTCTCTCTCTCTCTCTCTCTCTCTCTCTCTCTCTCTCTCTCTCTCTCTCTCTCTCTCTGTGTGTGTGTGTGTGTGTGTGTGTGTGTGTGTGTGTGTGTGTGTGTGTGTGTGTGTGTGTGTGTGTGTGTGTGTGTGTGTGTCGTTTTCGCCTGCGCATTGAGTTATATTATAAATATGAGACTTGAAATGCGCCATACAAATACCATGTATTATTATTATTATTTTAAGTGTCCGCTTCTAGCATCCTACCCTAATACGCAGTAGGCCGTCGGGACGATGTCGGCCGCAGTGGGCCCGCGTGCGGCCGACTTCGGCCTCCCGATAACCTTTTGCGTGCTAGGAGGTCATCTTCAACATGCACTGACGTGAGAGACCTATAAGCATATGCTTGCTGCCCATGCAGAAACCATATTTTGTTATCAGATCGTCGACCTCTCAACGAGACGCGAGCAGACATGGGTGATTACGTTATCGATGTGGGCATCTTTTACATGTAGACTGAAGGCCCAATAATCTACTCTGTCTGAAAAAACCCACACACACAGCTGTAAATGTGTGCTGGTCTGAGATTTTGGACCTTACGGCTTAGTGCCGTAAGGTCCCAAATCACAGACCACCACGCAAAATTAACTCATTCAGCCCGACGCACGTATTTCCCAAATTTTGGAGGCGTCATCTAACGATTATGCACCTGTTGCAGGAGATGGATCGACCATGATGTCGGCGCCAAGCTAATCTGGCACTACCCTTGAATTATCATGGTCGACCCATCTCCTGCTGTAGTGCGTCAGGGCTGCATGGGTTAATGAGGTTGTTTTTGTCACGTGTACACTGAAGCCACAGAATGTGATCGCCTCTGACAACAACAACGATAACAAGAACACGATCAAATAATAATAATAATAATAATAATAATTACTGTATTTATAATGCGCTTAACTTATAATAATTATAACTCTAAGCGTGCACTCACAATTCGCGCACGCATGCGCACGCTTTAGACAACGACTCACGTACCACAAATAGTGAAATACATTACGACAGTCAGCTTGGGGTGGGGAGTGTGGTGGTATAGTGCTAGAACTGTTGAAAGAGGTGAGTTTTGAGGGCGGACTGGAAGGAGGAGAGAGAGAGTGTTTCTGACGGAGAGAGAGTGAGAGAGTGTTCCAGGTGGATGGACCGTATACTGAGAAGGAGCGGGGGCCGAAAGTGCTGAGTTTGGTGCGGGGGATGTGGAGGCGGAGAGGGTCGGAGCGGAGGGAGCGGGGAGGAATGTGGGGTGAAGGAAGTTGGAGAGATAGGCAGGAGCGCAGATGTTCAGGGATTTGTTGCAGAGAGACAGAATCTTGTATTGGATGCGTTGTGGGATGGGATGTTTGAGCAGGGGAGCGATGTGGTCGGATTTTTTCTTTCTGATGACGAGGCGGGCAGGATTGTTCTGGACGCGCTGGAGAGTGAAAGTGGTGGAGTGAGGGAGGCCGGAAACAACGACACAACGACAAGAACAAATACAACAGGAACAACAAAAATGTAAATGTGGCTTGTCTGTGATTTTTAACCTATGGCTTAAAGCGCGCCGAGGACACAATGAATTTTTACCCGGAAAAAACTGAACTCTCGATGATCCCAACCCTCCATTTTTTTCTGAGGGGACAAATCTCATCCGGCATTGCGAGTATCCAAAATATTTAGTTTACAATGCGTCTCTTGTTTTCATGTAGCAGGAAAGCGGATGTGGGGTGGGGGTGTGAGGGGGGGTGTGAGGGATGGGGGGGGGGGTGAGAGGGTAGCGTGGGTGAGGGGGATGGGTGGGTTTAGTCTATTTTAGTTTAGTTTATTCAAATTCATAGTATATTCGGTGCGCTTTAAAGTACCATTACGCATAAATCTGAAGACACATTTTGATATGCCATCTCGACACACCTAATGAACTTTAAAGGGGCAGACGCGACCTTTTTTAAGGCTTCAGTTTGCAAAAAGCTTTTCCTGGGATTCAGTATACATACCCACTTACAGTGACCACCCTGTTGTCCCACCAAATGCTTTCTTTCGTCCGTTCAAAGTGAAAAGAAGCCTAACGGAATCTTTCCTAGGATCCCAGGAAATATTGCTTGTGATAGGCAATAGTAGCTGACGTCATAACTATTCTGTACGACCTTTGGTCATCTGCATAATTATAACCAATCAGAGACAAGATGGCGGACGAACCAGCGCAGTAAAAAAGAAAGTATCAACGACAATTCACAGACTCGGTAATTGCGGAAGAGAAGAAAGATGAAGATTGGTTATTGATTATTGTGGTTTAACGACGAGCAAGCGACTAAGGCCATCTCACGGCGGAATGGGTAAAAATCTGGTCTGCCAGACTAAAAGAAAGGTCTTAAAACAGAGAAAGAGGAAGAGAGGAAAGATAACCCTAAGTAGAATTGACATCGGACAAGGGAATATGGACATGTGGCAACGCGTAAAGCTAGAGCTTGGCTTGACCACCCACCCGGAATTTGTCTATCAGTAAGTAATCTACGGTCTTTGTCGATCCTCCTATAGTTCCGCAAGCGCTAGTGATTTTCAGATTTCATGATCTTCAGTAGAATTTATCTCTTACTGATTTCGCAAGATTTTAATTTTTTTTGTTTTTGGATTTTGCAAGATTTTAAACCTATTTTATCATATAGTTACGAGCTAGTTATCACATTTTATGCTGCAGAAATCTAAAAGCTACGGTCTGTCAAAGTTGCCCATCGCTGGTCGAAACATGTTTATGTCTGTGCGGGCTCTCATTCATTCGATTCAGAGACTGAGGTAGTGTTTATGCTGCGAGGGTGCATTTGTGGTTTGAGACGTGAAATTGAGTGCAGTGCAGAAAGTCGGTATAAATACCAATGTTCTGTTTCAATGCGGATGGAAGACGGTGCGTGTTTCCGAGGGGTAAAGGATCAAAGGTCAAATTAGGCACCGTGGACTCACGCTCGCTTTGCGAGCGCACGCAACGCCTCGGTGCACTAAGCCGGCACGACCGTTACCAGTAAAGTAAATATTAGCCGGTCGATTTTCGATTTTTCGGCACTTGGAAGCAAGGTCTAGCGTCGGGAAGGCCTTTTGTATCAGGTTGAAGGTCCCAAACAAACAGTTGCAACCCCAATCGAAGTAAATGATCCGCCCCTAAAAAGGATGCCGGGGAACATCAGTACACGTGTACACTGACACGTGTGTACATCAAACCGATGACCTCGTGACCTGCAGTATTTTGATATACACCGACAGTCAGCCGGGTTCTGCCTTGTGACGTAGGCTCATAAATATGCATATTAATTCAAACCGAGGCCGATGCAAACGATAAATTTGCGATTCGGGTACAAAAACAATACAATAATAATAATAATACCGTTATTATATAGGCGCTTTTTCTCAATTTTGGGGAAATCGACTCAAAGCGCCGCGCCTGAAACCCAACACACACACTCACGAAACAGACACGGATTTACGCCATTTAAGACAAACACAGTACAAGACAAACGAAGGGCCAGTCAGCTACTGAAGTTACAGAGATTTTTGATCGCTTGTATTTGAAATTTGTAAAGTGGCCTGAAACCGGTACCAAAGTGGGGGGGGGGGGGGGGGGGGAGGTGGAAGAACCGGAGTACCCGGAGAAAGAACCCCCGACGGTCCGCCCGAATTAACGGTGACACTTACCAGAGGAGAAAAGTCCAACACCCTCCAAACGATGAATTTCGACATTTGTCATTGTATTTACATCATAAAACTCAAACGTACACAAAGGACCCATACACATACTGTTAGCAGTATCTGTTGCCAGACAGTTTTCTGACTGCCGTGTTGAGATGCTTGATCCTGGGGAATATAACTTTAACAGCAGTTTGGACATGCAGCAAAATCACAAGCGTAATCGAATATATATATATATATATATATATATATATATATATATATATATATATATATATATATATATATATATATATATATATATATATATATATATATATATATATATATATATATATATATATATGTATGTATGTATACCCAAGCAAAGTCATGTTAAAGATCCTACTGAACAGGCTGAAGCCACAGGCAGAGGAAATCATAGCTGAGGAACAGGCAGGATTCAGACCGGGGCGCAGCACAACTGAACATATCTTCAACCTGAGAGTTCTATGTGAGAGGTACCTCCAGCACCAGCAAGACCTCTATCATGTCTTTATGGATTTTAAGAAGGCGTTTGACAGGGTGTGGCATGCAGCCCTTTGGTCCACTATGAAGCTATACAACATCAATGCCAACCTGATCAAAGTCACAGAAAACCTGTACAACAAGGCCACTAGCGCAGTCTGCTTCAACGGCAAAATAGGAAATTGGTTTAGGACAACAGTCGGAGTCAGACAAGGCTGCTTGCTCTCACCTACTCTTTTCAACATCTTCCTGGAAAGAATCATGACAGACGCTCTGAAAGATCATGAAGAAACTGTCAGTATTGGAGCCAGAACAATCACGAATTTGCGCTTTGCGGACGACATTGATATTCCTTGCAGGAACAGAGAAGGAGCTAGCTCAGCTGGTGGAAAAGCTGGACAGTACAGCCATTGCGTTTGGGATGGAAATCAGTGCAGAGAAGACCAAAGTGATGACCAACAACACCAGTGACATTGGCACTAACATCATGATTGGAGGTCAAAAACTGGAAACAGTTAATAAATGCAAATACTTAGGAGCCATTGTGACATATGAGGAATCAAAACCAGAAATACTGTCCAGGATTGCGCAGACAACAACAGCACTGACAAGATTGAAGACCATATGGAAGGACAGAAACATCACACTCTGCCCCAAGATCAGACTGATGCGCTCCTTAGTCATCTTGGTGCTCTTGTATGCCTGTGAGTCATGGAACCTCACAGCAGACCTTGAAAGGAGGATACAAGCCACTGAAATGAGATGTTTTCGAATGCTGCTTGGCATTTCATACAGAGATCACATCACGAACGAGGAAGTGGGAAGCAGAATCAGGCAAGCTATCGGGCCCTATGAAGACCTATTAGCCATTGTGAACAAACGCAAACTGAAGTGGTATGGGCATGTCACGCGTTCAGCAGGGCTTGCCAAAACAATCCTGCAAGGCACTGTGCAAGGAGGACGAAGGAGAGGAAGACAGAGGAAAAGATGGGAGGACAATATCTCAGAGTGGACAGGACTGAAGCTGTGCGATACACTAAGAATGGCAGAGAACAGATGATGATGATGATGATGAAACTTTATTTTTCAACGGTAAAAAGTTTTGACAGAAAAGAAATCGTCATTTTACAAACTTGCCGTTGCTAACATCTACAGGATAAAAAAGAAGGGAAACTATAAAATATATATGTACATACAAAACCCAATAGCATCATTTTATACAGAAAAAATAATAATACTCATCACACACACATGCACAGACGCACGCACGCGCGCCGCTCACACATACATCCACACGCACAAACAAACACGAGCACACACACACACGCGCTTACACATATAAAAACCATCTGTATGAAATACGTGAGGTACAGGAAATATTACAGTACCTGAGAAACGTACTAAGTCTGACTCATCAGGTAATCAAAAAGTTTTGTTTTAAAACTTCCTGTTGAGGTAATAGTTTTCAAATGTGCAGGGATGGAATTCCAAGCAAACGGACCAGAGAATGACATACTAGTTTTAAAAAGGTCAATTCTTGGCAGTGGTAGGGGTAAGGTATTGTTTCTTGAGGTCCGTTCACGTTCTTGGTGAGATATAAATTTAGTGGTTAGATACTGGGGTGTCATATTATTCAGTATCTTATGCATATAGACGCATTTGTTTAATGTAAGTTGCTGACGTAGACCGAGAATGTTTAAATATCTAAATTTGTCTGTGGTAGGGATGGGGCGTCTATCTATCATTTTTACAGCTCTTTTGTATATGGAGTTTAATCTCTTCATGTGGACATCACTGCAGCCGTCCCACACTGTGGAGACATAATCAACATGGGACTTTATATGAGCATGAAAAAACAATTTACGGGTATTTGTATCCGTTACATGTCTAAGCTGGGACAATAAGAAAGTGTTTTTAGCAATGGTCTTACAAACAGCATTTATATGGGTCTCCCAGCACAGTTGATCATCAACATGTATTCCTAAGAATTTACGCTCAGTGACTTGTTCAACAGGTTCAGCGTTTAGTTGTAATTGTAATGGCTGTAGTCGGCGTTGATGTTTTTGCCGCGTGGCGATTAAGATACTCTTTGTTTTTGCTGGGTGAAGAACCATATGGTTCTGTCTACACCAGTCAGATACCTCATTGAGACTGCATTGTAAACTATGGCTAATGTCCGTCGTTTTTTTGCCAGAAACATGAAGACTCGTATCGTCAGCAAATAGATTACAATTAACGTCAGAATTAGTGATATGCAACGGTAGATCATTAATAAATAGTATGAATAGAAGAGGGCCCAAAATAGATCCCTGGGGGACGCCGTATTTTACATTTCCTTGCTTAGAGTATCTTCCATGGGCGTACACCATTTGTTTTCTGTCTTCGAGATATGATCGGAAGAATTCTATAGCGGTTGCGTCCAAGTGATAAACTGTTAGCTTATTTAGGAGAATGTCATGGTCCACAAGGTCAAACGCCTTTTTAAGGTCTAAGAAAACTGCTCCTGACATCAGGCTTTTATTGATTGATTCCAGCCAGCTGTCTACAATATGTGTCAGTGCTGACTGACAAGAATGTTTCGGTCTAAAACCAGACTGGTGAATATTAAGTAATTTACCTTTTTCGAGAAAATCAAGGAGATGTTTTTGAATGTGCTTTTCAAGGGGTTTTGACAAAGCTGACAGAAGGGAGATTGGACGATAGTTATTAATATCTTCAAGATCTTTTGATTTAGGGATTGGGGTTACCTTTGCTTCTTTAAGAATGGTTGGAAATGTACTTTGCTTTATGCAGAGTTTGAAAATATATGTTAGTGATTCTACTGTATACGGTAATGAGATTTTTAGGGTTTCATTATCAATACCATCAATGCCAGCAGACTTTTTGTTGGGCATGCTAGAAATATATCTGCCGACTTCCGCAACTGTAATATCAGGGATGGTGAAAGTATTTGATATAGTTGTTTTTTTAAAGTGTTCTCTGAGAGAAATGGAGGGAGCTGGTTGCCATGTCATCAATGGTGCCCCAACGGTTGGTAAGACTACGGGATATAGACAGTCAGACAGACAGACAGACAGACAGACAGACAGACAGACAGACAGACAGACAGACAGACAGACAGACAGACAGACAGACAGATAGATAGATAGATAGATAGATAGATAGATAGATAGATAGATAGATAGATAAAATCGAACTTATTTATTCTGCGCTAGCGCGTCAGTCTATATTCAGCTGTTTCTCGCACTGTTAGCGTTGTATTTCTAGAACGGATTGGAGTCATTGTCATGTTACTTTATATAAAGACGTGTGCTGAACTGGATTGTCCTGTGTCTAAATCAGTGTACCATAACTAGAGCGGTGTGTAGCTTTTTGTAACCATTTGATACAGAAGTGTGTCTTTGAACAGTTTCGGCGGTAGTAGGCCTTTAAGGTCCAAAGACATAGACGAACACTCTCGTGAAGTTTCTTTGTCTTCGCCAGCAAGTTTGCTTTAAACACCAAGGACACCTACTGCCTCAGTGATGAAAATGCGTCTTTGATTGGCTGAAAGCCAAAGGCGGAAGGACTTTGTAGTTGTCACCCGTGTGTGAATTTAAAATGTTACTTCCGGACCGAACGACGGGAGATAAAATCATCGTAACAGCCGATGGGTATTGCCTGCACCTTTCATTTCATTGACTGGCTAATCAGTCTCACGTTGTATTCCAGTAGTGTTCAGCAGAAATTAAATTTAACCACTTGACTGTACGGACACGGTGAACACTACCGAAATGCAAGAGGCATGGATTCTCATAAGCCCCCGCATCTGAGCGGGCTCATGAAGATCTATGCCTCGTGCATGCAACATTTATATATTTGTTCCACACTCAGTAAGTGTATTACGATTCAAAGCTTTGATGCTTTCAAAAATGAACTGTGTGACCTCTGGCAGTGAAATGGTTTAAATGTAAGTTTTTCCAGACCAAAAAAGTCGAGCATTGATTAAAACAAGTCGGCTTTTTGTCCCATTTCCACAGGCATGGTCTAATTTGCATGGAGTCCCATTTCCCCCCAAAACCCACTGCTTTGTCGTGATCGTACTACTCCGTGAATAGAAGAAACGGAACTGCTTGACTCCGATATAAAAGTTTGGACTCAGCGCGCAACTTGTACACGGGCCGACTCAAGCCGAAGTAGGTCGGAGAAATGTTTTGCTGACAGTGGTAAGTTTGCTGATATTAGATTACATCGTTAGTGCTTGAGATCTGGCTTTGTCATAATCTCCCATCTTGTTTACTTGCACATAATGAACACGAAAGAAAAAGCGTGTAATCACAAAAAGTTTGCCAGAATTACAAATGAGGGGAAAATTTGCTTTGTACATCATTATCACACTACCTTTGTCTTTTTGTATGGATTATATTCTTCCATGGATTTTATTTCCCCTGTATCTTTCCCTTGCTAATACAATAATGATCGAATTTAAAAATAAATGGCTGTAATGCTAGACAGTAAAAAAGTGTCTGTGCGCGAACATATGAAACGAAATAATAAACCCACACATACACACGAAATTAACTCTTTGGGTTGTCGGTAGCGATTTTGGTCGAGGTGATTCCGACAGGAATCACCTCGACCAAAATCGCTACGACACCCAAAGGGGTAAACGTCAACAAGTGTTCTGTTTCACAAATTGCACGGACGAATCTGATTCTTATCATTTCTTGCTTGAGGCGACATTGTTACTTATTATGCATTTTTAATGTGTCGTGATACTAATCAAACTAGAAGAGATTAGCTTAGTTTCACCGAGTGTACGAGACAGCTAGGCATCAAAATCTTATACAGACCAGGCTCATTGTTATAACACGGTACCTGTGAGCCATAAGGTCAGTGGCCTTCCCGTCAATGTGATGCCAAATGACCCCTTCCCTGCCACTGTACGTGCATTTTTGTTTCTGAAATCTGTGTTCATTCAACGACCAAAAGCCACAACCGTCCAAGAAACATGGATACAAATTGGTCTCAGCAAGAGGCATAGATCCTATAGAGCCCTCGCAGTCGCCGGGGCTCATGAGGATCTATGTCTCTAGCAGCTGGGTCGTGTTCACTTTTTCTCGGCAATGAACGGGTTAAACTTACTTAGACTTATTGAAGAAAGAAGGACAGGCAGTAAGCGAAGGGCGGCCTCTCGTCGATTCCAGCGTTAGTTAGTTGCCCCACACGGGCCAACTAAGGCGAGGGAGTCGGCCAGAGGACTTCTTGCTCATTTGAGATCTGCTAGGGGGCCACAACCCTGAACGCATTATATCCGGTTTTGCGATATTCTTTCAGACAGGACGGACAGACGGGGTTGATAAAACGCTCTTAACTCATTCTACCCCAACACCGAAATCCCACAATTTTGACGTTGTCCTCTGAAGACTGCATTGCAGTGCAAGACACAGATCGACCATGATAGTTCAAGGGTGATGCCAGAATAGCCTGGCGCCTTAGGCGCCAAGCTATTCTGGCATCACCCTTGGACCATCATGGTCGATCCTTATCTTGAAGTGGTGTGTCTGGGGTAGAATGAGTTAAACTCTTCCCTGCCAACTGATGCGCATTTTGTTTTTGAAACCAGCGACAACTGAACGACCAAAAGCCACAAACCGTCCAAATAAAATGTGTACACGTTGGACTCAGCAAGAGGCATAGATCCTCATCAGCCCCCGCAGTCGCGGGGGCTGATGAGGATCGATGCCTCTTGCAGTTAGATCGCGTTCACTTTTTCTCAGCAGTGAAGAACTTAACACGTTGGTTTTTTTTTTTTTAATTCTCTCTCGACAATGATAACAGTGAAAGTATTGCACCTGGCCACTAACCACACATCGTTCCGGCCATAATGTCAAAGTAAAATGAAGACTTGCCACCTGACCAAACTTTCACGAAAATCGTAGACATTAACTCAGTCGAGACGTGCTGCGTTCTGGTACGCAGCTTAGAGCCGCGTCTCGAATGAGTTAATGTGTCTCCAGTGAGTTAACCCCTTGCCTACCGCTGTACGTGACATTTTTAATTCTGAAATTTTTGTTCATTCAACGACGAAACGCCCTAACCGCCCTAAGAAACATGGATACAAATCGGTCTCAGCAAGAGGCATAGATCTTCATCAGCTCCCGCAGTCGCGGGGGCTCATGAGGATCTATTCCTCTTGCAGTTGGATCGTGTTCACATTTTCTCGGCAGTGAATAGGTTAATAGCGGATTTGATCCTGAAAACCTGTAGAACACAGATGCAAATGTCATACAAATGAGTGCATTAAGAGGGAGAGATTGTTATGCCGTCCGTTTCATTCTAAAATACTTGATGATTTCTATTTTACATAAAACTCATGAATCACAATGGGCGCTGGACAAACGCTTAAACCACACGAGCAAACAAACAAATAGATCCCATTTAAGGGATCTAATCATGTGTTTACGTGTTTGTCTAGCGCTGATTGATTTTCCTTGGCCTGACATACGCTCTGAAACCTTTTCTATAGACCGTCGAGTGATCTGCCTTGATATGCATTCATTCTAGATTGATCAACATGTGTGTGTTGTGTGTGTTCGTGTGCAAGGACATGATTGAAAAAAAAGGTCTGTGTACCTAATCATTTATCCTTGAGAAATAAAGTTTCATTTCATCTCTCTCTCTCTCTCTCTCTCTCTCTCTCTCTCTCTCTCTCTCTCTCTCTCTCTCTCTCTCTCTCTCTCTCTCTCTCTCTCTCTCTCTCTCTCTCTCTTAAATATGCCAAAGTAATTCCACTTCCAAAAACAAAAGATCGTTCTGATCCTAATAATTATCGGCCTATTTCTTTATTATCTGTTTTGTCCAAACCACTGGAAAGGCACGTTCATAAACACCTGCTTGCTTACCTAGAAAACCGTAAGCTCTTCCACCCTTTCCAATCCGGATTTCGTCCGCAGCATTCATGCCACACAGCACTTACACGCCTTGTTGACACATGGCTCAAGGGTATGAATAAGTCACAGTTAACAGGAGTAGTCTATCTGGATTTTAAGAATGCTTTTGATCTGATTAACCATACTATTCTGACTGCTAAGCTTCACACATACCTCAATAACGGAGACGCAGTTGCTTTTTTCACATCTTACCTTACTAAAAGAAAACAAAAGGTTCTTGTTCATGGCTCATACTCCTCTCTCAAAGATGTAAGCTTCGGTGTGCCCCAAGGGTCTGTACTGGGCCCTCTACTGTTTTGCTTATTTATCAATGATTTGCCTCTACATATTACTTGCCAAGATGTACAATGCGACCTTTTTGCTGACGACACCTCAGTTCATACTACTAGTAAAGATATACAGGTAATTTCCGACAACCTACAACAAAGTCTTCATGAAGTATCAGCTTGGTGTATAAACAATTCTATGGTTGTTCATCCAGCCAAAACGAAATCGATGGTAGTCGCCACGCGCCAAAAACAGCAGATAATGCCTCTATTACTTAACCTTTCACTTAAAGGTAGTCAGGTAGAACAGGTAAATGAACATCGAGTACTGGGGATTAAAATCGACAGTCAGCTAAAATGGCAAGCTCATACAGACGCCTTATGCAAAATAGTAGCCAAAAATCTCTTTATGTTATCAAAACTGAAATATTACACTGATTCAGATACCCGTAAACTATTTTATAACGCTCACATACGTTCTTATATCGATTACGCGTCATCGGTATGGGATGGGTGTAGTGAGGTCCATTTAAAGAGACTCAATTCCCTACACAGACGAGCGGCCAAAATAATCTGCCCTGATCAACACCTTAGCACTGAAGAAAAGCTCTCAAAAGCAGGTCTCCTGCCACTTCAAGATCATTTTAAATATAACAAAGCAATCTTTATGTTCAAAGTGTGGAAACGCAAAACACCTGAGTACATCTCCACTTTGTTCCGTAAGTCTGAGTCCAAGCTTGGAAACATCAGAAAGCTTTTCATAGTCCCAAAACCAAGGATCGATCTATATAAAACTAGCTTATCCTTCTCAGGGGCACTTATCTGGAATGCCCTTCCAGACCACGTAAAATCCGCCTCCTCGCTAGCCTGTTTTAAAAAGGGTCTCTTCAAATATTTTGTGGATCACTCGTAGGGATGACTCAACCACTTGTATTATATGTTTCTTTTTATGCTGGGTCCAATTTATTCCCAATTAAGTCTGTTATCCTTTTCAATTATCATTTGGACTACTTAGCTCTGTCTATGTGTGAAGGGGGGTGGGTGGGGTGGGGGGTGTCTGTGAGTCTATGAGTATGTCTGTCTATGTGAATAGTGTTGTCATCGCTTTGCAAGTATTATGTTTACTTATATGTATGTATATTTGTAGTTAGTCTTGTAGTTGTTAGCAACGGCAGGTTTGTAAAATGGCTGTGTCGATGACGATGTCAATGCCTAAACCGTTGTAAAATAAAGTTTCATTGATTCATTGATTCATTGATTCTCTCTGCTGTAGATCTTAGCAACGGCAAATTATAAAATGACAATTTGTTTTCTGCCAAAACTTTTTACCGTTTAAAAATAAAGTTTCATCATCATCATCATCATCATCATCTCTCTCTCTCTCTCTCTCTCTCTCTCTCTCTCTCTCTCTCTCTCTCTCTCTCTCTCTCTCTCTCTCTCTCTCTCTCTCTCTCTCTCTCTCTCTCTCTCTCTCTCTCTCTCTCTCTCTCTCTCTCACACACACACACACACACACACTCATCAATCTCTCATAAAGATGGTTTTTGTGTGTGTGTGTGCGCGCGCGCGCGCGCGCGTGTGCGCGCGCGTGTGTGTGTGTGTGTGTGTGTGTGTGTGTGTGTGTGTGTGTGTGTGTGTGCTCGTGTTTGTTTGTGCGTGTGGGTGTATGTGTGAGCGGCGCTCGGGCGTGCGTGCATGTGTGCATGTGTGGTGAAGAGTGTTATTATTTTTTCTGTATATAATGATGCTATTGGGCTTTATATGTAAATATATATTTTTATAGTTTTCCCTTTTTATGCTGTAGATGTTAGCAACGGCAAGATTGTAAAATGACGATTTGTTTTCTGTCAAAACTTTTTACCGTTCAAAAATAAAGTTTCATTATCATCATCATCATCTCTCTCTCGTATCGACTGACAAGCCTTCGACATAGTGAGGATGATTATTTTCAGGATCTGAGTTTGCATGTTGTTTATCTGTTTATCGTGCCACCAGCACGAAATGGGTCTGCTCACATAGCTTATTTACGGCCTGTTGTCCTGTTCATGTACTGCGACGGAGATGTCCATCTACCAGGATTATCAAAGATTAGAAGAATGAGAACATCACCTGACCACTGGCAGTATTCTGAAGGTAGCGAGTGATTTACAGATTTGTTTCAGACAGATAATCGATAGAGATGACCACAGCTATTTTGTCCTTTAAAAAAATGAAGATGAAAGGTATGGCGGACGTAAAGTGTGCCTCTGTGTGTGTATTTGTGTGTGTGAGTGCGTGCTTGCCAGTGCGTGCCTCAGTTACTGCGTGCGTTCCAGCTGTTCCAGCTGGAACGCACGCAGGCACTGAGGCACGCACGCACTCAAAAGAAACCAAGCGACGCATGCAAATAACACTGGCATCATTTCGCAGAATTCCCCTCTGGTAAGCTATAGAGTGTTTTTCGATATAGCAGCGCGACAGCGACGCGAAAGCGGTGGCGACAGCTACACGAATAGAGGACATAGAAATAAAGCAGGAGTGTTTTCGTATGCGCGCGATTGCGGTGCGACAGGCAACAGCCGCGCGACAAAATTGTATAAATTGTATCGCCCCATCGACCCAATCAAAAAGCGATTCAGCCGCGATTTTGCTGTGAAGCTAGCGCGGTTTTCAGTGCCCAGCAACTATAAATCGTAACAATTCTAAACAACTTATATAGGGTTGCGATGCCGCCTGCCGCCTGCCGCGCTGCTATATGGAAACACACAAAGCGATTTTCCGCCTGCTGCTCAGCTACTCTTTTGCCGTGTCGCCTACCGCGCTATCGCGTGGCTTTATGGAAACACTGCCTTACTTGTTCGTATCGGATTTTTTTCCCCCCGCAATCAGCGCTGCATACACTGCATTCTGTCTTTTTTGAATGCGAAACACAATGTTCCCAGCGGAGCTATCACGATAACATGTCCCTATGACGTACGTTTTGTAATATCCTCACTATATCCGGGTAACAACATCACAGGTGGAATAAATGATCATGGTTATGTTCGGTGTAACTGTACAGAGTGAACACAAAGCCATATGGACCCAGTCCGCCAGTTCGACCTTGGTCAAACTGGCTTGGTAGTTTGGCACGAGGGAAGAAACGTGCCTAAATAACGCTCACGACTTTTCGACCAGGAGTCACTTTGGATTGGCAGTTTGGCGTAAGGGAAATGACTCTCTCGCCAGATCGATCCGAAAGCGAGCCCGGGTCGATTTGGCGTGAGCGTTTTATTTTTACTGTTAGTTGACACCGCAATAAACCAACGTGATAATGCCTGCCTTTCGCAAATGACATGGACCATCAAATATTGATCTCGCCGAAGCAAGGACATCGAGTATTATAACCACGTGACTGAGGTCACTATATACGCATTCCACGTGTCGTATTGTACTATACTACATGCCTGACGCCAGCTGATGGTTATTGTTAAAGTTAAATCTATAAAATAATTAAGTCAAAACGCTTTGATTGGTAATTTAACACTGCAAATAATTTACTTACACGAATAATTTACTTATAAACTGTGTCATTTGTTTAAAAAACCAATAATTAATTTGTAATTAACCTTTCTGGACCAGCTGTTGATAGGTGCAATAAGGGCTGGCCTCAAGTATAATAAACAACGACATCTAACACCATACGATTATTATGCTTTATATACGGTATTTGTGAATTATGAAGTATATAATATACTCGTATATTTCTTATTATGGCGAAAATAGAAGATTTGCCTAAACCAAAAGTGTTTTGACAGAAAAATAGTGGATTAAAAGCCATACTGCGTTTTGGCCTGGCTTTCAGTGGAGTTCTTTCGTTGAATCACGTGCAGTTTTGACCTGCTTCTAATTTCCGAACATTATCTACCAGTCTGCATTAGAAAGAATAAAGATCCACCAGCCGATTTACGATTGAAGGAGCTTCTAAGATGAATTATATCTCCATTATTATCACATATTCAACAGTGATGATACATTCAAGCAATATATTCCGTTCTAGTACTGTTTGCGGGAGTATTCCCACTGAAATAGATCCACTCGGGAGAGCGCCACAAGTACACATCTCATTTGAATAGAAGTACTCCCCGAGTAGGTTTATTCTGAGGAGTACTCCCGCAAAAATTAGCATGTGGATTTACCGATGTTAAATTCTTCCGCCATTGTGACACCAAATGATATACACCGTAAAATACTTAACTGGATAACTTAGAGCAAAGCTGAAGAAATAGGTATTGTCACTCAGGACGCTATATGTATTTATTTATTGAATAATGTATCACTTACTGCAAACCAGATTATTTCCGCCGTAAATGTCACCAGGAGTCACCAAAAGATCAAAAACAAAAACAGCCAATCACCGAATGTCCGCGTCCACATCAGATGTGTTACTGCATATATATGCCATGGGGTAAATCACCGCAAGACCAATCAAAGCACTCCTAACACCACGATCAATACAAGGGAAGTCTTTCCTGTCACAATATGATTTCCGCCACATTTTCTGCTTATGTTCTCCTTCCACACTTCCTTCCTTCCTTCTTTCTGTGGTTGCGTCGTTCTTTCCGTTAAGCTCTCAAAGTCTGTAGACCAAGCCTCTCGCTGCTGGCCTAGTGGGGAATGAATGGCCAAGGCAGACTTCCTTCCGTTATCCCGCGTTACTAGCTCCGGTACAGACTTCAGTTTCAGTGGCTTCTTTAGTCTGGAGTAGCAGAGATGTGGGCAAATTAGGGCTGATTTGATGCCAGCAAGAGACTTGAAGATTCTCGTGAGCATCGGCGGCTTGAAGAAGAGACTGAACAAATGAGAGCTGAATTTACAGCTAGCAAAAGGCATAGATTCTCACGAGCCCTTGCAGCTGAGAGATGTCAGCTAACGTGAGATGATTTTCCCACCAGCAAGAGGCACAGATTTTCATGAGCCTATGCGGCCTATGGCCGCAGAGACTCATGAGAATCTATGCCTCTTATAGATCGAAGGAGATTCAGTATGGTACCTTGCTAATTTCGAAGAGCAGAGATACGAACAAATCAGGACTGGCTTCACAACAGCAAGAGGCATAGATTCTCATGAGTCCCTGCGGCTATTCCGCAGGGACTCATGTGAATCTATGCCTCTTAAAGATCCATGTAGGTTTGACAGGGTACCCAGCTGGTACGGGGTTCGCTCTGTGATCATTTCTGCGGCGTTTCACCCGTGAAAAATGAATTCGTCGCTTAAGAAAAATTGTCTTGGCCTGTCTCGCGGAAAGTTGCCGTGAAGTTCGAAGATCGTGATTTTTCAATGAGGACGTACAGTTACTAGCGTACGAAAATTGGCGGGGGGTGGGGGGGGGGGAGAGGGAGGGAGGTATTGCCTTGGCGCCCGACTTGTGGGAAGTTGCTTTAAAGTTCGAAGGTCGTGATTTCAAAATGGGAAATGATAAATTTTACAGTGGCGTAGGAATTATTCTCAGGGGGGGGGGGGGGGGGTTATGCCCAACTATTTGAAAAAAAGAAACACAACGGGAATGTGTGTGTGTGTGTGTGTGTGTGTGTGTGTGTGTGTGTGTGTGTGTGTGTGTGTGTGTGTGTGTGTGTGTGGAAAGGGGTGGGGGTGTGAGGTGGGGGGGGGGGGGATTGTGCATTGACTGTTCGCTTTTCTGTCCCTTTTTAGAGAACCGTGGGGAGGTATGGCCCAAATATGCTTTTACGTAAGTAGAGCCAAGAGTATAGGTATGGTCCATGTATAAACAACAAAGAGATATGGCCATTTCATGTCCAGAGCATGTACAAACCAGTCCAACGAGTTCCTACGCAAATGTTTTATTTAAGTTTACATCGGAAAACTTCTGATCTTAACGATTATGTCACGTCAGAACCAGCCGTGGCAAACAAAGAGATTAATAACGATAGCGAAAGGGTAGTATTTATTAGTGCTCCACGTGAGATGTTTATTAGACGTTGATGATAAACTAAGATGGTATTTATCGTGAAATCTGTCCTGTGATCATCGCTAAAAACAGTAAGTCCATCTGTAAGAAAAGCGAGATTTTCATTGTATTACAATAGAAAAGCGAGATTTTCATTGTATTACAATCAAACTGTCGCTTTTCGCGAAAAAATAACCGTGCTGCCTTTTTCCTTCATAGGATAGAGATTAGTCACTGAGACTGAAGTCACTGAGGATTACCTGTGCCAGCCATAATCATAGACGACACTCCAAACATTTCCAAGAGGCATAGTTCCTCATGAGCCCTCTGGGCTCATGAGGATCTATGCCTCTTGGACATGTTTGGAGTGTTGTCTATGTTTATTTGTCCCAAATGATTATCCACAGTAACTTCGCTCTCGTGCGTTGTTCGGAGTCGTTCGGCGTAAACGTAACCTCACTATGATCTGTAGATTGACGTCGACAGTTCAAGCGTGGCCTCTGCTATGTGCCCCTATCATGCGTTATGACTGAGACGCTGTGCGATATATACTGACGAGCAAAAGAAATGCGACTTCATTGGAATCATCAGAAACGATGCAGGGTTTCCGTCGATTCCAATAATGTCGCATTTCATTTGCTCGTCAGTGTATATCGCATCTCTAAGTCTTGTGTAAGACACTTTTTTTTTTTTTTTAAGTGTGCTTGCGAAATCGTCTGGAAGTCATCAAAGCCTTGTTAACTGTAAAGGACCATGGAATGTATGAGGTTTTATAGACTTTGTATAACTCTTTAAGACAAATTGACCGAATATTTTCAAGTCTGGAAAGTCTGGCTAAGTTTAAAGTACCATGGAAAATTAGTTGTTATGGAGGTATACAACTTGTAAGACGGAAAAAGTACAGGATTTCAAATTTTCAAAGTCTCGCGGTTGAACTTTGAAGTTGAGGTTTAAAAAACAAATTCAGTTTATATGTCAGTATAGAGTACACTTTTTTTAAATTTAGACTATGCCATACTTTTTAAACTTTAGTTCAGTTTCTTTCCTTTTACCTACTCTTTCATTTTCCCTGTTCAAGATGAATGATGACTGTCATTGCTGTTACATTATTGAGTGAATTTTGTCTGGGGTTGTCTCAGACTGGCCTCAGAACAACAGAAACGCAGATACATATGGAGACAGCAAGAAGCATAGATCCTCATGAGCCCCCGCATCTGCGGGGGCTCATGAGGATCTATGCTTCTTGTGATGGACATTGTTGGACGCGCCCAGACAGTGACAAAATGTTAATTTTGTGTGTTTAATACTTTTGTCTCCCAGTCTTCCAATTAGTAACCCCTTGAGGCATCAATAAGCATTTTATTTGTCCGGCAGTCTGACATGGTAGCGAATCCCTGGTGGAACTAACCACCCAAAAAAATCTTGGTTAACCCCTTGACTGCTGCTGACGATAAAGTTCGACGGAAAAGACGCCTAGCGGTATCGTCATTATCAGTCAAGGGGTTAATTCTACGCCAAAGAATGCAGTCCGCTCGAGGACCCTGGATACAAAGTGGTTTCAGCAAGAGGCATAGATCCTCATGAGCCCCCGCAACTGCGGGGGCCCATGAGGATCTATGCCTCTTGCAGTTGGTTGGTCTTTGCTTTTTCTCTTAGAGTGAAATGGTTAACTCATTCAGCCCTGACGCACTACAGCAGGAGATGGGTCGTCTATGATAATTCAAGGGCAGTGCCAGATTAGCTTGGCGCCTATCGGCGCCAAGCTAATCTGGCACTGCCCTTGAATTATCATGTTCGATCCATCTCCTGCAACAGGTGCATAATCGTTAGATGACGCCTCCAAAATTTGGGAAATACGTGCGCCGGGCTGAATGAGTTAAGCATCTCTCGTACCACTTGCTAACAAAAGAGATGCAAGCAGCGTTTCATTCGCACCCATCCTATATGTCGCACACCCACTGATGCAATTTTTCCAACTGCTACTAATGCTACTGCTACTCATCCTTCTCCTCTTCCTCCTATTATTATTATTAGTATTATTAGTAGTAGTAGTAGTAGTAGTAGCAGTAGTAGTAGTCTAGCGTCATTATTATCATTATTAGTAGTAGTAGCAGTAGTAGTATTAGTAGTATTAGTAGTATTATAGGTCATTAGTAGTAGTAGCAGTAGTAGTAGTAGTAGTAGTAGTAGTGTTATTATTAGTATTATTGTTATTGTTGTGGTTATATATTACACATTTGTACGGAAATCTGATTTGATTATGGACGGCCCTAAAGGGCGGGTTATGGGGACAGGGACAGCTATTGCCTATGGTGTACCACCTGAACACTAAATCAATTCGGCCGCACTGCAACTGTGCCACTTTGATTTACCAAGACTTTTAGTGCCACTTTGATTTACCAAGACTTTTAGTGCCTCTTTGATTTACCAAGACTTTTAGTGCCACTTTGATTTACCAGGACATTTAACTCATTCTACCCCAACACCGAAATCCTTACATTTTGCCGTTGTCCTCTGAAGACTGCATTGCAGTGCAGGACATAGACCGACCATGATAGTTCACCGGTGATGCCAGAATAGCTTGGCGCCCATAGGCGCCAAGCTATTCTGGGATCACCCTTGAACTATCATGGTCGATCCTTATCTTCCTGTGGTGTGTCTGGGGTAGAATGAGTTAACGGACATGATATCTGCACCGTCTTGTGCGTTTTTGTGCTGTGACATGTGTTGTATGAGACTGAGAATTTCCCCGTAAGGGATTCATAAAGTATTTTTGAATTTCTGAATTGTATTCTATTGTGTTGCGTTGTGTTGCATTGTATTGTATTCTATTGTGTTGCGTTGTGTTGCATTGTATTGTATTGTATTGCATTGCATTGCATTGCATTGTATTGTATTGTATTGTATTGTATTGTATTGTATTGTATTGTATTGCATTGTATTGTATTGTATTGCACTGTACTGTATTGTATTGTCACTATAACACGTTGTCAGACGCCTGTATAATTTAGACCCAATGAGATCCACCGACCAACAGGGTCCAAACTTCACGATGTAATAATCGACCATCGCTACTGTATGTCTTCTGTTAAGCAGGGCGAAAGAGGGTCTAGGCCTAGCCTGCATTCAGCTGCGATCGAACTGTTTGTCATTCATCAGGCCACACCCGTCTGCAAGAGGCGCAGATTCTCATGAGCCCCTGCATTCATGCAGGGGCTCATGAGAATTTGCGCCTCTTGCTATATCCTGCTTGGACTCATGAGCATCTGTACCCGTTGCTGTCAGAATGTAGAGTCCAGCGTAAATGGCACTAGTGGAAATAATTATCAGTCTGCCATCAGTCTTTCTTCTTGGAGAAAAAATATACTAATGGTCAAAACTTAAGGGCCACTTTTTATCGCAGACGCACCGACAACGCCACACAAATAATGTAACAATACTTGGAGTCAGCACTTTGCTAATTTATTCAATAACAATTTCATTTAAGTTTTGAGTAAATCAAGCAATTGTAACAACAGCAGTACGTTAGAATGTTTACCCACCCCTCATTTGAAAAGTCACACAAGACTGGTCCAGTCAGTAGCGAGTGTACCCACCGTTTGCAGCCAAGCATTCAATGCAGCGTTGACGCATGGAGTTCACCAGGGTTCGGAGAACATGTTGTGGGATCGCTTCCTACTTTTGATGCAGGAACTGAGTCAGCTGGGGGACGCCTTGAGGTGGGGGGTGGTTGCTGACTACATGTTGCACCAACACGTCCCAGAGGCGCTCGATGGGAGCCAGATCATGTGAACGAGCTGGCCACTCCATCCTCATGATGCTCCGTTGCTCAAGGTACTCATCCACCACACGGGCGCGATGAGGTCGAGCGTTGTCGTCCTGCAGAACAGCATTGTAGCCTATGGCTTGGAGAGCTGGCTGGATGAGTGGGCACAATCTCGTCCCGATAGAACAGTCCAATCAGGGTGCCTCGGATGACTTGGAGGGGGGTCCTGCCTTCCCTGGTGAAACCTGCCCAGACCTGACTGAGCATCCTCCGCAGCGATCCACCTCTTGGACGCATCCATCCGTGAATCGATTGCCCTGGCGTCTCCAGACCCTCACCCTGCTGTCGTTGAAGGACACAGTGAACCGTGACTCATCAGTAAAACAGAACCCGAGTCCACCGGAGTCTATTCCACCTCACATGTTGACGACACCAGGCAACCCGGGCTCTGCGATGAGCTGGAGTGAGAGGTATTCTCACTGCTGATCTGCATGAAGCCAGGCCAATTTCGCGCAGACGTCGGCAGACTGTGCTTCTGCTGACGTTAACGTTTGCAGCTTGTATCAGTTGACGTCGCAGAGTGGTTGACGTGACAGTTCGGTCGCGCAGAGCCGCCACACATTGCTATCTGTCCTCCCTTCTGCTGGTGCAGCTCGGGCGTCACGGCTTTACCGAGTTTTCCCACCTGTCTGCCTTTGGTACGCTTGCCAATATCGCACAGCTTTTCACAAAAACTGACGATGTTTCACGTGCATTTGACATGTTCGTGGAAATTGATGAATTGTTGTCTATTGTTCCCCGTACAGTGGACTGTCTAAGGTCAACTTTTAACCCATTTGGATCGAAAGAACATTGTATTTTATTAGCGTACTTGCGACGATAAACAATGACACAAAAAGTGTGGTGGCCCTTAAGTTTGACCATTAGCATAGATCCTCATGAGCCCTGGTAGCCTGCTGGGGCTTATGTGAAATCTGTGTCTCTTTCTGGCAGAAATCGGGCCCATTTGGATCATCTGATTTAACCCTTTGGCTGTCGGTAGCTCTACCGACAGCCAAAGGGTTATGGAATATAGGGAAGCTATCCAGTTCTACCCAGCTGTCCAGTTCTACGACTGTACATTCTGCGCAGACCTTCCAATCTACAAGAGGTTATTTTTAACCCATTTAGCCTCCACGCACTACAGAAGGGAAATGGATCGGCCATGATAATTCAAGGATAGTGCCAGATTAGCTTGGCGCCATCAGGCGCCAAGCTAATCTGGCACTACCCTTGAATTATCATGATCGATGCGTGTCCTGCAAGTGGTACATCTTAGCTGACAACTCGTTAGCTGACAACTCCTGTCGTGAGATTACGTGAGTTAACCCATTTTGTGTCCCACGAGAGAAATTTTGAGGAAAGATGTTGCAGTGCAGCGGCACCCGACCTAACTAGGTTTTTAAAAAATAATTATTTGACCAATTATTCTGGGGAACTGGAAGAAAGCCGGAGTACCCGGAGAAGGAAACCACGATGAGTGGCGCTTATGTCTGGATTTATTTTTTATCGCCGTGTAACTTATGACAGGTTGGGGCAAGGATCGATCCCAAGCTGCATGCGCTTTCCTTGTGACATGGGTTAGGTTTAGGGCAATGATCGAGCGAACACCCTCGCTGGTAAGCTACAGATGGGCAGATCGTATGAATTGAGACATTCAGAAAGCATTACCAGAAACGAAGTCAAGGGTACCGCACAGTCGATCGCCTCCGGAGCAAAGGTGTTTGAGAAAGGCAGTGGGAGTTAAACAGACTTGAAAGGAAATAAGATATTCATAGTAAACCATGCCAGAACAATATTGGCACGATATCGATAGGCACTCTGGGAAGACTTCTGATGCGTGGGAGCGCGTAAGGACCCTTCCGACTAAGCAGAGAGATCCCATCTTGATCGAACTGAACTGGATTGAACTGGTTCTGTCTACTGAGCAGTAAATAGTGAGTTTTCATTTGAACGAACGATTCCCAAAAACGAACGAGGGCTAAATCACGACCGATGACCTCTGCGCACCAGAAGCATAGACAACACACCAAACATCTCCAAGAGGCAAAGATCCTCTTTGCCTCTTGGAGATGTTTGAAGTGTTGTCTATGTTTATGGTACAAGCTGGTTATCACTTATCAACCGCGATTTTGATCTCGTTCGTTGTTGTGTGTCGTTCGTTTCAAAGGAAACCTCGCTAATTGGCTAGGTGGGTTGCTAGCCCCTCGACCACCGCTCACCACAGCTCTTGATTAGCTTTTGCAGACAGATGATCTCGTTAGAATCTGTGCCTCATACTTGCAAAGACCAATCTCCTTTGCATCGTCGATTTGAAGGACGCCCTACCCGGTGAAGGCGAAAAAAACCAGCAAGTCAATTTTTGTGAAAAGCGAGATTTTCATTGTAATACAAATTTTAAAAAATCTTGCCTTTCACAAAAAGTGATTTGCTGTCTTTTGCTTTCACAGAGCAGATAAGCATGTAGCAGTCTAAAGGTTCACCATTCTTCAGTTACTTCGCTTCCCAGTCCTTTGCCTTCACAAAATAGGAACATCCATCTAGGTTTAGTCTTCGAATGTGAAGACCAGTTCAAGCAAAAAGGTAGTGATCCAAGTAGCAAAGACCTACGGGTCCACTGCGGCCGAGGTTGGCCCAAGGACCTCTGCTTACCGGCAATAGATTGATAGGAAGGGTTGCTCTAATTAACTATTGACTTAGTAGTTATTCCTGTAAAAAAATCGATACTCTCCGAGTAATAATAATGTGGGTGTCTATAGCGCCGCATCACCATAAAGGTACTCAAGGTGAGGTGTCTTATCAGCTTGGCGTCTTGACAGGACATTTTTGGTGGTATCTTGTTCTGACTTGTGAAGACATAAGACATTAAAACGACCTACTGCAGGCCAGTAAAGGGTTAATAGTTTGCAATATCTCTGTTATATGTTCTTAATATGTCTTATAACAAACCAACGGGAATTACTCAGCGCTGGACAGACAAACAGTTAGATCCCCCTGCAGATGATCGTCTTGGTCTATACCTGCGTATTTCTCTGTGGGCTGGCGATTGGGTGCCTGATAGGCTGGGGCAGGGGATCTAACTGTCTGTCCAGCGCTGAGTAATTCCCCGGCCTTGGTTTGTGTACAATTCTGCCAGCGCTAGCCTCACCTATCTGGTTTGTGAGTAGTTAATATGTCTTATAATAATGTTGCGCAAAATGACTAACTTTAAATAACCCGAGTGTCATAAAATGAAAGACATTGTCTGCTCTTCTTTTGCTTTGCACACAGGAGAGAACTTTTCTTTCGTTACGCTCAAAAGGCAGTGGAAAGCCTCTGGTACGCGTGTACACGCTCACATGCCTGGATTGTGAAACGAAGGGAAGAAAAGTCTTAGCTGAGGCAAGACAACATTGATAACCCGTTGTATCGGTGAATTTTAGCAATCAAAGCCTGCCACGGAGCAGACCGCTTTAAGTCCATTTTTGCGAAAAGCAAGATTTGTATTGCATTACACAAAAAAACTATTCAGTCCATTTTTATGAAAAGCACGATTTGCATTGAACTGCAAGACATTAAGTGCATTTTTTGGGGTGAAAAGCACGATTTTCACTGCAATGCAATGAAAGTATCGCTTTTCATAAAATTGACTTAACCATTTCAGCCCCAAGGTCCTATTTCTCAAATTTTGGAAATGTTGCCTATCGACTATGTACCAGTTGCAGGAGATGGATTGATCATGATAATTCAAGGGTAGTGCAGATGAGCTTGGCATCTGGCACTGCCCTTGAAATATCATGATCAATCCATCTCCTGCTGCAGGGACCCGGGGCTAAAAGGGTTAATGTTTCTTGCCTTCGTAGTGCACTGTTGTACTGAACAATACACCCATTCAGAGTTACGACTGCGCATGCGCTATCGTTGTGCCAAACAAACATTCTGGGCTAATTGTGCGCGCGGCATATCATTTTGACAAAACCAACGTCGTGTTTCATTCTCTTGTTACGGTGACTAAATTGGGCGAATCCGACTTTTGAGCCCATGATTTTTGGTCCCCACGAGTGCTTCTCACTTGTTCTAATTCGACAGAACGCTAAATATCATTTTCGATCGGTTTATTTTTATGGGATTAGCAGTAAACGCAACTTTTAAAAAGTTGATGAAATCAGCGATGTCAGCGATGTCACCAGCACTGGAGGATGATGCAGAAGGTAGTGAGGCTGAATACCGGAGTTTTCCAAAAGTGTTTTGAAAACATGAGCCCTCTGAGTCTGCTTGGTGCCACACCCGCCCAAACATGCATTACTTGTCTGCGGTTTCGATTGGGTGTATTTACATACATAGAAACTGTGAGGTGAGAACCTTGAACCACTGGAAAAAGGGATCCTTCTGTATTTGAGCTGAACGGATCTTGATAGTTTAACTCATTCAGCCCGTCGCACGTATTTCCCAAATTTTGGAGACGTCATCTAACGACTATGCTCCTGCTGTAGTGCGTCAGGACTGAATGGGTTAAAAGAGTTGCCTGGTCAGTTGAACCCTTTCTGCCCGAAGGCCCAATTTCCCAAATTTCGGAGGCGTCAACTAACGTACCAGTTGCTGGAGATGAATCGACCATGAGAATTCAAGGGTAGTGACAGATTAGTTTGGAACCAAAAGGCGCCGAACTAATCTGTCACTACCCTTAAATTAACATGGTCGATCCGTCTCCTGCTGTAGTGCTAAATGGATTTATCAGCTCTTCGAGGGGCAAAGTAATGGACTAACAGCGAATCATGGAGGAGGGAAGGAGGGTTCTAATTCAATGGTAGGTTTGGTTCCATCCACTTGTCTACATTGTATTTGAATAGTTTACGAGACTAATCCAGCGACGATGTCACAATGATAAGGATGTATGCGTCTGCGTCTTTCACGTTTTGCCTCTGTTTGCGTGTTGTATGTGTGTGTGTGTGTGTGTGTGTGGGGGGGGGGGGTGTTGTGAGTGTATATGTGGGGAGTTCGGGTGGAGAGGGGTTAGTTAGTTATTGATATTTAACCTCGAGCACGCTACAAGGCAGGAGAGTTAAAAGTTTGGCCTGCCAGACAAATTGCAGAGACATTTTTTTAACAAATAGGTCATTGTAAAAAAAAAGTGCAGTGAACGGCTTTTAATGCGAGATTTGAAGTTTATAGTGAGTGTCTGTACGTTTCATAGAACAGAAAGTCTGACAGTCTTTGTGATAAATATTTGATCGTGGGCGCGTGCGCGAGTGTATGGTTTCTATGACAAAAGCTAAACAGATGAGTTGCCTACTTGCCTTTGTCAAAAGATAAAAACAAATTGTGTGTATTCATGTCTATTTTGAAAAAACAACAACATGGTTTTAATCCGACATATCCATGAATTATGTTGAGTTGTTTTTCGCAGCGTGTTTCTTTCTTCGTAGCATTTTATATTACCAGCTCGGCAGTCACTTTTTCGGTCTTAAAACTGGCAACCTTCCTAAGAAGACAACTTTCAATAGGCATGCCTCTCTCTTTGTAGTGTTCGCACTTTCTCGTCATTAACGAGGTCCTCTGGCCGACGTCAGACCGCGGCTGGCCCACCGCGCACGGTAGTGCGCGGGCAAGCCGCGGTCTGATGTCGGCCCGAGGACCTATTCCTTTTCCGGGGGTGGGGTGGGGTGGCCCGGGCGGGGGGGGGGGGGGGGGGAAGGAGGGAGGGAAATACTGTCTGATTATACGCACACATATTGCATAACACCAGAGTGCGGAGCGAAGATGCATTATTCAAAGCGATGGCACCTTCGCAACTTTCTCGCCGTTTGACTCTCGGTCATGTAACCAACCCCCTGGATCAGCTTAGATGGATGACCGTTCGCCGGAGTCCACGGAAGAGGTCAGCATGATTAACCGACTGCTTTTCACAGCTCATGAAAAAGACGATTTGTGTGGCAAGTCTGTGATTTTTTGGGTGTGTTCTATAGTCTGTGATTTTGGACCTCGTGTCTATAAACGTAGAGGTTCAAAATCACAGACGAGCACGCATTTAACTCATTGCGCCCGAGGTACGAAATACCTACATATTTTGGAGTTATCCTCCGAGGACTGCATTACACTTCAGGAGACAGATCGACCATGATAGTTCGAGGGTGTTGGCAGAATAGCTTGGCGCCTATAGGCGCCATGCTATTCTGCCACAACCCTTGAACTGTCATGATCGAGCCGTATCTTGCTGTGGTGTGTCGCGGGCAGAATGAGTTCAAGCGAACCAAACATACTGTGAGTTTGTCCCCAGTTGCAAAAAAACTTTTCCAAACCAGTAACTGCCAACCAACTGTCCATGTGCGTTGCAGCGAGTTTATTTGCGTGGGACTTAGGTATGGCTCAAAACACACCGAGTCTGAAATAGCTCACGCGGTTAAAGTACCATTATGCGTAAATTTGAAGACACATTTCAGCACGATTTGCGTTTGTTATGCCTTGTCGACACACCTAATGAACAGTTGGGACACGCAGTAAAAGCACACGCGTAATCGCACTCATTTATTCTGCCCAGCTCAGTAGTGTTAGCGAGTCAATCTATTTTTAGCTATTTCTCGTACTGAAAGAGTTGTATTTATAGAACGGAGTAGAGTAATTGTCAAATTAATTGATATCAAAACGACGTGTGCTGAACTGGATTGTCATGTGTTTAAATGAACCATATCTAGACCTGTGTGTAGCGTTTCGTAACCATGTGTTACAGAAGAAGCGAACCTTTGAACAGTTACGGCGGTAGTGGGCCTTCAAGAGTCGGAGCGAAAGAGAGCGAAGGAAATCGTCGGGTCGTGGGTTCGAGTCCCCGCTCCTACCCCGGTAGCTGGACTCGCAATCCAGGGGAAAACACTCAAAGGCATGTCCTTCGAAAGCTCCTGGTAAATCAAACTGGCAGAGTTGCAGTGCGCCTGAATTGATAAGATTTCAGGTCGTACTTCATAATATATTTCCCTGCCTCCCCCCATAACCCGCCCTTCAGGGCCGTCTACTATCACTTCAGTGCCGTGGACGTTAACCCTTTTCATCCTGATACACCCATTGCTTGAAATAAATTTTAACTATGATAGTTCAATCGTGGTGCCATAATAGCTTGTCGTCTGACGCGCCAAACTATTCTGGCACAACCCTTAAACTACAACGGTTGATCTCTCATAATCTGTAATGTAACCTTCACAGGACAGTAAGTAAGTTTTATCAAATCAGCCTCAGGATGTAATGGGTTAACCCTTTCAGCGCCAAAGTCCTACAGCAGGAGATTGATTGACCATGATAATTCAAGGGTAGTGCCAGATTATCTTGGCGCCTGAAAGCGCCAAGCTAATCTGGCACTACCCTTGAATTATCATGGTCAACCCACCTCCTGCATGTGGCACAGTCGTTAACACTTCCAAAATACGGGGATTGCACCAATGGCGCTAAACGGGTTAAACCCCAAATTAACCAACCAACCAACCAACAGTTAAGACTGTGACAGGCAGGCACTGTCTACTGAAATTTACGTGAAGGTCGACCCTGTACTCTTAAATGACCTTATCCCTCAATTTTTCAGAGGAGACACAACTCATCATAGCTAATGTCCAGATTATTTAGTTGCTGCTGCGGCTCTTGTTCATGTGCGGCGAGACACTCAACTTTGGGTGCATTGAAAGTTTCAGTTTTAATTCTTAAACTCCCAGAACTAAATGTATTCCATTCTATAGAATGGAAGTCATTTCGTTGTGCGAGTTTAAGAGTTAAATTCATTGAAGTCGTGTTAAAAGTTTAGTTTTAACTCTTAAACTCCAAGAACTAAATGACCTCCGTTCTAGAGAATGGAAGTCATTTAGTTCTGGGAGTTTAAGAGTTGAATTCATTGAAGTCGTGTCCGGCTCACAGAAAGAGCCCAACAATAACAGTGACAACACGTAAAAAATCATATAGGTTAGCAAGAGGTGTTTAGATTTTCTACAAACACAATATCCGAGTCGTAATGAAACTATGATTTTTTTAATTTCTTTTTTAGATACAAAATCAATTATGTACACTCATATTTACGAAGACGAAATGTCTTAGAAAACTTTGATTCGGAAGGGAAGATTGTTCAGTAGATTAAAAATATGAATCGTCTTGTAATAAAGTTGTTTTTTCAAGTTAACCCATTCATTGCCAGAAACGCGAACACAGCCCCAACTGCAAGAGGCAAAGAAACTCATAAGCCCCCGCAGATGCGGGAGCTCATGAGGTTCTTTGCCTCTTGCTGGCCTTATCTATATCCGAGTTCCTTGGATTGATGGGATTCTTCGGGTTTGAATTTACCCTGCTTTCAAAGACGTAGTTTTGCGTTCACTGGCAACGAAAGGGTTATGCTATCTATCGCAAAGTAATTATTGCCCTGTAAGGCTATATTCACTTTTTTCGTCTTTATTGCGTTTGTTTTTACGAATGGCAAGGATTATGGGGGCAGTAAAGTGAAAAATTGAGATTTTCGCGGCGCCACGCTTGAAAGCTTCATACAGCAACATTAAGATGAACTACGTGGGTTTTTGTATCATCCAGTGATCATTGTCAGTAATCTGTGTAGGAGGTTTTTCAATAGAGGTTATCAATAATAAAATGATTAAAAATAAAATTAAAAAAAAAAATAATTAAAAAAAAACCGGTGCGTGTTTTGAAGCACAGTTGTTTGAACCCTCACAAAACGTGTTCAAGTGTGACCTGCTTCTGATTTCCGAACAAACTTTGTTTTCATCCCTACGTCATACGACAAATCTCATTAGCGCACACTGTACCACATGACCGAGCTACAAAAAACCATTGTAGCGAAAAATGGCGGATTTCGTCAAGCCCTCTTTGTGACGCATCTTGGATCCGAGTTTTGTTCTATAACAGATCACCAAAACTTTCTAAAGTAAAAAAGTTACTTAGTGTTGTTGGAAACAAGCACACTACTGGAGATGGCAACGTCATGAAATATTTTAAATTACGTCATAAGTCTATTGTATATAAATGTATATTTCTTTGACGTCAGTCATGTCTGGCGTGATCCAGGTCGGAAGATTTATTGATTTCTTTTACGAACATTGTAGAGGAATGAAAACAAATACGTTATTGGTAGCAGGAGCTTGCTGTACGAACCCTTGCTGGCCTTCGGGAGGTCAAAGGAACCAGTGTACCCCGAAGACCGAAGGCCTTCCGGGTACAATGGTTCCTTTGATCTCCCCCAGGCTTACAAGGGTCCGTGTATAATAACTTATATTATTGTATCGATAACCTTATGTAACCCTATGTACCAATTCTATCACGTTTTGTTCTTCTTTGACACGCTGATGAAGAATTTGTATGACTGTCACGACCCCCGATTCCGGGGCGCGAACTATGAGCTCTACAACTCGATACACACCCGACCCACACTAACACACACAAACCTAATACAAACACCAGAGGAACAATGACGACGACATTACATATATAACCCTAACAATCAACTATTCTCACTCAACCCTAACGACGAACTCACATCACATTCACACTCACACGTCCAATCTCCCCACCCCGAATATCCGTTATATGCAATACAAAATAACAAACAAATATATAATAAACTAAATATCCCTAATAATAAATGTTGAGAAAACTAATATATGATAAACAAATATCCTTAATAAAACACAAAAGAAAACTGGCTGAAAAGCTTAAATCCTAAGCCACCTGACCCCGACGGAAGCACAAGCGTCAAGCGCTAACGCCAGTTAGACCAACGCCTTTGCTTCCGCGAAGAGTCCCTCACAGCACGTGGCTCCTTAAATAACACAGTATTTCAAATAGCACAATATCAAATATACGATGAACCAAAAAAACTTACTAAAACAAATCTCTTGGCTTGACTTCGCGAACGAAGATTCTATAGGGCTTGCCCACGTCGTCTGCAGGCATTTTCGTGGCTGCGGAGGCCAATCCGGGACAGGCAGGTTCGACCGCAGTGGTTGCAGGGGAAGGTCTGGTCAGGGTTCTGAGTTACGACAACTGTTTTTTCTTCTAAGCCGCTTGTCCTTAAGGTTAGCTCTGCGAGAGTCCTCAAAGGAGACGGCTGCCTTGTGAATGGTGGAGCGCCAGGTGTCACGGTCCGCAGCAAGCGAAGACCACTGGCGGTGGTCGATTTGGCAGGCACTAAGCGACTTCTTGAGACCGTCTTTGCATCTCTTCTTTGGTGCCCCTCTGTCTCGGTGTCCAGTGGCGAGCTCGCCGAACAGCGATTTTGGGTAGGCGATGATCCTCCATCCTGGAGACTTGCCCCGCCCAGCGAAGCTGTGTCCGCAGCAGCAAAGCCTCGATGCTCACAGTTTCAGCCTGTTCAAGGACCTCGACGTTGGTGACATAGTCACTCCAGTGAATGCTGAGGATGGTACGCAGGCAGCGCTGGTGAAAGCGTTCGAGGAGTCGTAGTTGGCTGCGGTAGAGGGCCCAGGACTCGGAACCGTACAGCAGGGTGGTGAGGACGACAGCTCTGTACACGCTGATCTCGATGCCTTTTTTTCAGCTGTTGATTGTGCCACACCCGCTTGAATAGTCGCCCGAAAGCACTGTTCGCTTTTGCCAGCCTGTTGTCCAGCTCCTTGTCCAGCTTGGCGTCTGACGTGATGATGCAGCCAAGGTAGGTAAACTGGTGTACAGACTTCAGTTCGGACTCGCCGATGGTGATGTGGGGAGGGCGATGCTCTTCCTTGGGTGCCGGCTGATGAAGGACCTCTGTCTTTTTCAGACTGACCTCAAGTCCAAAGAGCTGGGCAGCATCTGCGAAGCAGGACGTAATGCGCTGTAAGGCTCTCTCTGTGTGTGCAACGAGGGCAGCGTCATCAGCGAAGAGCAGCTCACGAATCAGTTGGTCTAGGGTTTTCGTGTGGGCCTGCAGTCGTCTGAGGTTGAACAGGCTGCCATCGAGACGATACCTGATGTACACTGCGTCGTCATCGTCGAGGTCCACTGTGGCCTGCTTCATCATGCTGAAGAAGATGGTGAAGAGGGTTGGTGCCAGCACGCAGCCTTGCTTCACGCCGTTGCGAATGGGGAATGGTTCTGAGAGGTCACCGTTTAGTCTGACCTGGCCTTGCTGGTCCTCGTGGAGCTGGACGATCATGCTGAGGAACTTTGGGGGACAACCTAGTCGCTCCAGGATCTGCCACATACCTTGCCTGCTCACAGTGTCAAACGCTTTTGTTAGGTCGACAAACGTTACGTACAGCCCTTTGTTCTGCTCGCGGCACTTCTCCTGAAGCTGTCTCAGCACAAAGACCATGTCGGTGGTACTCCTGTTGGCTCTGAAGCCACACTGGCCATCTGGGAGGTGGTCTTCAGCGATGGCAGGTACCAGCCGATTCAGGATCAACCTTGCGAGAATTTTCCCGGCAATGGACAGCAGGGTAATTCCACGATAATTAGAGCAGGCAGACTTCTCTCCTTTGTTCTTGTACAGGGTGATGATGACTGCATCACGGAGATCCTTTGGTAGTGTTCCTTTTTCCCAGCAGCAGAGAAAGAGGTCGTGGAGCTTGTTGTGCAGTGCTGGGCCTCCATGTTTCCAGATCTCTGGCGGGATTCCGTCGATGCCTGCTGCTTTGCTACTCTTGAGCTGGTGGATGGCTGTGAGGGTCTCTTCGGCGGTGGGCGGTTCGTCCAATTCAACCTTTAGTGGAAGGTGTGGGATTTGGAGGATGACTGTTTCTTGAACAGTGCGTTCAGCGCCGAAGAGGTCCTGAAAGTATTCCGACCAGCGGTTCAAGATGGAGGTATTATCTGTGAGGAGTGCCTGTCCCGGCATCAGCGCTTCGCAGGGGACTTTGTACCAGGTGCCTAGGGCCATACAAACAAATAAAGATCAAGAAAAATGAATATAGTTTGTAAGCTACTGAATCTCCCCAGTGGGAGCACGAACGACACGTTCGAAATAAATTAATGCTTTCGCAAACTACTGAGGCATTCACAGCGCAAGGCTCCTTTAACTAACACGTTTCAGAATAACAATATCACGTATACAAATACCATATATTTCACGTCACTGGACCTTCTCGCTGGAAGCACAACCGTTAAGCTCAGCTCGATGCTCTTGCTTCCGCGATAAGGTCCTCCCATAACACAGGCTGCTTTTAAATAATAAATATCTCAAAAACTATCCGTCACCGTGACAAAGCTCCTCTCACAACATAGTCACTATGAGGAGATGAAATAAATCTCACAACGTTCTTTACAACATTATAAACATACAAAACTTTACTTAATAGGTTAGAAATTACATGGGACGACCCGACCTGACTAAACACGGGGCGTGCCGTGACACTCGCAACAGCACCCAGGTACAGCGTCAGAGCCCCACAAGGCGGAGTGACAGCCAGCCTCCACTCTCAGTACCACAGCACGGTGGCAGACTTAGCCGGTTAGTTCTTTGAGCTTTAGGCCGTTGAATTTGGACCATTGGATTAGGATGCACTAAAACACAGGTCAAAAATACACAAATAACTAACAAAAGAAACAATAATCACATCACCCTTCCCGCAACTTTAACGGCCGTCTTTTATATTCCCTTCACCTCTCTCCCGCAACAA
>BTPG01000002.1:156528389-156656904 GCA_036245525.1 Semisulcospira habei
ATGATTACCGTTATGTAGCATAGATTGTGCATCATGTTAAAATATGTAATGCTACTGTAACTTTTTATTGGAAAAAAATCAAATCAGTGGCCTAGAAAGATATTTTATTGGGAGAGCCCAGCGTGCCTGACATATACTTTCCAGCCTCCCCCCTCCCCCAAATCCCGACTTCCCCCCGTCACCCAACTCCCCCTTCTCCAAAATCAAGCAACGGTGGGGTGGGGGGATTTGGGGGTGGGGGGTATAGGAGATTGACAGTCTAACCTCAGAAAAATGAAACAAAGGGAGGCGGGGATGCGGTGGGGAGGGCCGAGGCTTTTTGCTAGAAAATACTCTCACGACTTCAGTTGCATCAACATTAATCAAACTTATAATTTTTCTTCTTCTCCCAAAATATATTTCTCCCAAAACTTTATTTCCTCTAGAAATTATAGCTGGGGGTTGCAAGGGGATACTCTTCCCACAGCCCTACATTTCATTGGTGGGGATGGGGGGGGGGGGGAGGCATGGCCTCGGCTACCCCTGTTCCTTCTCCACTGCAAACGGGAAAAGATTCCATGTACTTTGGCGTTGAGCAACCGCCTAACGGATAACCGGATTATGAAAGCCGGGAGCATTGCATGTCCCCGTTTCTTTTTTGTTGTTGTTGTAGACTATGCAGCTAACGAAGTCAATGATACAGACATGAAGCAGATTTGAAGTGAAGTTTGCGAAAGGGTAAAAGTCAGGCCAAGATAATTCATGATTCGTCTTTCCATGCGTTCGATGATATTTTAATAAAAGCCACATTATATCAGTAACAGGAAACTGAAAGGTCAGAGCGTTTTTCTTTTCGTCTTCTTTTTTGTTTTGGTAGGATGAGAAAAGTCGGCTGACAGGCAAAAACATTTGTTTATGCTCTGTCGTCTGCTGACACCCACCAGCCTTTCCACAGCCACCTAGATTAGACACCCATCTAGATTAGAGCAAAAGGACCGCAGGCCGACATCGGTCTTCGCTGGCCACGCGCACGGCCGTGCGCGGGGCCAGCGAAGACCGATGTCGGCCCGCAGATCTCTAGTTTACCGGGACACTACAAGCGTTGAATCTGCTCCTGTATCAATGATCATGAAGGAACTGTCAGTATTGGAGGCAGAACAATCACGAACTTGCGCTTTGCGGACGACATTGATGGCCTTGCAGGAACAGAGAAGGAGCTAGCTCAGCTGGTGGAAAAGCTGGATAGTACAGCCATTGCATATGGGATGGAAATCAGTGCAGAGAAGACCAAACTGATGACCAATAACGCCAGTGGCATTGGCACTGAAATCATGGTTGGAAGCCAAAAACTGGAAACAGTTAAGAAATTCAAATACTTAGGAGCCATTGTGACAGATGAGGGATCAAAACCAGAAATACTGTCCAGGATTGCGCAGACAACAACAGCACTGACAAGATTGAAGACCATATGGAAGGACAGAAACATCACACTCTGCTCCAAGATCAGACTGGTGCGCTCCTTAGTCATCTCAGTGTTCTTGTATGCCTGCGAGTCATGGACCCTCACAGCAGACCTTGAAAGGAGGATACAAGCCACTGAAATGAGATGTTTTCGAAGGCTGCTTGGCATCTCATACAGAGATCACATCACAAACGAGGAAGTGGGAAGCAGAATCAGGCAAGCCATCGGGTCCTATGAAGACTTATTAGCCATTGTGAGAAAACACAAACTGAAGTGGTATGGGCATGTCACGCGTTCAGCAGGGCTTGCCAAAACAACCCTGCAAGGCACTGTGCAAGGAGGACGAAGGAGAGGAAGACAGAGGAAAAGATGGGAGGACAATATCTCAGAGTGGACAGGACTGAAGCTGGGCGATACGCTGAGAGTGGCAGAGAACAGAGAGGAATGGAGGGAGCTGGTTGCCAAGACATCAGTGGTGTCCCAACGGTCGGCAAGACTACGGGATATAGATAGATAGATAGATCAATGATATTATGTTCTGCTTACATTGCGTATCATGATCGTGGGACACTGGCAGAGGTAGACCAATATATTATTTTCTCGTGTCCTCTCCATTTAGGCCCGTGTTTCTTTAGTTGGCCAAGATATCCTAGGGCGCCGCCACACGAGCGATGTATAATGGGTTAAAGGGCATTTATCTCGATTTAACCCATTTAACCCCAAAAGGCCGCATTTCCAACATTGTAGATATGTCACTGAACTGCTACGTACCAGTTCCAGGAGGTGGATCGCCCATGAATATTCAAGGGTAGTGCTAGATTAGCTTGGCGCCTGATGGGTTAAATGTCGCCAAGCTAATCTGGCACTACCCTTGAATTAGCATGGTCAATCCATCACCTGCTGAAGGACGTTGGATGTTAAATGGGTTAAACCGATCACACAGGGGCCAAAAAGTGACGCGGGCCACACTAGCGCGCGTTTGCTAACCGAAGTAGCGGGTCCCCCGCATTTTTTGATGTCTAACAAACTCGGGACAGTCATTGGGAGAATATGCACTATATTCATATCCGCAACAATGAAATTGACAGCCGCGAGGTGCAAACTAACTTATCAGCACGGCATTTGCTGTTTGAAAAGATAAACAAACAGTGACTGTGCTGGCTTAGTGTTGTAGTTGCTGCTACTGTTTTGGTATAGCTGTCGTTTTGTTGATCGCTGTTGTTACCGTTGGCTTACAACTTGTTAATATGATGTTGTTTTCTCGCGGTGGGCCGCCTAACGTGTATACCGATTTAGTGGTAGATGACGGGTTTTGGTGTAAATAGGCATTCATTTATTCGAGTACTTCACACAATAGTTGGCCTCGCTTGTGGCGAGTGTTTTAATCCTCATTTCAATTTTGTGCGCTTTCAAATCAATTCTTTGTAACCAGTGTTGCCTGGTGTTGTGGATTAAAATTGGTGCGTTGTCAGTCTTGTGGCCGATTTGAAATAGGCAGTATCCGTTTCCGACTGCTGTGCCTCTATTCTTAGACTGTGTTATACACACGATTTGCCTTCCTCGTTGACGGGAGTTAAGTCCTTTAGCAAACAGTACGACGTCATAGCGTGTAGACAGATGTCACTCTGTTGAGAGCTTTGCCGTGAAGGACTGTTGGACCGATTGCTGGCCTCGGTTAAGTAGTTGGCTCACACGTGTCTTGCTGTACCAGCAGAATATAGGATCGCAATATAGTTACCGGGCTCTAGCTTATCAGTCGTGTGGTGCTTTATTTTTCCGCTGAATTTCCAACCACCCTTTATCAGACGGTGGGGATGAGTTCCATCCACCCTTTATCAGGTGTGGTGAATGAGTTCCATCCACCCTTTATCAGGTGTGGGGAATGACTCAACCGCCGTTTCAGGTGCGGGAAACAATCGATGGAATTCTTCTTGCTTGTAGTTCTCCGTTGATTGAATAGTCTTGGGTCTTGGTTGCTTGGTCGTTTCTGGAGGAGTTAAGGTTGGCAGCTGTTGTCTGGCCTACGTCGTCCCGCTTTGTATGAGGCTGTCGGTCCATTCCTGTAGTATGCCCTGTCTCTGTCAGGCGTATAAACGTGAGGATGTGAGAGGTTGTTGTCTGCGATGGTGAGTTAACTCATTCTACCCCATCACCGAAATCTCCAAATTTTGCGTTGTCCTCTGAAGACTGCATTGCAGTGCAGGACACAGATCGACAATGATAGTTCAAGAGTGATGCCAGAATAGCTTGGCGCCCATAGGCATGGTCGATCCTTATCTTCCTGTGGCCGTGTGTCTGGGGTAGAATGAGTTAACTGAATGGGTTATATATTGATCATCTATCACGGCATTGAAAAGTGTATCGGTGACATATCTCGATGTCACAACCCCAACTTCTTTCTGCGTATTTCACTCAGAGTCCATGACCTCACTCGATCAATGCTTATGGGTTTTACGAGAGACCTGCCCTGTGAATTCAAAAGAAACAAGTCTATTTTCGTGCAAAGCGGGATTTTCATTGTAATACAATGACAATCTCGCTTTTCACAAAAATGGATTTAGTTTTTTTTTCCCCCTTTACAAAGCAGCTATCTTGCCGTTCTTGTTCTATCAGTGCTACACAATACAGACATGCTCCTCTCGAGCTGTGCAAACCCAGTTCATTTCAGTGAGTGCCACGAATTGACCCTTTGGCTGTTGGTGGCGGTTTTTGTCGCGACGGATTCCCGTATGGCTGTCGGTAGCGTTTTTTGTCGCGATGATTCTTGTAGGAATCATCGCGACAAAAACCGGTATCGACAGCCAATGACAAAACAAAAAGGGCCTGTAAATTGATCAGACCATGATAGTTCAAGGGTGATGCTTTGGGGCCTCCTCTTCGCCAAGATTTCCGGCACAACTCTTAAACAATTTAGTCTTCATACACAATAAGAAGACATAAATCGACCATGAAAGTTCAAGGGGTGTGCCAGACACCACCCTTGAACCAGGCGCCAAGCTATTCTGGCACCACCCTTGAACCCAAGACACTGTAAGCTACATTAAGAGCGTAATCTACAGTATCTTTGCTTGATATATCCCCGGAACTGGTATGTGGTCTTCAAACAAATCCCAAATTTGCATGGTCGTGTCCTCTTTTGCAGTTGATGCTGCTAACCCATTCGAGACGTGCCGCATTCAAATACGCGGCATGAACCCGCGTATCCGAATGCAGCACGTCTGGAAGGTGTCAACCCTTTGCATATCGGTAACGGTTTTTGTCGCGATGATTCCTGTAGGAATCATCACGACAAAAACCGCTACCGACACGCAAAGGGTTAATTTAATAGCAGCAAGAACAAAAACGGAGAAAATAAATTCAAAGACCTGTATCAAAGGATAAGACAAAAGGCTTCACTTTTAGAACTCTGTTCTGGTCCTTGATCTACCTATTTATTACCGTCTTCCATCGTCAATATTATTTCGTTTTTGCCTTTCACGACGCCAGACCAGCAGTTAGTGTTTCGTCAACGTTTAACCCTTTTAGCCCCAAGGTCCCATTTCTCAAATTTTGGAGGTGTTGCCTAACGACTATGTACCATTTGCAGGAGATGGATTGACCATGACAATTCAAGAGTAATGCCAGATTAACATGGCGCCTGAAGGGACTCGGGGCTAACTGGGTTAAATGAGGCTTGTCTGCTCTCTTTGTACGGTTGTGTCTGGTTGTATGAGAAATCACACGTACAGTACACAAGATCACAAACGGTACAACGCATTTCCCCCCCCTTTCTTCCATGTAGCTGACGAGCTGAGTCGACCATAAACTGAACAATGACCAATTAATAAGAGGATTTGTCTAAAGTTATATCAAAAAAATTCTCTTCAGTATTGCAAATCTGTAATAATAAAAATATTTTTATTTTTTATGACTGAATACTGACTAATAAATAACAGGATTTTTTTCATTTAACCAAAACTTCTTGTCAGTATTGCACATCTGTCAAATGTTTTTAACTGAATATTGACTAATAAATAACAGGATTTTTTTAACAACCAAGAATTCTTGTAAATATTGTAAATCTGTCATGTGTCTTTTAAACTGAATAATGAATATTTAATGTTTGTTAAATATAACAAACAATTCTCAGTCTTTAGTATTGCAAATCTGTCAAAAGTCTTCTTTTTTGGGGGGTAAAAAGTCAGCCATTGTTGTAAAAGTTTATTTTCGTTATTAACTCATATCATACTGAGGCTTAAAGCTTCAAACTTGTACACTGTCATATGCATGCTACATTATAGTACTTACAGATAAGGATATAAACCAATGGCTTTAGTTCAAGGGTGGTGCCAAAAATAATTCTCGCACTACCCTTGAATTATTTTAGTCAAACTTATTTCACACACTGGTGTATTCCGAATGATAATGGTTAATTTCTAAGAAAGCCCTACAGAACCTATAGACATTTTGACGGAGGCGCGTATCCTATTATGGTCTGCAACTGTAAAACAAGGAAATTACTCCAGTATGGGTGTGCTTCCGGTACAGTGACGTCAGGAATCTTCTGTCAGTCTTACAGACATACCGTGCTGAAAGACAATTTGAAAACGAGGAATCCTACCGCGAGAAATTGAAAATATCTCAGGGATGGGTTCGATAACAAACACGATTTATGAGTTCGAAGAGTTATTCCTTTTAAATTCAAACTAACCGCCCGCCTCCCCTCCCCCCAACCCCACCGCCCCCACCCCCCAACCGTCTCCCTCCTCCTCCACTGCCTTTGCTGCTCGTTCGTGGTATTATAAATTGCACAGGTATGGTCGAAAAACAAAACTGCGTTGTGTGTCAGTATACAGTATGATCGTATGGATCTCAATGACGGTGGAGAATAAGAAGCTAGTACTGCACGTCATGTACCACTTTAACCCATTGAAACTTGATGACGACATTGTCGAATTTCGGAGATATCGTATGATGTTTGATGATTGTTTTTGGATATAGTTCGACCATGATAGTTCAAGGGCGGTGTCAGAATAGCTTGGCGCCTTGAGGCGCCAAGCTATTTTGGCACCACCCTTAAACTATCATGGCCGCTGCACACGGTGTCAGGGTTGTATGGGTTAAAACGCAACAGAAACAATAGTAACTTTTATTGAAATCACAATCACCAAAGTCGTCATTTCAACAAACACGGATACAAAATACGGCGACCAAGAGGTATAGAACCTCATGAACCCCCGCGACTGCGGGGGTTCATGAGGTTCTATGTCTCTTGCAGTTGGGCGGAATTAGCAATACAGGGGTGAACATTAACTCTGTTTTGAGCAAAAATCGTATACGACATGTATTGACTAATAATTATTTATGAAAGCTGGCCCTGTTGCGTTTTTATAGTGCCGGTGTGACTGTGCCCGAAAATGCACTTATCGACTGCTCCCTGTGGTAATTTCAACATCTAATTTTAGTGCGCATAAGAAAGACAAACGTTAACGAGGAGCTAACGAGGGTAGTAGAACCTCATGAGCCTTCTTCAAAAGGCATACATCCTTATGCCGAGCCACCACTTGTAGCACTGGCTCATAAGAACCTAAACTCCGGCCTTGTAAACACGCGTGGACTCGACTGCAAAACAGTCTTGGGAGCAAGGTTTAGGTGCAGGCTTTTGAGCTGGATACTTTTTGTTTAGTACAACTTACTCCCCTGCAGGATTTCCAGGCGTGTGGACTAGCATTATCGTGAGAACATGCCATCAGTTTCGAAGATGTAACCGATAGTGCAAGAATTAGCAGAAGACGAGCGTGAAGGCATGCACTACACCCTAAAAGCTCCCAGCAAGCGAAGAACTTTCAACCACTAACGCTAACCCAGTCCAAGCCGAGACATGTTAAGTACGATCCGACTGCAAGAGACATAGATACTCATGAGCCCCCATAGTTGCGGGGGCTCATAAGAATCTATCCCACTTGCTGGCGCTAATTTGTGTCCGTGTTCTTTGGACGCCTGGGGCTTTTGGGCGTACAATGAACAGCGGACATTTAAGGAACAATCTGCGCTGGCAGAGAAAGAATGAATGACGACTTCTCCAAATTTAGTAGGTTTCGATCTATAATGAATGTGAACAAGCTGTAGGTGATTGATCGCTAGTGATAGTTCAGAAGTGGTGCCAATATCCATCTTTCTCTGTGGTGTGGGACGGCTGAATAAATTTCTAAAAATGATTGATCGCTAGTGATAGTTCAAAAGTGGTGCCAATATCCATCTTTCTCTGTGGTGTGGGACGGCTGAATAAATTTCTAAAAATGATTGATCGCTAGTGATAGTTCAGATGTGGTGCCAATATCCATCTTTCTCTGTGGTGTGGGACACGGCTGAATAAATTTCTAATTAAGTAATTTCTTAAGCAAATATTGTTCCTATCACCTTGAACTGCAAATAAAATCCCAACAAAGAAAGCAACACGCATAGTAAGGACTTTTTCTTAAGTATTTTTTTTTTCGATAAGTGTTCGTTTCTGGGAAAATTCTGTTTTAATTAGAGAAGTTTTGGCAAGTTTTAAAAAATCTTCTGTATTTGTCTCTCTCTGTGTCTCTGTGTCTGTGTCTGCGTCTGTGTATATCTGTGTCTGTCTGTCTCTCTCTGTCTGTCTCTATCTTTGTCTCTATCAGTATCTGTCTCTCCTGCTTTCTCTGTCTGTTTGTCTGTCTGTCTGTCTGTCTGTCTGTCTGTCTCTCTCTCTCTCTCTCTCTCTCTCTCTCTCTCTCTCTCTCTCTCTCTCTCTCTCTCTCTCTCTCTCTCTCTCTCTCTCTCTCTCGGAGTTGCATGGCCGTGGCAAGGCGGCGACACGACATTTCTAATTTCTAGCGTCCAGAAATTGTGATATTTTTGCTGTCAAACTACGTCAAAATGCCCGTCACTGGACTCCCGCCAGCTACAGAGGCCGTCCTGCAGTCTGTACTGTCCAGCCATCACACCACGTCATGGAAATTGGCCGGGGAAGGGACTAACAACAAACCGACATTGCACCGACGAGCTACTGGCGACGAAAACCACCGTCACAAGTGCGTAATTTGCCTAGCAGTAACAGTTTATTAGACAACAAGAACGTGAAAGAAAGTGAGGTTTACACGGACAATGATAATTACAATCAAGAATGTGGAAATGACAGTACACTACAGTACACGATACCTTCTCCCAGCCAGACAACACTGACACCGTGTAGTGACCATGCAGCACGCGTTAGCTGGGCCGCACGAGATCACAGTACACATGGAAACTGTGACACGAACAGAGACAGTGAACGCATGTACCGCTTTAGCTGTGCTAGACCTGAAACGGCTTATGTGACACGGAAATCAGAGATGCAGAATCACGTGGCTTTGACCTCAAGCAGATGTACACGTTTGTTACCTTGCAGACCGAGTCAACAAAACATAAACTAATAGACACATCGAGGAACCAAGGACTAAAGAATGTAGTTTTCCACGCAAAGAATGAAAAGAACTATTTAGTGGCTGAGAGTGACGATTTTGTGGTTATGTACGACATGACTGTGCTTTCTGCCTGTACGAGGTTCTAGGACGCTGTATTCACAGGACAGATCATGTCGCGTATTCATAAACCCGACGAACTGAACTTTAATGACATGGATTCCATGTCATTGCAAACCCCCACCCCTACCGCAACCCCACCCCTATTCCCCCTTATACCCCAACCCCTCCCCTTTCGTTTTCTGTTGTTATTGTGATTCTCGTCGCTGTATTTTGCTGATTGGCTGCTGCCTGAAGAAATAAACCAGTTCGAGTTCTCTCTCTCTCTCTCTCTCTCTCTCTCTCTCTCTCTCTCTCTCTCTCTCTCTCTCTCTCTCTCTCTCTCTCTCTCTCTCTCTCTCTCTCTCTCTCTCTCTCTCTCTCTCTCTCTCATTCATCATTCCTGATATTACCGTCGCTAAAGTCGGCAAATTTATTTCTAGCATGCCGAACAAAAAGTCCACCGGGATGGAAGGTATCGACAACAAAATTCTGAAAATGTCACTACCATATACGGTAGAGACACTCACTTATATCTTTAACCTCTGTATAAAACACAGCACGTTTCCAACTATTTTCAAGAGGATAAGGCAATTCCAATCCCTAATTCAAAAGACATTGAAGATGTCAATAACTACCATCCTATCTCACTTTTGTCGGCCCTGTCAATGCCCCTTGAAAAACACATACAAAAACACTCCTCGATTTTCTAGAAAAGGGCAATTTCATAAATATTCATTAGTTCGGCTTTAGACCGAAACATTCATGTCAGTCAGCACTGACACACATTGTAGACAGCTGGCTGGAATCAATAAATAAAAACCTGATGTCTGGAGCTATTTTCTTAGACCTACAAAAAGCATTTGATCTTGTCGACCATAAAATTCTCTTAAAGAAACTAGCAGCATACCATATAAGTGAAACCGCCATAGCATTCTTTAGATCATACCTAAAAGACAGAAAACAAAAGGTATATACCCATGGAAAATACTCTAAACAAAGACAAGTTAACTACGGTGTCCCCCAGGGGTCGATCTTCGGACCTCTTCTATTTATAATATTCATTAATGATTTGCCTTTGCATATTACTAACACTGATGTCAACTGCAACCTGTTTGCGGACGATACGAGCCTCCATGTTTAGGGTTAAAAAAACAGCTGACATTAACCTTAGCTTACAAAGTGGCGAGGTTTCCGACTGGTGTAGAGTGAATCATATGGCTCTTCATTCAGGAAAAACAAAAGAGTATTTTAATCATACACGACAAAAACATCAACGCCGACCACAGCCGTTACATTTACAATTGAACGCTAAACCGATAGAACAAGTCAAAGAGCGAAAATTCTTGGGAATACACGTTGACGAACAACTATGTTGGGAGACGCATATAAATACAGTCTGTAAACCCATTGCTAAAATCACTTTCCTGTTGTCCCAGCTTAGACAAGTAACGGATGCACATACTCGTAAACTGTTGGGTTTTTTTCATGCCCATATCAAGTCTCACGTTAATATGTCTCCACTGTGTGGGATGGTTGTAGTGATGTTCACATGAACAGGTTAAACTCTATATACAAAAGGGCTGTCAAAATGATAGATACGCGGCCCATTTCTATCACAGACAAATTTAGACATCTAAACATTCTCGGACTCCGTCAACAACTTAATTTCAACAAATGCATCCTCATGCACAAGATATTAAATAACATAACACCACAGTATCTAACCACCAAATTTATGCAACAGCAAGAACGCGAACGGACCTCAAGGAACAATACTTTACCCCTACCTCTGCCTAGAATTGCCCTCTTTAAAACTAGTTTATCATTTTCTGGACCGTTTGTATGGAACACTATTCCTGCACATTTGAAGACTATAGCCTCGCTTGGAATCTTTAAAACGAGACTTTTCGATTACCTAATGAGTCAAACATAACATCACTGGGCATTTATTTAAACAAACCCTGATGGTTAATACTTTCATGTAATACATGCATTTATGTATAGTGTGTGTGTGTGTGTGTGTGTGTGTGTGTGTGTGTGTGTGTGTGTGTGTGTGTGTGTGTGTGTGTGTGTGTGTGTGTGTGTGTGTGTGTGTGTGTGTGTGTGTGTGTGTGTGTGTGTGTGTGTGTGTGTGTGTGTGTGTGTGTGTGTGTGTGTGTGTGTGTGTGTGTGTGTGTGTGTGTGTGTGTGTGTGTGTGTGTGTGTGTGTGTGTGTGTGTGTGTGTGTGTGTGTGTGTGTGTGTGTGTGTGTGTGTGTGTGTGTGTGTGTGTGTGTGTGTGGTGTGTGTGTGTGTGTGTGTGTGTGTGTGTGTGTGTGTGTGTGTGTGTGTGTGTGTGTGTGTGTGTGTGTGTGTGTGTGTGTGTGTGTGTGTGTGTGTGTGTGTGTGTGTGTGTGTGTGTGTGTGTGTGTGTGTGTGTGTGTGTGTGTGTGTGTGTGTGTGTGTGTGTGTGTGTGTGTGTGTGTGTGTGTGTGTGTGTGTGTGTGTGTGTGTGTGTGTGTGTGTGTGTGTGTGTGTGTGTGTGTGTGTGTGTGTGTGTGTGTGTGTGTGTGTGTGTGTGTGTGTGTGTGTGTGTGTGTGTGTGTGTGTAGACGAAAGACCTAAAACGGGTGACTGTCTTTACCATCCTTATGGAAACTGGGTATGTGTATAATTCTGGGTTTCCAAGTCAGACACCCATTTTTTCTGAGGGTTGTTTCTGCATTGTCTTGCGGTAAAGATTCATAAAAAGTAAAAAAATCCGTTTTTCTCATTTTGGCGTTAACACATGCACTTTTGTGTTTAACAGACACGCCGGTAGTGTGTGTTTGAAAACTTGTCCCTCCCAGCAATGTGTGTGTGTGTGTTGTGACACAGAACCCTGAAAATGAGCGTGTATGTATTACATCACCCTTCTCAGCTAGCTATAAATAACTTCATAGCTGATATGGGTCAGGGGGGATATTTTGTTGTTTTAGGGAGTAAATTGTTTATGTTTCTACAGAATTAGGTTTGTTATTTGAGGGTGTGGTTGTTTTGTTAAAAAAAAGTGTTGAGTTGTAATGTACTTCCGGGGTGATGTGGAGAAAGGTCATGTCTAGTGGCAGATTTGAGATTCATGTATACGTTCACCAGGGACTTAGCCTATACGTTTTCTACGTTTGTTTCCATGTCAGATGAAGAATATTTGATCTGAAACGTCGTTCTTTGTTTCTATTTTAAAGGGTTTTTCGCCACTATCTTCTGTTTTAGTTTGACTTAGCCTATAATTATATTCGTGCGCCGGTTGCTAAGAAGTGAAGTGATTGTATGAGTGCGCATTGTAAGAGAGGACGTTTAGACTTTGGGTGAGGCTGCTGTTGTCTTTTGTCCTGCCCGACCTTTTGGTTGAACCTGTTGCTTTATTTTGTAGGTTTGTCGATGTTATCAATGCCGCATCTCCTTTTGGATTGTATGCACAAATTGATTGAATGGAAATGACGTCACAGAGTCAGCGTCGTTTCATGCGTCGTCTGCACCAGTCAGTCGTTTAGTGCAGTTAAAAGAGTGCAGGCTTGGATGGGCCATTTTCTGATGTAATAGTAAAGTATTATTTGTGTGAATGCTGTCCGTTTGAAGGAAGGTTGATTGATTGTACATAGCTTAACGTCCCGACAGCAACAAGACTTTCTCAGGACGTGCCTGCACTGCTAGTGACAAAAACTCAACAGAATATTGAATGTATGTCGCCAGCCGGTCCAATACGTTAAATAAAACCTACGACATGGGGCCTAAATAAAGCTAAGACCATTTAGCAACACACATCGAATATCAAGAGCCACAGGCAGCGCAGACAGTAGGGAGAGTTTAAAAAAGGAAAATGCAGGTGAATGGACCAAGGGTAGACAGAAACACATGCCCCCGGAATATAGAGAAAAAACCCACCCTGTGGGGCTGACCAGGGTGCCCCTGGGAACTAAAAAGTCCCCCAGGGCAAGGACTGGAAAGTCGAGTGTTGAGGGCAGACCGGTTGGGGGTGTTTCAGGAAAGGACTGGAAAGTCGAGTGTTGAGCGAAGCCCGAGAGAAGGCGAGGATGGGAAAAATATCCAGCACTATACGTTGGAATAGATGCATATCAGTTACGACATGCTTGTAAATTAAAACACTTTTAACCCCACCCGGGTCTGCCCTGGGGGACTTGGGTGGGGTTAACTACTTTTTATTTCCCAGGGGCACCCTGGTCAGCCCCACAGGGTGGGTTTTTCTCTCTATTCTGGGGCATGTGTCTCTGTCGGCCCTTTGTCCATTCACCTGTATTTGACTTTTTAAAACTCTCCCTACTGTCTGCACTGCCTGTAGCTCTTGATATTGGATGTGTGTTGCTAAATGGTCTTAGCTTTATGTAGGCCCCATGTGTTAGGTTTATTTAATGTATTTGACCGGCTGGCGATATACATTCAATGTTCTGTTTAGTTGTTGTTTTTTCACAAGCAGTGCAGGCACGTCCTGAGAAAGCCTTGTTGCTGTCGGGACGTTAAGTAATGTACAATAAAACACTTTTAACATTAAGAAAAGTTGAGTTAAAAGAGGTTTTAAAACAGTTTTCATAAAAACTTTTGCCCGACACGCTTCTAAAAACAACATTTTCTTAGTTTTAAACCTTGTACCGCGCCATAAACGCCACGATTGCTTTTCAGTCTTAGCTGTCCTATAGTGTGGAATGTGGGACTTTGCCAACTGGATCCATCTGGTGCACTCCAAATGAGTATTTGTGAGTGGTTTGACGTGCAACTCAGTGTGCGCCTCTGAAATGACCTACTGATTCCACTGATAATGAAACTCTTTCATTCATAAGAGTGCATTGAGCAGCTCTATAAACCAAAAGTGATGACCCCCTCTCCCCCACCCCCCCCACCCTCCCCTCCCCCCCCCCCACCCCCCGCCCCGCCCCCCACACACACACACTTCTCCCCCCCCCCCAACCCCCTTACAACCCCACTCAAACAATCATAATAGTAAAATCAACCAAAGGTATCTTTAGTGAGGTATTTTCACTGTAATCCCAGTTTTGTGTGAGAGGCACCCACTTTTGGGGTAAACACCCATTTTTTTTCCATCCAGTGGCTCTGTTTCTAGAAAATGTCTATTTTATTTTAAGTTGTAGAGCTTAGTTATAAGGTGAGTTCTAAACATTGGCATCAACTCCAGAGCCCTAGAATAAATAGAAATATGGGAACCCATTTTCACATAAAATGGTAGGTCACCCAGTCTGAGGGTTTTGTGTTCATGTGTGTGTGTGTGTGTGTGTGTGTGTGTGTGTGTGTGTGTGTGTGTGTGTGTGTGTGTGTGTGTGTGTGTGTGTGTGTGTGTGTGTGTGTGTGTGTGTGTGTGTGTGTGGTATAAGATGAATGTTGAGTGTTACTATTATTTTGTGTATATAATTTTTTTAAATTATTATTTTGTTTTTATTTTTTAAAACATTATTGTTGCATGAAATAATGTGTGTAAATATAATGTCTTTATTATTTATTTTTTTTAACCTGTTTTATGTTGTAGATGTTAGCAACGGCGAGTTTGTAAAATGACGATTTGTTTCTGCCAAAACTTTTTACCCTTGATAAATAAAGTTTTATCATCATCATCATCATCATCTCTCTCTGTCTCTGTCTCTGTCTCTCTCTCTCTCTCTCTCTCTCTCTCTCTCTCTCTCTCTCTCTCTCTCTCTCATGATAATGTTGATTAGTAGTTTGTAGCAACAGCAAGTTTGAAAATTGGTCTTGTGACCAAATACTTCTACCGTTTTAAAATAAAAGTTCATTGTTCATTGTTCTCTCTCTCGCCCGGTCTCTTGTGATTGTAAGGGATTTAGGTTGAGTGCGTAGTGCTTAGACTAGAAAACTGATGCAAACGCCTTTTAAAAAAATAATTAAAAAGAGTGAAGTTTCATTTTTTTATTGACAAGTTTCAGTTAGATTAGGTATCAGGTTCCGATGGAAGAGCATTTAACCCTCTCCCACATGCAGCAACCGGTAGCGTAAACAGTAATGTGGGTGCATGCAAAAAAGGAGTTAACCCCTATTTTGTATCCGAAATCTATCTTCGTTCAACATCAACATCCGCAACTCACCTGTCAAAAGAACAACGGTTACAAATGGTTCTTAGCAAGAGGCATAGGTCCTCATGAGCCCCCGCGACTGCGGGGGTGCATGAGGATCTATGTCTCTTGCAGATGATAGATATTTAATTGAAAGGGTTACATTTAATTTTGTGGAAATTCCAAAAATAACACCCACATCACACACACAGCGGTAGCGGCGAGGTGGGATGGAGGGAGGGGGGGGGGGCGTATTTTTTTCATCGTCGAAGAGCCCCAGCCGCCCAAGGAACGTGGATACAAAGTGGTCTCAGCAAGAGGCGTAGATCCTCATGAGCCCCCGCAACTGCGGGGGCCCATGCGGATCTGTGCCTCTTGCATTTGGATCGCATTCACCTCTTCTCGGCAATGAACGGGTTAATCTAATTTTCGCCGTTTTAAAATGTCGGTGCATCGAGAGGTGTGAATCAAGGAAGACATGAGATACCAAACGGATGTTTTCGAGCTTTTTTGTAATGATGAGAACGTGCCGTGCGTAAGCCGATATTGCAAGTAAAGTATGCTTGATTGATTGATTGATTGTACATTGCTTAACGTCCCGACAGCAACAAGGCTTTCTCAGGACGTGCCTGCACTGCTTGTGAAAAAAAGAATAAACAGAACATTGAATGTATGTCGCCAGCCGGTCAAATACATTAAATAAACCTAACACATGGGGCCTAAATAAAGCTAAGACCATTTAGCAACACACATCCAATATCAAGAGCTACAGGCAGTGCAGACAGTAGGGAGAGTTTTAAAAAGGCAAATACAGGTGAATGGACAAAGGGTAGACAGAAACACATGCCCCAGAATAGAGAGAAAAACCCACCCTGTGGGGCTGACCAGGGTGACCCTGGGAACTAAAAAATACCTAACCCCACCCAAGTCCCCCAGGGCAGACCCGGGTGGGGGAAAGTAAAGTATGCGCTGCAATCTACTACTGATACATGACGATTAATGGGCATGCAATGAAAGGCACTGTATTGTGTTCTCAGCACCGGGAGCCGTCTCAGTATCAAGGACAAAATTAATAACCTATTTGGCTATCGGCTGATAACCCATTCAACTCTAAAATGGATAATTAACAGATTTGGCCCTGACTCGCTCCAATTAGATGTGAATGGACCATGCAAGTTCAAAGAGACACCGACCATGTTAGTTCAAGGGTGGTGTCAGAATAGCTTGGCGCCTACAGGATCATCTTCCCGTGCGTTTTGTGAAAATTGTGACACTTTTCCAATAAAGTGCAGACCACTGGAGCCGGTCTGGTACGACGCTTGATTGCTTGCTTGATTTGCTTGGCTGGTAAGCTGGTTGGTTGGTTGGTTGGTTTGTCCCCTTCACTGCCGAGAACAATTGAATACGATTCAACTGCAAGAGGCGTAGATCCTCATGAGCCCCCGCGAATGCGGGGGCTCATGAGGATCTATGCCTCCTGCATACGGGTATTGTCTGTTGTGCTCCAGCAGCGAGGGGGTTAACGTTCGTTTTCTTGGAGCGTCGTAGACGCTATATATGCAAATCATGCACTACTCATGAGGCATATTTTGTTTTTGAATAGCAAACACCTTACAATACTGACTTATGGCTACAAATGTGTGCATTCAACTGGGTTCTTTGTGTATATATTGTACAAGAGCTAATGCTCGGTTCTAAACGAAAATCAGTGCATCCGTATTTTTGTGAGAGGGTCTATGATTTGGACCTTATGTCTTGAAGCCGTAATGTCCAAAATGACAGACCACCACCTTGTAGTACTAGCTTTCTATTCCTTGAATTCTTCACGCACACACGATCCCACACCAGCCTCCTCCCAGCCGAATATTCGCAAACCACCACCACCTCTCCCACCTCACACAGACAGACACACACACACACACACACACACACACACACACACACACACACACACTCACACTCTCTCTCTCTCTCTCTCTCTCTCTCTCTCTCTCTCTCACACACACACACACACACACACACACACACACACACACACACACACATACACCATTTCTACCTCCCCTCCTCGGGCCGACCCAGATTCAGGTCTCTGTCCAGCCTATAGAATCCTCCAACATATGGCCGTGACACAGTAGTCTGACTCAAGAACGCTGAATGTCAGGAAGGTCAACTGATGCAAGGTTTGTACACACCGTCATCTGTACTCCTTATCAAGTTTGAATGTGTGTCTCCTACTGAGCAAAACGGCTGTACATTGGGGGCAAGCAAGAGGCGTAGATTCTCATGAACCCCCGCGGTACTCGGGGGTTTATGTGAATCTATAAGATAAGATTAGATAAGATAAGATGGAACTTTATTGCCATATGTAAAAATACATTAGGAAATCGTCTCGGTGGTCTGCAACTTAATAAAAGAACATAAAGCACATCAAAATATAATTAAGCTGCTCACGTGCACACACACACACACACACACACACACACACACACACCATCACACACACACACCATCACACACACACTCACACCATCGCACACACACACACACACACACACACACACACACACACACACACACACACACACACACACACACACACACCCGCATACGTTAATAACTATTGTGGTTTAATTAAGCGTAAAGGCAATAAACAGGATTTCACAGCGAGATAAATCACAGAAAACATATCACAACATAAAACACGTCACTTGCATCACAAATGAAGTATTATGCTGATAGCTGGACAATACTGTATAATTAATTATACATTATAGTAAACACAGTGGGACGGATGGATCAGGTTTGGCGTTTGTTTGCATCATTAAAAGTCTGGACAGCGGTTGGGTAAAAACTGTTTTTAAAACGACTCGTGCGTGTTCTGATCTGTAGCGGCACCCTGATGGCAACATCTCAAACAACTCATGGGCTGGGTGGGAATCATCTCGGAAGATGGATCTAGCCTTTTTTAGCATTCTTTCGCGGAAGAGGGACTCCAAAGAGGGCAAATCAATACCTATGATTTTCGATGCAGTTTTTACAACTCAGTTTAATTGGGATCGCTCTTTCTGTGTGGTACTGCCAAACCACGCGGTCAGGGAGAAGGTCAAAATACTTTCAATTTCAAGAAGTTGGTCACAATGTGTCTGCTGACGCCAAACTGAAGACATCTGAGAAAATACAGTCGTTGCTGTGATTTTTTCACTAAAAAAATCAACGTTTTTATCCCATTTAAGATCGTTTGAGATGTGGGTGCGGAGAAACTTAAAACAATCAACAATTTCAACATGGCTACCATGACTATAGTGAGGGGAACAATGTCACTTTTGATATTTCTGAAATCCATTACCATTTCTTTGGTTTTAGGCACATTCTACGCCTCTTGCAGATGGATTGTAAAAATTACGTATCTCGTGTCGGTTTATCTACAGCATTTACGCCACAAACTGAACAGTTTATGAGCAATGACAATGCAGAAAGCGGCATGTCTACGTGGTTCATGCGAATGCTTTTGTCTCTCGCGTTCAAACGATAAATCTTTGTGTACAGTGTATGTACATTTTACAGCGTACATTAACCCTTTAACTGCCGACAAAAAAACATAAAAGTATCCAGCTGCAAGAGGCACAGATCCTCATGAGCCCCCGCATTCGCGGGGGCTCATGAGGATCTATGCCTCTTGCTGACACCGCTTTGAATTCATGTTTATTCAACGGCTTGCGCTCTTTCGGTGTTGAATTTACAATGATTTCAGAGACACAATCAACATTCAACATTCATTGGGAGTTAAGGGGTTAACACTCAGACTTGGCCTCCTTCAACAGAACCGAAAAAGACATAAATGTGCCCCAGCCAGCTGCATGGACCATGAGGTTATATTAACACTGTGGACGGACACGCTTTCGCCACAACGTACAATTACAATGAAATCCGGCAAGGCAGTTAATTTACCACGTATAAGATATGTCTGCCTGCTCACTGCCTAGAAAATCTGAAGACCACCCAACTGCGAAAGGAATCGATCCTCATGAACCCCCGCGGTTGCGGGGGTTCATGAGGATCTATGCCTCTCGCTGAAACCACTTTTGTGTCCATGTTGGTGTGACGGCTGGGGATCTTTGGCGTTGGTCTTACAAGGATTAAAAAAAAAAAAAAAACACGGTCTGAGTCCGCTGGCAGTGAAGGGGTTAAACTAGGCTGAATGGCACGAGGACTGCAAAGTATGACGCATTTTTTTTTTTTTTTTTTTTTTTTTTTTGGTATCAGGAGTAGTAGAGCAGTAACAGTGTAGTGCTTGTGTCAGTGGTGTAGGGACCTTTGGGGCGTACGGCTTGAAGCCATAATCTTCTCTGGATTATTGTACGGCTTTGTATTGCTCACACCGCCGGCTGGGGTAGAAGACAAAGTGTATCAATTGTATAGTATTTATTTCTTCTAGTCTCTGTATAACAAGTACAACAACAACAAGGCCATACAACAACAACAACAACAATAATAATAATAACAATAATAACAATAATACACATACACACACACACACACACACACACACACATGCACAAACACACACATAGACATACTCAATGCTCATACAATAACAATATGTAAACCCATTAAACCTTGATGCATAGCAACAGGACATAGATGGACCATGATAATTTAGGATGGTGCCAGAATAGCTTGGCGCTTTGAAGCGACAAGCTATTGTGGCACCATCCTTAAATTATAATGCTCGATCCATCTCTTAAACTGCTATGGCATTAATTCAACATTTTGGCAATGTCGGCCTCAGGGCTCATTGTATTAGCAGAAAATTCAAAGAAAGCAAGAAACACTCTTAGAAAGGACAATTGCAACATAATGTATTAACTGTGGCGTTATACAACTCACCTACTAGGAAAGATAAAGAGTGCTTGCATTCTTGTCTGTATGAACATTTTCAAATGGGGTTTACCACCAAAATTTAATAAACATGTAATTTGACTCTCTACGCGTGTTTCTTCCTTATATGAGACTTTCTTTGCATTGTATACGCGTGGCAACCACCTTTTTTGGGTCTGGATTTCTCCATTAGTCTATATCCTTTACTTGCCTTCGAACCTCAGTGTCCCATAATTAGGACTCGTCCGCGAGAAGAGTGGCCAGTTGTCTGTTAAAAGGTCGATAAAATGTGTCCAGCAGTTTCCTTATCTGCGGCTGCATTCGGCGGTTTCCTCCATTTCTACGTCCACATCTTCACTGTTCTGGGCGTCAAGGCCAAGCATCTTGTCCATCTCCTCTCGAGTTGGCTCCCCTTGTAAAAAAAAAAAACCAACAACAACAAAGGACGGATTATGGGGGTGACTGTAAAAAGCAACGTCAGTAGATGTGACGATATGTTAAAAGAAGAACGATAAAGTCTGCGTGAATAACTCCTTCCCTGCCGAAAAACGTGAACACGATCCTACAGCAAGAGACATAGATCTTCATGAGCCCCCGCGACTGCGGGGGCTCATGAGGATCTAAGCCTCTTGCTGAGTCCAGTTTGTATCCACGTTCTTCGTACGGTGGTGACTTCTGGCTGTTGACTGAACAAAGATTTTAGAAACAAAATGTATGTCCAGTGGCAGGGAAGGGGTTAACCATTAGACTGTTTCTGACGATACAGGCTCGGCGGAAAACAGGTCGACCATGATAGTTCAAGGGTGGTGACCAAGCTATTCTGGCAACACCCTTGAACTATCATTGTCGATCTATCTCTTGAACTAGCATATGGCCTTCAAGGCCTACCATGCTGTCAAGATTTGTTACTTCTTGGCAGCATGTTATCAAGGAGACAAGGGGTACTTGTCGACGCCTTCAACCTCTTAAACTATGAAGCAAGCTGTGTGAAGAAGTACTTCAGGTTCCCCACGGCTGAAGATGTTGTCCACCTGGCTGACCTGTTCGGCATGCCACCAACGATGCGAGCAACGAATGGAACAAAAGCTTCGGGTATGTAACCCGTGATTTACATTGTGCACTTTATTAAGTAGATGGGTTATTTTCCATTCTCAAAAAGTTTCACAGGTTAACCTTCACCATAATTTGCTGAATAAATGCATTAAACAATTACCATGGTAGGGATTATGTCGTGGATGTTGGCACACTTAGACTCTGACATGGTGATTTATTTTTGTTCATGTCATGGGCGTGTAGCTGAGTACTTTCTGTTTGTGTACTGTTTAAGCTGAGGTTGAGTCTTTTTGTTCCGGTCTGCACATATGCACACAGAACATGAGATACACTGCAGTCACAAGTGAACCCTTATCGGCTTTTCACAGGCCTATATACATGAACTTACACTGTTGCAAGTGATATTCACAAATAATTGGATGATGCATTTGACAGCCACACTCCATGAGCACATGGGGAATGATGCTGTTAGCGCATACAGATGCATGGAGTGTGGCTCTCAAACAGTTTGGCTGGTTATTTGTCAGTATCGTCTGCTACAGAGTACAGGATTAGTTCCTCATCAGAGCAAGCCTAAGTAAAGCTGACATGATTTCCCTTGCGACTTCAGTGTATCTCATGCTCCGTTCATGGTGTGTCGCCACTGAACTGGACTCTGGGTATTTTAAAAACACGTGTTGGACACAACAAAAAGACTTAAGTACATGGTTTATTTACACAAGTTGTTATTCAGCATATCCTGCTTTCATTAAACAAGAAAATGGAATAAGATATTCAGCTGGACCTTAAGGACTAGATGCTGTCTCACATGACGAGAAGACACATAGATGCAGTGTCGACTCACTTTGACTTTGCACATGGACAATTAAAATAGCAATTGACACATTGCTGTAACTTCCACCTTTTGTACTTAGTAGGCACTTGGTCTATTGCATCCAAACACACAGACCTGTGATATGATGGTCATTCACCTAAAGCGGCTGTATCTGTCCTGTCTACAATGGAACCTTGGAACAGTGACGCAGAATTAAAAGGTACACTCTACGACACTTTCACAAATTCCTAATACTGTACAGTGGTGCAAAAACCAAAAATAGTTTTCCCCAGAGCGGAAATAAAGGTAAAGGATTTACACAGATAATGAATTACATCCAGTTAGCCTTGGATTAGAACAGGGAACGGATTCAGATGTTACAAAACTGAGCAAAAGGCACAGTTTGATTAGTAATACTGATATTAGTGCTATGTTTTTTTTTTAATTTGCTAAGCAGTTATTGCCAAAATAAACATTGTAGGCACTTGGTCTATTGCAGCCAAACACACAGACCTGTGATATGATGTTCATTCACCTAAACCAGCTGTATCTGTTCTGTCCCTTAGGTGGTTGTTTCATACTTGTCCTGCAGTACATTCACTAAACAAAAACTAAATCGTGACTGAATTTTGTATCACAGACAGGAAAAAAAAACCTGTGCATGATTGACGCATAGCAGCATCTCGGATCTGAGCTGCAGAATCTGCCTTCCCTCTGGCTTTTCTCTGCTCCACCTTTACTTTTTTTTTTACACCGCTCAGCTTCTTCCTTTAGTAGCAAGATTTCATCCAGAACTCTCTGTTCGTCAGTGAGGTCAGGAACCTCTTTCCCTGACCTGCAATTAAACAGCATTCATTCAAAGAAAATGCACACGATTGTAATTTATGTGTGTGATAATAAATCCAACACATCTATGTTTTGTCACTGTTCTGATAATCAAGTATGCTCCTTCATAAATCATAATTATTAATCTTGCTTCTACCGCATCTAAAGATCAATTTTAAATATAATATATATGCAGTAAAATAAATGTATTGTTCGGATACCATGTGCATGGTGTTTTGTCTGCTTTCTGACCCTTCGCACCAATAAGCTCTCATTTCTGAACATGCACACGATGATTATGCATGAAAGTAGGCAGGCGCAGCAATCTGAGTGCACAACAAAAAATCTTTCATTTCGCCTCGTTACCACTGATACCAGGTTTTGGTTTTGATACCAGGGAATGTGGGAAAAACCTCACCCATTTCGGCCCACAATTGGATCAAACTCAGTATGCTCACACTATGTAACTGTGTAGCAGCACTAGCCGAGCTATGCCCAAAAATACATAAATTTTACATGCACTGAAATTTATGTACAGATCAGTTAAGAATTAAAAGTGACCTGTGAGTCACATTACTCACAAGGGCGACATACACAAACTAGTTAAAAGTAGAACAGCATTTTAGTGCGTACCCCCTTTCTTCTAAGGTCAGCTGCCGCTTCCTTTCGAACAATTTTAGTAGGGTCCGGTCACGAAGATTCTTTGAAGTCTTAACACTTTCGAAGCTTCCATCTAGAGACCTCTGCAGTCGGGTGAACACGTCCTCCCAGGTGACCCCGTCCTGCAAGGGGTTGGTGAGGGTCACTTCATCCAGTAAAGCGGCATCCATTGCCGCCGCGGGGTAGAGCACACGTTTAATTTCAGCCATTTTGTTCTTCTTGGTCTGCTTTGCAGTAAGTGTAACACAAAACGTCTCAATTAGATTATGTGCGTTTTAATGTAAAATACTTAGTAGTAAATTCATAATAATATTAACAAACGCTGACAACAGTAAACCACAAAGCATGTTTGACAGTTGACGTATTAAGATATTTGCACAATGCAGCACGCTTTAAAATCGGCATAAAGAGTTGGTTGGTAGAAAATCGGTTCGTCACCCATAGCTAAACGTGTCTCTTGCCCCCATATCCAGGTTTACGCAAATAACAAGAGATTTAGGATGTCAAAACATATGAAAAACAAGTATTTATAAGATAATATGTGACGCTATTACTAGTATTCCAACAAAATGTAAAAAGAATATTTATGCGTACCTTAAATTCCGCGCGCTCCGAGGAAACAGCTGGGAAACAGGAACGTTGTTTCTAATAATAATAATAATACCGTTATTATATAGGCGCTTTTTCTCAATGTTTGGGGCGAATCGACTCAAAGCGCCGCGAACTCAAACCCAACACACACACTCACGTAACAGACATGGATTTGCGCCATTTAAGACAAACACAGTACAAGACAGGCGAAGGGCCAGTTCAGCTACTGAAGTTACAGAGTTTTTAGATCGCTGCCCCACCGTATTTGAAATTTGTAAAGTGGCCTGAAACCGGTACCAAACTGTGGGGGGTGGTGGGATGGGGGGGGGGGGGTGGAAGAACCGGAGTACCCGGAGAAAGAACCCCCGACGGTCCGCCCAAATTAACGGTGACACTTACCCGGTATCGAACCTCGCACTTTTGGCATTGGTGGCAGGCGCCTTAACCACTGCGCCACGGACCGCCCCAAGACCGGCAAGAGTTCTGAAACGGGAAGTAACTCGAACCTAAGTTCAAAACGAAAGGTTGTCTCCCTTGCGCAAAACGCTCGGCCGAACTTCGTAGCCGGTCTAAACCGCTTTCAGCGACAACACACGGGTGGTTCGTTGCGACTTCACGTACAAGCTGGAAACGATCCTTACGAAACGAAACGAAAGACGTTTCGTAGTGCGATCTAAGTGTCTCTAATTTCTTTCTGCGGACGAATATGTCGTTCAGACCGGAAACTTAGCTTCTGCAGTTTTTAACCCTTTCGCTGCCGGTTATCACAGATTTTGCACCGATAACCATAGCCCACTGACTGAAGTTCGCGTGAAGAATGCGTATGAAATGGCACCCAAAATACACATAAGAACATACGACTAACAAGAGACATAAATTGAATCTTCGTGAGCCTGGGGCTCATGAGGACTGATTTATGTCTCCTGTGGATGGGTAGCGTTCTTCTTGCCCCGGCAGTTTTCTACATTTAACTGTCGCGTCCTGCTGTCTGTCAGAGGACTGACAACAAGCCCGCAAGCGCAGTCAACCTCTACGTAGGAGAATACATAAAATCAACGTACACAACATAGGACATGTCGTTTACATTGCAGATTAGCTATCCTGAAACACTTGTGTAGACAATTGACGATTTTTGAATACCAGAAGTATGTCAAATTTGCACGAGTTTCGTCGAAAATAGGGATTGAAAACCCGGACAAACATGCAATACCGCAAGTTTGTCTTTTGGCTTTTAACGCATTCGAGACGTGCCTCCTCCGGATACGCGGCTTTAAGCCGTGTATCCGGAAGCGGCACTCCTCGAATGAGTTAATCCACTGTCTTTGTCGAAAAACGTGCGATTTTGACCTACTTCTGAACTCCGAACGACGTCTGATTACCGCTGTCAAATCGTTTTCCTCTGCCCCGTCGTACACACATGTTCGTAGAGGTTCCTTCTTCAGGTACTCTCTTAATATGTCCAGCTGCCCTTGGACGCGGATAGCGAGGTCCAGCGAGCTTCGCCTCAAAGCGGGGACACGGGCTTCGTCTAGATAGTCTGAAAGCAGCCTGCAATACCATCGTTTTCATGTGCATGGTCACGTTACCTCGTTCAATGCCAGCTGACGCAGAATGTGCTTCCGCAATCTTCGTTGATTCAAGACTAAGAAGCCCTGGATGTCCCAGGAACATGTATACAAAGTGGTGTCAGCGAGAGGCATAGATCCTCATGACCTCTCACCGCCTGGTCCTTTTGGCTTGCATATCTACTTTACGTTAACTCATTCTACCCCAAAACCGAAATCCCCAAATTGTGCCCCTGTCCTCTGAAGACTGCATTTCAGTGCAGGACACAGATCGACCATGATAGTTCAAGGGTGATGCCAGAATAGCTTGGCGCCCATAGGCGCCAAGCTATTCTGGCATCACCCTTGAACTATCATGGTCGATCCTTATCTTTATGTTGTGTGTCTGGGGTAGAATGAGTTCATTAACACGTTACAATGCGCAAGAGGCCAACGGCGGCCGACGGCTGCCGACGGCTGCCCGATGGCCTTTGCGCACTGGGCAGCTGCCCGTAGCGCTTTTTTTTTTTTCTGTAGGAATCACCTCAACAAAACGCGCTACCGACAACAGGGAAAGGGTTGTCTTAAAGAGCCATGCCTCTCGCTACATCCACTTTGTATCCGTCTTCTTTTGACGGCTGGGGATCTTGGAAGTTGAATTTACAATGATTATAAAAACACGATCTTCGTCCACTGGCAGCGAAGGTGTTAAATAGAAAGAGTCATTCAATCAATATAAATACAGCGATTACCTTCAAATTCAATGGATTACACGTATGAATCAATGAACCTTTATTTTACAACGGTGAAGATATTAACACAGTCGTTGACTATGTCATTTTTCGTACCTGACGTATGACAAAAATAGACAGGCACCAATGAATCATACTGGCTCTAAAACGAGTAACACTGAGTGTACTGCGTAGTTGTCACTAAACAGATATGGCCTTCACCAGTCAATGGGGTCCTTGACTACAACGATGACCTTGAGATCAGGGTTAAGCTGGTGAACGTAATCGGCGTTGATGTAGCGTGGCTCTAGATATCCTTTGTTGCCAGGCAACACCGGCCACAGGGAATTGTCCCAGAACAACTCAAGGGCAGCTTCACCTTGAAAAAAATAAAAATAAATAAAATAAAATTAAAATAATGGACGTAAATGTAGTAGTTGCATTCATGCAATCAGTTTTATCAGCCGAGATTTGTTTTCAAATTGAAACAAAAAGTGCTCGACCTCATTATGGCGCTGATTTTAGTGCAACACAGTTGAGCATAAAATCAATATTAACCCCTTCACTGCTAACGGACGCAAAATGTGTTTTTGAAATCTGCGTTAGTTCAACGCCGGAAAGATTCAGACGTGCAAGGAACATGGAGAAAATAATAATAATAATTACGGAATTTATAATGCGATTATCTTATAATAATTATAACTCTAAGCGCGCACTCACAACTCGCGCACGCATGCGCACGCTTTAGACAACGACTCACGAACCACAAATAGGGAAATACATTACGACAGTCTGCATAGGGTGGGGAGTGTGGTGGTATAGTGCTAGAACTGTTGAAAGAGGTGAGTTTTGAGGGCGAACTGGAAGGAGGAGAGAGAGTGTTTCTGACGGAGAGAGAGTGGGAGAGTGTTCCAGATGGATGGACCGTATACTGAGAAGGAGCGGGGCCGAAAGTGCTGAGTTTGGTGCGGGGGATGTGGAGGCGGAGAGGGTCGGAGGCGGAGCGGAGAGAGCGGGAAGGAGTGTAGGGGTGAAGTGAGTTTGAGAGATAGGCGGGAGCGCAGTTGTTCAGGGATTTGTAGCAGAGAGACAGAATCTTGCATTGGATGCGTTGGGGGAAAGCCAGTGAAGGAGTTTGAGCAGGAGAGTGATGTGGTCGGATTTTTTCTTTCTGAGGACGAGGCGGGCAGCATTGTTCTGGACGCGCTGGAGGGTGAAAGTGGTGGAGTGAGGGATGCCGTAAAGGAGAGAGTTGCAGTAGTCGATGCGAGATAGGATGAGAGAGACAGCAAGTTTGGTGGCAGCTTCGGTAGTGAGGTATTTTCTGATCTGACCGAGACACAGTAGTGCCGGCAAGAGGCTCATGAGGATCGGCGCTTCTTGCAGTTGCATGCATGGAGCGTATTCACTTTTTCTCGGAGAAGAACTCCACGAAGAAAGAAACACGCTTAGAAAAAACAAGTACAGCACAATTGACTAAAGTGGTGTTCACAGGCCGATTTCTCAACGATTTTTGTCTGGCAACAATTGGCCGACGAAAAGTTTCCACCTGTTCACATGGGCGTCTTTTGTCGTTTTGGAGTTGGCCGACAATTGCCAAATGTCGGTGTGGTGTTGGCAGCGAGTAGAGCAATGCTCGACTTTCCACTGATTTCCCACCAACTCCAAGCAAGCGGGTTGTTTCCTGATCGACGATTGGTTAGAACTAGCCAATCAAATATGATTTTGTTTTCAATCTTCAGTCAACCTGTTGTCGTGTTCATGGGGTGATGCCCCTTTGACCGAGCTGTGCCGAGTGTCGACGAAACAGCACGAAGTAGCTAAAGTTGGTGGCGTGTCCGCTGGAAAGTCGTCGCAAAATTGGTGAGCGTTCACATGGGCAACGTCTTGTTGGCCAATAATCGCCAGACAAAAATCGTTGAGAAATCGGCCATGTGAACACCACTTTACTCATTCAGCCCGACGCCGTATTTCGCAAATTTTGGAGGCGTCATCTAATGACTATGCACCAGTTGCAGGAGATGGATCGACCATGATAATTCAAGGGCAGTGCCAGATTAGCTTGGCGCCGACAGGCGCCAAGCTAATCTGGCACTACCCTTGAATTATCATGGTCGACCCATAGCCTGCTGTAGTGCGTCAGGGCTGAATGGGCTAATAGTTTGGTGCTGTTCTTCAAAATAAACGTAGTACGCAATATGCTAATTATCTTTCCGTAGTCAGAAGTGTCAACTTGTGTACTCGTGTGTATAATGTCTACTTTGAAGAAAAAAAAAAGTACACTGTTGTGTTGGGACTGGGTTTTTTTCTAAGCCGTTTTTTTTTCTTTCTTTCTTTTTCTTTGTTGGGATGTTCTCTGCCTTTCACGAGCTTGGCAGGCACAACTGAATTCCAGCTGTATTTTCACTTTTTCTCCGCAGTAAAGAGGTTAAACCATGAAGTGATTGGGAATATCACAAACGTAAGCGCACGCCTACTTGATAACTTCTACAAATATAAACCTGTTTAACCCCTTATACCTGCCAGTGGCCATGATTTTTTTTTTTTTTTTTGGTAATCCACTGTAAACTCAAAGCCAAAGAACTCTAGGCGTCCTACGAACACGGATACAAACTAAGGGCACCAAGAGGCATAGAACCTCATGAGCCCCGCGACTGCGGGGGCTTATGAGGTTCTATGCCTCTTGCAGTTGGGTGATTCTGGTGCCCCGTCTCCCGCTCTCCGTCTACTGTCTATTCATGTGAACATTCTGAAACAGTTTTTTTTTTTTAGGTTTTTGTGCTGATCTGTAATTTTGGATTCCACGGCTTCAAGCTGTAATGTCCACAAATATCATCGACCAGCATCTATTCCCGAATCCTTTCGTTTGAAAATAATCTCTAGAGTGTTCAGTTTCGCTCGACTCTGCGCACACGCCTGGTAGCCGGCTGGTTCTACGAGATACATAAAACTGTAGAAGAGATATAAATCAAGTGTGTAGATCTGTTTATCATTGGGCTGCGCAGTTCGGTGACAAATGTCCGTGTTAACAGCTCGTGCGCAAGACCACGACACCAAATACGCCGCATGATGACCTGTGGACTCGTGCCGCTGAGCATATATTAATGGACTGTCCCCATGGGTTCTTGTCACCACAGGTACTGGAAACAAGAAACTAAATGAGTGACAGCGGCTCTGACATCTCAAATGTGGTGCTTAACTCAGACATAAAGCATCGGTCAGGGAACTAACTCGAATAAGTTTCCTGGTCTTGTTTCATAACCAACTGAGAGAAGTCATGCTATGATCTATCTTTTAGCCTCCAGTATATTTTTTAATTATTATTGTTGAATGCGATAGTTCTAAGAAGCTGGTTTTCTTAACCCTTTGGTTGTCGATAGCAGTTTTAATCGCGATGATTACTGGTGATTCCTGCAGGAATCATCACGACTAAAACCGCTACGACAGCCAAAGGGTTAAATCTTGTACGCATTGATTCTGATGTGCCACTGCTGTTGCAGTGACTCGAGAATACGTACTTACTGCTCGCAGAGTTTTGTATCATTGTTTTTGTTGTGGTTTTTTTATCATTGTAAATTCAAAGTCTAAGATCTACAGCCGTACGATAACCATGGATTGACTACAAAGTGGTTTTAGCAAGAGGCATAGATCCTCATGAGCTCCCGCAACAGCGGGGACTCATGAGGATCTATACCTCTAGCAGTTGGGTGCTGTTAATATTTTCTCGGCAATGAACTGACTATACTGCGCAATAATTAACCCATATCATACTCAGGCTAAAAGCTTCAAATTTGTACACTGCCACATGCAAGCTACATTATAATACTTACAAATAAGGATATAGACCAATGGCTTTAGTTCAAGGGTAGTGCCAGAATAGCTTGGCGCCTAGAGCCACCAAGCTATTCTGGCACTACCCTTGAACTATTTTAGTCAAACCTATTTCCACACTGGTGTATTCCGAATGATAATGGTTAAGGCGGTAGCTGGGTTTATTTAAAGTCAGCAAAACTAAAGATGAGAACACTTGACACGATAAAACATTCGCTAGTGTCGATTCTTACTATGGCAAAGGTCACACTGAGCAGGTACAAGCACTACAGCTTTCGTTTCCCCCTATTGCCGTCTCTCCCATACATCACGTATAAGCTGACACGCTGCCCGACACGGGCCTCTCTTTCTCACACGTGTTCTATGGTGAACAGTTTAAGAGTGGACATACCTGTATAGGTCATTTGACATCGGAGCGCACAACATTTTCAGCAATATCTCCGCAAAGAGCCACTTTCTATACCAATCTTTGAACAAATATCTTTAAGTGATAGGTGACCTAATACTATTTACTTTTAAGAAACTCGAACAATGTTTCAATTTTGCTGTACTGTAGTTTTTAAAAAAATTAAATCGGATTTTTTTATTTATTAAATGACTGATTTTACATCCCTAAATGTGCCACAGATATATTCAGCCCAGTATAAGAAAGATTCATTTTCACGTGAATTGGCCAAGTTTTAAAATCTGAAATAGCGCAGGCATACATCAAGTCTGTATGCTTGACCTCAATGTTGAAATCTGCCGGGGCTCTATTTAGGATATTGAAAATAGCTTGTTTTTGTCTTTTCACCAGATTTGTACGACTGTACAGCAAAATCAACAAATCGTAGTTCAGTAAAAAAAAAATAAATAAATTTAAAAAAAATTCCATATTAGGTCAATTGACATTAAATGATACTTGTTCTTAAAGTGGTACAGAAAAGTCTTTCTTTGCGGATATATTTGGCAAAAACGTTGTGCGCTCCGATGTCAAACGGCCTATAACTATACTGATCAACAAAAGAAACGCAAATATTTCACAATATCGCTTTTTATCGTAAATATGCTTTAATTCGGGTTATTTTGACGTCATTTATTAAAAAATGTTATGAAGAGTGTGTTATGTCGTGTGCAAATATAATGTTTAGTCTTAAAAAATTTACTGTTTACTGCGTGAGTCTGTCTGCCTTACGCGGTCACATCTGTTGCTTGGTTGTTGTCCGTATTCCTACCGTCCTATAGGTTTTACGTGTTATCCCCGGTCGACATCTCGCCCTCCCCACTTTTGTTTTCGGCGCCTTTGTCCGAGCTCGCCGCTGACCGACCGGGATTGTCTGCTGCTTGTTATTTTTCCCCCGTATCCATTTTGCCCTCTCAGTGTAGGTTTTGCGTATTATCAGCGTCGCTCACCTACCACACTCACACACACACACCGGCACACACACACACACACACACACACACACACACACACACACACACACACACACACACACACACACACACACACACACACACACCCCTACTGTACATTTTCACCCTTGCGTATCATCAGGTCTCTTCCCTACCGCACCGCTCACACACACAGCGGCACACACGCACACACACACACACACACACACACACACACACACACAGGGGGGGTGAGTTGTGCTCACGATTGACGTCACACAGTTGAAGAGCGGCTCCGCACATTTTTAGCATTTTGCAACATAATTACTTAATGAGTGACTTTAGAACAACGACAGGGTGATTCAGCTCATCATGCCGATCAGTTCGGTAGCTTTTTGTGCCATTTGCGGTACCTTTTACTGGACTTTTCAAAACTTCATGGCTCGCAAAGCACAGAGGAAGGCAGCCCTACGTTACCGCACTGTCAGTGTCAGCGGACCGGTGGCAGTCATTCTCGTGTTTTTGGTCGGCTTTCTGCTCCGGTGTGGCGATGTCGAAGCGAACCCAGGCCCACCGAAACGACAGACTCTTTTGACATGCCAAGGGAACCAAGACAACCAGTCGCCCGGGGGTGAGGCAAACGCAGTGTCTGAGCCGACCATTGCTGATGTGTTTAAAATGTTGAATGTGATGGACAAAAAGATGGACAGTATGAAAGCTACAATGCAGGAGCAAATGGACAAAATTCAGAGTGACTTTACTGCGGTGATGAAAGAAAACAAAGAGTTGAAGGAGAAAGTTACGCAGCTGGAGGATAAGCTGGATGATTTGGAGGGGCGGAGCAGACGCAAGAATCTGATCTTTCACGGAATCCCCCACCCCCAGGGGCGCTCAGAGACTTGGGCGGACTGTGAGAAAGCTGTCAAGTCAATGTTGAAGGACGAGATGGGCATAGAGGAGGAGATCGAGGTGGAGCGTGCCCATCGTCTGAAGGGGGGCAAGGCGCCCCACCCCATCATCGTGTGCTTCAACAAGTACAAAGACAAGGAGCGGATCCTGTTTGAGCGCAGAACGCTGAAGGAGAACAGGTCCCGGGTCTACATCTCTGAGGACTTCACCCCTCGGGTGAGGGACGTGCGCCGCAAGCTGCTACCCTTCCTCAAGGAGGCCAAGCAGGCGGGGAAGAAGGCCTTCCTCCGCTTCGACTCCCTCGTTGTTGAGGGAAAGACCCACGCATACGACGCTGCTACCCAGAGGCTAGTGGAACGTAGGGGGCAGAAATGAGGGGCAGGCCGGCATGTTGACCCAGCAACCAGGAGAAGACAGCCCGTCCCTCATTCAGACCCACAGGACCCCCACCATGTGTCTTCACAGGACGACTTACCTGCACACACATGCGCTCAAGTGCCCATACTCAAACCCACACCCACACACTGTGATGATGAAAGTGGTAGTGATGAAAGTGGTAGCTCTATGTTTCGCATCATGGCATGGAATATCCAAGGTCTTGTAAATAAGCTGAAAAGTGTTTCTTTTAGGCAGTTCTGTGAAAAGTGTCAAATTTTTGCATTTTCAGAGATCTGGTCGTGTAAGCAAAATGTTATAGAGGATACCTTTCCAGAGTATCAGGTGTTTTTTTCACCACGTACACAAAAGTTAAAAGGGGGCGTGGCCGTGTGTGTACATAAATCTATAGCCTGTCATGTGTTGCGTTTAATGCAGGCAGCTGAGGATATTGTGTTTCTAAAGATTGGTAAGTCTGTTTTGAATTCTGCATCTGATGTTCTGGCAGCATTTGTGTATGTGGCTCCAGAGCGTTCTGTTGTATATGGTGAAAATAACGTTGATGGTTTTGAAGTGTTAGAAAACTACATGTCTCAAGTGTTACGTGCTCACCCTGAGCTGCCTTGGCTATTATGTGGCGATTTTAACGCCCGCACTGCCGGTCTGTCTGATACTGATTTTATTGATGACAATACACACGTGCAGCCTTTACTGGAATTAACAGATCTGCTAGAGGATGTACCACAAAGCCCACGGAGGTCAAAAGATATTGGCATAAACAGTTTTGGTCGGAAACTGATAGAACTATGTCAAGAGTACTGTTTGTTTATTGTCAATGGCAGAACGAAAGGTGACAGTGAGGGAGAAATTACGTGCGTGGCCAACAGAGGCAAAAGTGTGGTGGACTACTGTATTTGCTCTAAATCCGTGTTTGACCTAGTGACCGATATGTTTGTTGCAGACAGGTGTGAGTCAGACCATTTCCCCATTGTAACCACGTTTACTTCTATTCAGTCTGTTTATTCATGTGATGATGATGATTTAAATAATGATATAATACTAGAGGAAGGGGTTAAATTTGTTTGGAAAGAAAACTACGCTGAATCCTTTTGTGCATACATTGAAGATAATCAGGAGACTCAGTTTCAACACTTTTTGTCAGCGCTTGACTCGAGTGTAGAAGAAGGGTCGGCCTGTTTTGTAGCATTCATTCAGAAGGCAGCTGTCAAAATGAGGTCAGGTAAGAAGGTAGGTGAATCCCGTGCACAGCCGCCGTGGTGGGACTCGGACTGCGAGTTAGCAAAACAAAACAAGTACATACAGTTGAAGCAGTTCAGACACACAAACACACATGACGACTTAGGGAAGTATCTTGACATGAAGAAAGAATTTAAGAAGTTGTGTAAAACAAAACAAGTAGAGTACAACGCACGGGTTTTGAATGAGCTCAACGATGCATGTAATGATGCAAACTCAAGAACATTTTGGCAAAAAATAAAGTCTCTGACTGGCGTTAAAAAGTTGTGTTCTGATGTCATTTCACCACGCGTGTGGTATGATTATTTTCGTAATTTGCTAAATGTGGATCAGAATGTTGATGATTCAGGTTTCAGCAGACAGGCCGAGGGTGTTTTGAATGACCATATATCTGATGATTGTGATGGTTGTCATAATGCAAAATTTGACGAGGAAATCACACAGGATGAAATTCGCAGTGCTATTAATAGCATGAAGAAAGGGAAAGCATCAGGCCCTGATGGCTTGCCCACTGACCTTTTTCATCATGCAGGTGAGATCCTTGTGAAATTTCTGCATCCTTTGTTCAATCGTGTGTTTCAAAGTGCGGAATACCCTGAAAGCTGGACCATGGCTGTGATATTTCCACTACACAAAAAGGGTAACCCTAGAAATGTTGACAACTACAGAGGAATTTCTCTTCTGAACGTTATCAGTAAGTTGTACAGTTTTGTCATTAACAACAGGTTGGTGCGTTTTTGTGAAGAGAATGATTGTATTCCTGAGGCTCAAGCTGGCTTCCGTAAAGGGTACAGTACTATAGATAACATTTTTTGCTTACAGGCACTAGTGCAAAAGTATCTTAGCAAGCAGGGTGGCCGTTTTTACACCATGTACGTAGATTTTTCTAAAGCTTACGACAGTGTGCACAGGACAAAACTGTTGTATCTCTTGTTACGTAAAGGAGTTCATGGAAAGTTGCTTCAGACACTTGAGAGTATGTACAAACATGTAAAAGCTGCTGTAAGGGTTGGAACCAAAGTTACCGACTACTTTGATTGCATGTCAGGGGTGCGACAAGGTTGTGTGTTGAGCCCACTGCTGTTTTCTATCTTTCTTTCAGAATTTGAGACAGAAATATCATCGTGCGGTGCACGTGGCATTGATATTTTTGCAGACCCACTGGGTATTTTCCTTCTTATGTATGCTGATGATATAGCCATTGTCTCTGACTCTGTAGCAGATCTCCAAAAGAAAATTAATTGTTTAGAAAAATACTGTAAAAAATGGGGTCTCACTGTGAACATGGACAAGACAAAAGTGGTGGTCTTCAAAAATGGAGGTTTTGTGAAAAATTGTGAAAAATGGTTTTATGCTGACAAGCAGATTCAAGTCGAGTCCAGTTATACTTACCTTGGTGTGATATTTTCCTCTACTCTTAACTGGGCTAGATGTGTAGAAAACTTAGCTGGAAAAGCCAGGAGAGCAGTTGCAGGTATCAAAAGACTATACTTTAAATTACAAAACTTGCCAGCTGACACTGTTTTTCACATTTTTGATGTCAAGATTAAACCCATTGTGCTATACGGGTCAGAGGTTTGGGGTTTCCAGAGACATGATGTAATTGAGCAGGTTCATATAAAGGTTTGTAAAATGGTCCTTGGTGTTGGAAGAGATGTAAAAAACAATATTGCGCTGGGTGAGTGTGGAAGATTCCCTATGTATATTGATGCCTATGTTCGAATGGTGAAGTACTGGTGCAGACTTCTTACCATGTCAGAAAACAGATACCCAAGACAGTGTTACACTATGTTATGTATGCATGATGCTTCAGGTAGATCGAACTGGGCTACGCAAATAAAGACTCTATTGTGTATGCACGGGTTTGGGTATGTATGGGAAATGCAGTCAGTTGGAAACACTCCTCTGTTCATTCAGATATTCAAAGATCGGCTGATGGATTGTTTCCGACAGGACTGGCATGCATCCCTTTCCTCAAACACAGAATACTGCCATTACCACCCAGAAATACTTAGAGCCAGTTACATAGGGCAGCTGAACTCTTGTGAACTCAGGCGGGCAATATGTTTACTTAGATGTAACCGTTTACCTTTAAACGGAGTATCCAGATTTGGAAAACCCATCACTAATCCAGAATGTAATTCATGTGATTGGCATAAGGCTGAAGATTTGTGTCATTTTCTGTTCGAGTGTCCAAAATATTCCCCTTTACGTAAAAAGTACATTCCAGTTTTACTACAGATTCCCATCCGATCTTAAAGTTCAGCTGCTGTGTGGAAACCTACATGATAAACTGGTTTTTAAAGTTGCTATGTATATTTCAGGTTGCCTTAAATTAAGGAATTAGAGGGATTTGCTTTGAACTTTTCTTGTTTTTTTGTTTATTTATGTGCGCTGATGTGATGCTATATGAGTGTGTTTTACAACCACCTTCCTGTATTTTCTGGTTGTAAATTGTATTTTGTGTTCATATGGGCCAGATGGCCTGCAAAAACTGAAATAAATTTATTATTATTATTATTATTATTATTATTATTATTATTATTATTATTATTACACACACACAGGGAGACGCAACCATCAGAGTGGGTTACCTAGCATTTCATGTGAAAATGGGTTCCCATATTTCTATTTATTCTAAGGCTCTGGAATTGATGCGAATGTTTAGAACTCACATTATAACTAAGCTCTATAACTTAAAATAAAATAGACATTTTCTAGAAACAGAGCCACTAGATGCCGAAAAAATGGGTTTCTGCCAATAAAGTGGGTGGGTGTCTCTCTCACACAAATGAAACTGGCATTACAGTCAAAATGGGTGTCTTCACAACAGTAGGCGTCTGTAATAAGGTCAAGTTCATGGAATACTTCTTTTTCACATTAATTTTTTTTTCCCAACTTAAATGTGTATGTGTGCTTTAACATTCTTTACATAGTATGGTGCAAAATTCAATAAACACTGGCCCGAAACCTTTCGATTATGATTTTTACAGAGGAAATCGTTTAAACATTGCTGCGTTTTGTCCTTTTGAAGCAAAACAGTTTATCATGGCATTGATGTGAGAATCAACATAATGTATTCTGGAAATTAAAGGACCTTTTTTGTGCGTTTTGGGGTACTCTGGAGTTTCAGACAAACAGCAACAGAGCATTTTGAATATTAACCCTTATCATTCGGAATACACCAGTGTGTGCAACTAGTGTAACTGAAATAGTCCAAGGGTTAGTGCCAGAATAGCTTGGTGCCTCTAGGCGCCAAGCTATTGTGGCACCACCCTTGAACTAAAGCCATTGGTCTATGTCCTCATCTGTAAGTACTGTAATGTAGCTTGCATAGAATTATGGCAGTGAACAGATTTGAAGCTATTTAGCCTCAGTATGACTATGATGCGGGTCAAAAAGTGTGGAAAAATATCAAAGATAGAAAAAGACCCAGACGAAGAAACGAACACTTAACTTATTCTACCCCAGCAAAATTTAAGATCCACCACGATAGTTCAAGGGTGATGCCAGAATAGCTTGGCGCCTATGGGCACCAAGCTATTCTAGCATCACCCTTGAACTATCGTGGTGGATCTGTGTCCTGCACTGCAACGCAGTCTTCTGAAGACGACTTCAACATTTGGGCTTAACTTATTCTACCCCAGACACACCACAGCAAAATAAAGATCCACCATGATAGTTCAAGGGTGATGCCAGAATAGCTTGGTGCCTATGGGCGCCAAGCTATTCTGGCATCACCCTTGAACCATCATGGTGGATCCGTGTCCTGCACTGCAACGCAGTCTTCTCAAGACGACTTCAACATTGGGCTCAACTTATTCTACCCCAGACACACCACAGCAAAATAAAGATCCACCATGATAGTTCAAGGGTGATGCCAGAATAGCTTGGCGCCTATGGGCGCCAAGCTATTCTGGCATCACCCTTGAACTATCATGGTGGATCTGTGTCCTGCACTGCAACGCAGTCTTCTGAAGACGACGTCAACATTTGGGGATTCCGATCTTGGGGTAGAACGAGTTAAAATGACAGAACAGAACACCGACATTAATTAACTAACTGACAACATAAGAAATCACTTGAAACTTCAGCCTTTATTTAACGTCTTTCGTCTCCAACAAACAACCAGCCATTCTTTCATTTGCAAAATGGTATGGCAGTACAACCAACCATTCTTCAGAGCATGGAATTACTCGTACTAAAAAAAAGAGGAAAACCCCTTTTCACTAGGGGGGTCCGGGGGCATGCCCCCCCCCCCCCCCCCGGAAAATTTTTTGAAAATTTACATTAAAATTTGTGCAATCTGGTGCATTTTAGAGAGAAACTGAGCAGTTTAACCACCTAAAAATCTTGCTTTTTTTTTTCTTATTTTTGGGGTGCACTTTTTATTTTTTGTGTCAAAGGTTTAAAAGTTATACTAAAACAAAGTATTCAACAGAATATTTATATCCAAATGCTTATTCAAAATACATCTGAATGTCTTTCCATTTTTTTTAAAATTTGAGTTTAATTATATAATATATATACTTTCTTTAATAATCTCTGCTTAATCAGCTGTAAGTATGGATTCCTTTTATCTCTTATTTAATACTATGTACCATGGTCACTGAGCTGGAGAAAGGTTATATAGATTTTTCAACATAATTTCATCAAACTTTACTGGGAAAAAAATACATTGTAATAAATTTATTCACCATCATGAGTAATATTTCCAATGGCACTGCTTTTAGCTTTCTTGTGTTTCGCTGTAGACACGTGAGCATCAAGTGCTACGCGGCCGCGTAGTTAATATCAACTCTGCGCAGTTCGCGGCAATACGCCTGCCCACAGGCCCGGCTAACTTGCGAATACACTGAGCGCGGAGCTCGTCGTTTACGCTTTTCTCGAGCCAAGTCCATCTCCAAATATTCTTGGCTCCAGAATCGTCTGACGTCTATTCTGTCTCCGCGTTTAAGTATTTTCTCTTCGCCGTATTTTGACCAGACTACGACTCCACTGAAGACCGGAAGTGACCTGTGCGAGCTAAAGCTAACGCCTCGCTCAATTTTCAATACGCGATTTGGGGATATCCGCCACATAAAGATCACGAAACACGGTATTGGAATAGTGACTTTACGATTTTGTTTTCGGCGGAAATTCGGCGGAATGGCAGCTTCATTTAAGCGGAAATCCGCCAAAAAGAGGAAAATTCCATGCTCTGATTCTTTCATTTGCAGAGTTTTTAAAATGGCATGCAGTATATTACAAAATGATCCCCCCCCCCCCCCCCCCCCAATAACACTCTTGTAATCAATTTTTACATTGTCAATGGTTTTCTTATCTTATTATATTGTCTTTTGTCCCCAGCCGGCTGTTTCGTTTTGCAAATCCAAAGGTTATACAGTATACAAAATGTGACCCTTTCTCACGAAACCAGTCTTAACTCGCAGCGAGCCAATCAGCACTACACGCAATAATATGTGGTGGGGGGGGGTCAATCTGGGGCATTTTCACTTTTTGGGAGAAATGTATTCTACATACACCAAAGTATCGTATGGTTAAAATCTTTATCATGAAAAATGCCATTAAATAGGTAAAAAATGATTTTAAAAGTCTGCCCTTGGCCCCAATTATGCTGCACACAGAAACTTCACAGGCTGTTTTCTCAAAATGGCCGCCGGAGGCTTTAACAACTTTAAACACTTAAGAACAGCTTTTACAATTTTTGCACTACAGCATACAGTCATATATCACAGTAATCAGCAAACACTGTAGTTTTCATAAATGCATATATGTCAAAACATGCAAAATGCGAGTTCTTAAGACTGATTTTGTGAGAGAGAGGGTCACAAATGATCCAGGCGTCCATCAAATTAAAAAAAAAAAAAAAAAAAAAAAAAAAAAAAAAAAAAAAAAGCAGGCTATACATGCTGAAACCACCCCAATAATAACACTGATGTAATAAATCTGTATGAAATCGAAAATGCTGCGAGTGGCGGCTCAATTCATTTCTTTTGTAACTTTTTCAGTCTGTTGCGGACGTAATCCTTAATGTTTGTCCAGCGCCTATGTCTAAGTGCAGGTTCCAGCGCCATTGCATACTGTATCTCGGCCTTTCCAGGAAGTTTGTTCATGACGAGGTGTGTCTTGAAACGAGTTTGAACAGCTTTCTCTTCAGCTTCCCCCCATGGTTTTCTTGTAAATCTAGCTTTCTTTCGAACAGGAGCCGACGCAGTACTGTCATCATCAAAACTATCTAGATTGTCATCAGGCTCTGGACGTCTTTTCTCCGTCATGCTCATCGATTCCTGTGTTGCTGACTTGCTACTTGCTTCATTCACAGGTGCTGTTCCCCCCGAGACCTCTCTGCCAGTTTCTGATGCGTCTTCATTGTCAAAGTCAATCTCTTCATCATCGCCCAGCTCAGCTCTAATGCAACTCTCAAAATCTGTCATCCCATTGTTAACTGACAGAAGAATCTTTGCCACTTTTGCCTTTTGAAGGACGTCTTGAGGTTGGCGGTAGATATGGCGATGTATCCGAATATCATGGCCAAGGAAATCTGCCAGCTGATCCTGGTCTAACTCCGAGATGGCCATTGACTGAGCCAAAGTTGCAACCTGTTTCCGCAACTGAGTAAATGTGAACATGGCTGGGTATGACACCCCTGCTTCTAGGGCATGGGCCTTCAGAACATCATGGCCTCTGTAAGGCCTCTGACCAGAAGGTGTGGCAAAGATGTACTGGGAATCAGCGAGAGCTGGCACCGATTGCCTCATTTGAAGGATTCTGTCCACAGTTGTCATCATCTTCTTCGTCAGCAAAACGGGAACACTCCTATTAAACTTGCCTCTGATTTCCACTCGCTGAAAATGATTCACCATTTTCTTCTCAACCTCTGTGAGACCTTTCAAGATATCTTGATTGGTGATCGATCCAATCTTAGCATTCTGGAAGTCTGACACCTTCATTCTCTGAACTTCTCCCCCTCGTTTTCGGTTGAAAAGTGATACAGCACAAAGAGTTGCTTTAACCACTGTCGGATAATCTTCCGAAACCATCCTTGTCTCAAGAAGCTGTTGGACCTTCCTCACATCTTCACATGATGGGATCAGCTTGGGTTTGTTCATGGTCATTTTCCCGACCGACTGGGCTGCTGTAGCGGACACACAATCATACCAGTCCCCGTCGAAGACGGAGTCAAACCGCTGCGCCTCAGAGAGCTCCTGTCGCCACCTGTCGTCTGAACCCTGTCCAAGCTGTTTGGATGCCTGTGACTGTTTGATCTGTGAACACTTTTTCAAAGCATGGCCTATGCGCATTGCGAGATTGCCTTTTTTGAACTGATGTGTGTCCTCATCAAAATCTGCTAGCTCTTTTACAGCCAGGACAACATGATCAAAGCTAGCTGAATTGATCACAGCATTTAAACTTGCGATTTTCATTTCTGACCTCACTCTGATAATCTTCAACAGTCTCCCTAACTCCCGCATCCTGGAGCTGATTTGTCCAGCCGTGTGTTCTTCAATGTCCCTGCGGTCAAATAATCTCTTTCCATACTCAAGAAGCAAGGGGTCAGTTCTGATGAGACGGCTTATCTCATCATCTCTCTGGGTAGCCAAGACCTTGTGGTAGAAGGAAAATTCAACGTCTAAGGGTATTGGAAGCATGAGTCGACCACGGCGAGCGGCGTCCCCTCGCCGAGTGATCTGAAACCCTCCTGGCTTCTGACAGCAACGTTTTGAGTGTACAGAGATCAGCTTTTTTTGATAGAGCCCTTTGCAATGGCTACAGGCGAGAAGGTCGTCTGCCTTACTAGTTTTGGTGCGATACTTAGGAATCAAACATCCGGATTTGTTTTCAAGAACAGCAACGTTATGCATGTAATCACCCTCATCTTGTAGTCTGATCCATGCTCGACGTCTCTGCTTGGTCCCTTTTTTCATCGACAAAATTTTAGCAACGTCAGCCTCATCTGCATGGACATCTTGTAAGTGCGTGCTCATTTTCAAGACAAGCTTGCCACACAATTTGCATGCATGTTTCTTGTCCCATTTGTACTTTCCTTTCCCTCTCTGCGACACGTGCACACCCGTTTCTTCTGTAAGTGCTCTTTCCCCACTCTTTCCAGCATCATGTTCCTCCTGCCTATCCACATTCTCATTGCCACCCCCTAACGCACACTGCACCTTGCTGGTACTAGCGTCACCAACACCTGGCCACCCCAAACCTGCCACTTTGATGAAATCTAACATAGTCGATACAATACTGTCTATGTCCGAGATCCCAGCAATTGATGCTGACACACCCTCTGAATCCGGTGAGCTCGAGCCAGGAACAAACTCCTCGTCATCACTGCCCTCGTATTGCGATGCGCTGGCACTGCTCTCAGTCTCGGGTCCATCCCAGGCGCCATTTGCCAACTGGAGAAAGAAAGAAAGAAAGATTAAAACCAAAGCTGCCTTAGAAACAGAAACAGCCCAATTTTGGTTTAAAGGGGCCTTGCACAAGAATAAAAAGAGTAATCCCGTGTATGACCGATTTACATATGTGTGACCTCGGTGACGAGGGCTGCCTTCTGCAGCAGTCAAAATCCACGTTTTCTGAAAATGCAAGCAGTTTTCACACATTTGTCAACCCTGCGTGACCCTTTAAGAGAGGTCACTCAAATTGGCATGTTTAAAAAGGTCTTGCCACAAAGTATCCTTGGGCCAAGCTTGAAGAATGTGGCTTGAATAGTCTCCGAGAAAATGCCACCGTTAACTCATTCTACCCCCAGACACACCACAGCAGGATAACAGGGGTGGGATTCTAGTAAGAAAGAAAACGCGGAAAATCAAACGACATTGGTGGGGGGTGGGTGGGTGGGTGGGGTGGGGTGGGGTGGGGGGGGGGTGTGGGGGGGGGGGTGGTGGGGTGGGGGGGGGGTGGTTTCATGTCCTTCATTTTCAGCGGCCGAAAAATCAAACGACAGGGGGAGGGGTGGGGGGGATAGGCACGCGTGTCCACCGTTCGCCAAAGTATCCAAAAACCGACACGGGGAGCGAGACCAAACACACCCGAAAATGGACTTTGTTATGACACTCCTGATCTGCAGTATAAAAATGGAATGTGCGTACCAGTTTATGTTCAGATGCACACTAAACGGCACTCTGTCTTGGACAATATCCTTTTTCACCGCCATTTTCCACTGCGACCTAAAGCTACCGGAAGTGTCGGGCGATAGTGAACCAAACTGCATACAAATCCAACCCATTTGAGATTTTTTTGCCATTTAAGAAGATTTTTTTTTTTTTTTCCTCGTCTTTTTTGTTGTTATTAGACGCGGAAAATAAATATGCTTCAGCGGAATTGTGAAAGAATTTCCACGGAAATCCGCGGTAAACGCGGAAGAATCCCACCCTGGGATAAGGATCGACCATGATAGTTCAAAGGTGATGCCAGAACAGCTTGGCGCCTACGCGGGCGCCAAGCTATTCTGGCACCACCTTGAACTATCATGGTCGATCTGTGTCCTGCGCTGCAATGCGGTCTTGAGAGGACAGGGGCAAAATTTAAGGATTTTGGTGTTGGGGTAGAATGAGTTAAAGTTTACCATGGACAACGGACGGACGACCAGTGGCCCAGAACATAAACTCACTTTTGCTTCGCACGCACGCCAGCCAATAAAATGAAGATGATCATAGAATCACTTTACTTACCAGTTTGTAATTGGGGGCATTCCGCTGCCGTCCATGCACCCTCCTACCAGACGCACCCTCTGTGGCAGAGGCTGGGGGGCCATGATTCTGCAGCATAGATCCTGATGGGTTTGGACATCCTGCTGCCATCCGGCGCTGGGTGTGTGCCAGAAAGTCCTGAGCCGGTGTGACCAAAATGGTGTTGCTGAGAACATGTCCAATACAACCATGTAAACCAACTGACATTTTGAATCAGATTGATTGTACATTGCTTAACGTCCCGACAGCCACTAGGCTTTCTCAGGACGTGCCTGCACTGCTTGTGAAAAAAAACCCACCTAAACAGAACATTGCCATGTATGACGCCTGCCGGTCAAATACGTTAACTCATTCTACCCCAACACCAAAATCCTTAAATTTTGCCCCTGTCCTCTCAAGACTGCATTGCAGTGCAGGGCACAGATCGACCATGATAGTTCAAGGGAGATGCCAGAATAGCTTGGCGCCCGTAGGCGCCAAGCTATTCTGGCATCACCCTTGAACTATCATGGTGGATCCTTATCCTGCCGTGGTGTGTCTGGGGTAGAATGAGTTAAATAAACCTAACACATGGGGCCAAGACATAAAGCTAAGACCATTTAGCAACACACATCCAATATCAAGAGCTACAGGCAGTGCAGACAGTAGGGAGAGTTTTAAAAAGGCAAATTTATACAGGTGAATGGACAAAGGGTAGACAGAAACACATGCATGCCCCAGAATTGAGAGAAAAACCCACCCTGTGGGGCTGACCAGGGTGACCCTGAGAACTAAAAACTGGCAATACAGTAAAAAGCGATACTTCAGTTGCACATTCCTAAACGAGACCTGTTTGTGGACGTTCGTTCTTCGAATCGCGAGGCAGTTTTGCGAACGAGGATTGAAATCTGGCGCCATTTTTGTTTTTTAAAAAAAAAAAAGTCAACTGATAGTTACTGTGCATGCATGTGGCAAGTTAACACGTCAGAAAAAAAAAAAGAAAGAAGAAACAAAATCGCGTGGCAGATTGACCTTGTAATGGGGTTATTGAACGAATTCCTTTCATTGAAGAAGAAAGCTTTTGTTAAAATCGTGGGGTTCTATTATCATTTACTACAAGACTCAACGGTCAGGCCCGGCCGGTGCGGCCGAAGACACGTTTGAAAGCAGACGCCTTATTTTTCTGGGCCAAACGGGTACGGGGATTGGAGGCATCTCTCAGTTAAATAACTGCACTGAACAAGTACATTTGGGCGTGCTCTTAACTAAGAAATATTGCATAAAATACCTCTGCAAATGCGAGAGAATGACCGGTGCGTCCGTTGGAGACGAAAGACGTTTAAGCAAGGGAAGGAACTCCGTTCATCGGTGTTGGACCAATCAAATTGATCTGAAAACACTCCGGCCGCTTCCGTGTCCACACACAGGCCCAGGGCATCCCTGAAACACAACGATGAAGTAAATCTGTTAAAATGGGCACATCGTATTTTGATATTTTTTTCTGAATTTTGAATGAAAGATAATACAGAAACAACCCTCAGAAAAAATGGGTTTCTGATCTGGCCACCCAAAATTTTACACCGACCCAGATTGCATAAGGATGGTAAAGAAAGTAACCCAGTTCAGTCATTTGGTGTACGCACACACACACACACACACACACACACACTTACTCATACACACACACCCTGCTGCACCCTCTTCCCGTCTTTCTCTTTCTTGTCCTCACAAACAATCATGCTCATCAGATACACACGCCAACAACTGCTATCTCTACGTCGCCACGCCACCTACCGCGCATGCGGTGCCGCCGACAGTGTTGCAGATGCCTTACGCGGCATCCGATTGCGTAAGAGAGGCCGCAGGGGCGGAATTAGCAGAAGGCAGGACGCACCACCACACACACTACCACACACTTCTTCATCTTTTCCAATGCCCTTCCACCCCTTCCATCCCTTCCGCCTCCCCGCCTTCTCCCCCTTCCTTCTTCTCCCATTTTTTCTCTTCTCTGCCTCATCCACTGCCCCCTGCTCTCCTCGGCTGCCCCCTCCCCCACCCTCATCCGCCTTCCTCCCCTCACCCCCTCCTCCTTCGCCTGCTTTTTCCTCCTCGTCCCCTCCTCCCCCTTTTTCCTCCCCTTCACCCTCCCCCTCCCTCTTCCTCATCTTTTCCTCCTCCCCTTCCTCCCCCTCTCCCCCCCCCCCACCCTTCTCTCGCATCCTCCTTCTTACCCGGTTCTCCTTCCCCGCCTGTTCCTCCTCCCCCTCCACCCCTCACTCCTCTTTTCCCCCTCCATCCTCTATCCCCACTCCCTACCCTCCTCCTCCTTTGTCCTCTTCTTCGTCCGTTTCTTCCCCCTCTCCCTCTGCTGTCTCTTCCAACCTAAAACTGTGTCTGTTCAATGCACAGTCTGTCTGCAAAGATGGCAAAGCTGACGTGATTTCATATTTCATTCTAGACAATGACCTAGATGTTGTTGTGATCACCGAAACGTGGCTCCGCTCAGCTAGCGATGAACCCATCATCGCCAGCGTCTCTCCGAGTGGCTACCGCCTGGCCTCCTTCCTGCGTGCTCCCAGAGGGGGTGGCATTGCCATCATCTACAGGGACTGTCTTTCGGCTCACCTCTCATTCTCTCAGTCTCTCCCTTTTCCCCAACCCTCCTTTGAATCAGTCGAGACCGTAGCAACACTCCCTGGCCAGTCCCTCATCTTCTCATGTATCTATCGCCCCCCTCCAAGCTCTCAAAACAAACTCACAAACTCCATGTTCCTCACCGAGTTTGACCTCCTCCTCGACCACTACAGCACACGACCCGGAAAACCATCTTACTTACTTACTTACGCCTGTCACCCCTACCCGGGTATAGGCCGTCGACGAGAGACCTCCAGCAACTCATGTCCTGTGCTTCTCCTTCGATTCTACTCCAGGTGGTTCCCAGTCTCTTGATGTCTGCTTGGAGGTCTCGACGCCAGGAGTTTCTCGGCCTACCTCTTTTCCTCTTTCCCTGGGGGTTCCATGACAATGCCTGCCTAGTGATACTGGAAGCTGGCTTTCTCAGACTGTGACCGATCCATCCCCATCTTCTTCGCCCAATTTCATTCTCTGCTGTTATCTGCTCTGTTCTCTCCCAGAGTCTGACGTTGCTGATCTTCTCTGGCCAGTGGATTTTCAAAATTCTTCTAAGGCAAGTGTTCATGAAGGTCTGTACTCTGTTGACTGTGGTTTTTGTCAATCTCCATGTCTCTGCTCCATATAGGAGAACTGCTTTTACATTGGAGTTGAAAATCCGGACTTTGGTGTGTTGTGACAGCTCTCTGGAACTCCACACTTTTTTCAACTGGAGAAAGGCTGCTCTGGCTTTACCGATTCGTGCTATGACATCTGCATCAGTGCCGCCTTTTTTGTCTATGATGCTCCCGAGATAGGTGAAGGACTCCACCTCCTCCAACGGTGTGCCAGCAAGCAAGACTGGTTCTTCCCTGGTTGCGTTCAGCCTCATTGTCTTTGTTTTCTGTTTGTGAATGGTGAGGCCCACTTGGGACGAGATGTCAGCAAGCCTCGTGGTCTTGTCCTGCATTTGTTGATGAGTGTGGGACAGTAATGCCAAGTCGTCTGCGAAATCGAGGTCGTCAAGCTGTGTCCACAGTGTCCACTGTATTCCACTTCGTCTGTGCTCTGTGGTCATCTTCATGACCCAGTCTATGGCCAGTAGGAAGAGGAACGGAGACAGCAGACACCCCTGCCTGACACCAGTTCTGACCTGGAGCTCTCTGGTGAACTGCCCTTCGTGGATCACGCGACATGTCATGCCATCATAGCTGCTCTTGATCAGGCGGACGAGCTTTGTGGGTACACCGTAGTGTCGTAGGAGTTTCCACAGAGTCTCTCGGTCCACGCTGTCAAATGCTTTCTCATAATCCACAAAGTTGACGTACAGCGGGGAGCTCCACTCCAGAGACTGTTCCACGATGATGCGGAGAGTGGCGATCTGGTCTGTACATGATCGGTTCTTCCTGAATCCTGCTTGCTGGTCTCTCAGCTGGGGGTCAACGGAGCTCTTCATTCTCTCTAGGATGATCCTGTTGAAGACCTTTCCTGGTACTGACAGCAAGGTGATTCCTCTGTAGTTGGAACACTTGCTGAGGTCGCCTTTCTTGGGAAGCTTGATTAGGTACCCCTCCTTCCAGTCAGCTGGCATGACCTCCTCTTCCCAGATCTTTCCAAACAGTGGGTACAGCATCTCAACTGTTGTCTCTAGGTCTGCTTTCAGAGACTCCGCTGGGATGCCATCTGGCCCTGCTGCTTTGCCATTCTTTAAAAATGCCACTGCTTTTCTGATCTCTTCCCGGCTGGGTCTGTCACAGCTGATGGGTAGGTCGGTCTCTGCCGGCTGGATGTCGGGGGGGTCGGGTGGGCTAGGTCTGTTCAGTAACTCTTCAAATACTCGGCCCATCTGTCGAGTTGGTCTGCTCTGTCTGCAATAGGCTTGCCTTCTTTGTCTTTTACTGGTCTTTCTGTATGGCCATACTTACCCGACAATCTTCTGGTAATGTCGTAGAGCTGTTTCATGTTGCCGCTGCCTGCTGCCTTTTCTGCCTCTGCTGCCAGGCTGTCTGTGTAGGCCCTCTTGTCTGCCCTGATACTCCTCTTCACCTCGCGGTTGGCTTCCGAGTATTCCCCCTGTGCCCTTACTTTGGCTGCTCTCGTGCGACTGCTGTTGGCCGCTGCTTTCTTCTGCTTCCTCGCTTCTATCTTCTTCAAGGTCTGTGCCGACAGCCAGTCCTTGTGGTGGCGTTTCCTGAACCCTACAGTGTCTTTGCAGGTTGAGTTCAGCGCCTCTCTAACTGCCTTCCACTGCTGCTCTGTGGTGACCGCCTCCTCTTCATTTACTAGCTCCTGTAGCGCTTGAAACCGGTTGGACAGCACCAGTTTGAACTCTTCTCTAACTCCAGTTTCTCTCAGGAGGCCTACATTATAGCGCTGTCTTCTTGTTGTCTCTGTGCGGCTTTTCTTTAGCTTGAGCTTCATTCTTAAGGTAAGCAGATGGTGGTCCGAGGCGACATCTGCTCCCCTCCTCACTCGAACATCTTGAAGGGATCTTCTAAATTTCTTGCTAATGCAGATATGGTCTATTTGGTTCTCTGTTGTATGGTCAGGTGAGACCCAAGTTGCTTTGTGTATTCTTCTGTGTGGGAAGATGCTGCCTCCAATGACAAGTCAGTTTAGAGCACAAAAGTCTACAAACCTCTCCCCGTTCTCACTCATCTCCGAGCCTAGTCCCTGTCTCCCCATCACCTCTTCGTATCCGGTGTTGTCCTCCCCTATTTTGGCATTAAAATCGCCCATGACGATGGTGATGTCTCGCTCCGCACATTTGTCCAAGGCACTCTGGAGTCGGTCGTAGAACTCTTGTTTCTCTTCCTCGTCACGGTCATTGGTGGGCGCATAACACTGGATGACGTTCAGCTTGAGCTTTTTCTTGGTTCTAAAGGCTGCTGTTATAATTCTTGGCCCAAGAGGTTCCCAGCCCATCAGCGCTCTCTGTGCCACTGGTGACAGCATGAGTGCTACTCCTTCTGTATGGGGGGCATTCTCCTCTTCATGACCTGAATACAGAACCATCTCCCCACTTAACAGCCTTTTCTGGCCAGACTGCGTCCATCTGGCTTCACTGATGCGGAAAACCATCTAGGCGACTTTAACTTCCACTTTGACAAACCCGACCACCTGACACAAAACGCCTTTGCACGTCACTTTCAAACCACAATCTTACACAACACATCACTAAACCCACCCACCGACTCGGCCACACCCTCGACTGGATCATCACCCGCACCTCCGATCAACTCTTTCTCGACTCTGACACTTCCTCTGTGCTTCCCTCTGACCACCTCGCTATTCTCATCTCCCTCAATCTACCTACCCCGAACAAAAACCAAGCTTATTGTCGCTCGTCGCAAACTAAAATCTGTCAACCGCAAGAGTTTCTTCGACGAAGCTGTCGACCTTCTCTTGGACCCCGCCCCCTCTCCCGATCTTGCATCCCATTTTGATTCCTCCCTTCGAAAACTTCTAGACACCCATGCCCCTGTCACCACCTGCTCCATACCCAACCGACTCCCCTCCCCTTGGCTCACTGACGACATAGCTGAGGCCAAGCGCGAGCGCCGACAAGCGGAACGCCGCTGGCGCTCATCTGACCTCACCGTTCACAGACAGATCTTCCAAACAACTAGATCCAAAGTCTGCAAAATGATCTCCGACTCTAAACGCAAACACCTTCAAAACCAAATCCTGGAATCCACTTCTTTCAAAACCCTCTACGCCACCATGAACACACTCCTAGGCACTTCTCATCCAATTTTTGTGTGAAGGTAGCTCAGACAGTAGGCTGAACATCTGAAGTAAGCAACAAATAATATGTTCTTGTTTTGCTATCAGGGTGGCTCTTTGTTTGCGGGTACACTGACAGACACTTTTCTCGTTTTTAATGGAAGTCAGTATAATATACCGCGTGGTTTTAAAACCTGTCAAAGTGACTGGAAAACTTTGCGCCCTCAGAATTCCGGTCCTATTCTTTGAGCCATCCTTTGAGTGTATGAGAGCATCATGCTTCGAGGCACCTGAAACCTGCGCCGTCCCCTCAGAGAATGGCTGATGGGTTAACTCATTCTACCCCAAGAACGAAATGCCCCACATTTTGCCGTTGTCCTCTGAAGACTGCATTGCAGTGAAAGGACACAAATCGACCATGATAGTTCAAGGGTGATGCCAGAATAGCTTGGCGCCCATAGGCGCCAAGCTATTCTCGCATCACCCTTGAACTATCATGGTCGATCCTTATCTTGCTGTGGTGTGTCTGGGGTAAAATGAGTTAACCCCATCACTGCCGAGAAAACGTGTAAATGAACAAACTACGAAAAACAAATTTTCATGAGTTCCTACGGTTGCGGGAACTCACGAGGATCTATGCTTTTTTCTGACACCATTGTTGTAGCCATGTTCTTTCGACGGTTAGGTTTCAAAAACACAATCTGCCTTCACTGGCAGTGCATGGATTAATTCGAACAGCGCAAGGTAAGACCGCTTTCACACTTAACTCATTCAGCCCTGACGCACTACAGCAGGTGATGGGTCGACCATGATAATTCAAGGGCAGTGCTAGATTAGCTTGGCGCCTATCGGCGCCAAGCTAATCTGGCACTGCCCTTGAATTATCATGGTCGATTCATATCCTGCAACAGGTTCATAGTCGTTAGATGACGCCTCCAAAATCTGGGAAATACGTGCGCCCGGCTGAATGAGTTAATCAAGACCAAAAAGAGATGACCGCCAATTGTGTAATCACAAGGCACATAGAGCCCATTAAGCGAAGGTCCTCAGGCCCACGACGGCCGCAGTGGATCCGAAGACGGTTAGCTACTGCGCAAGGGTGGGGTGGAGGTGGAGGTGGTGGTGGTGGTGGGGGGGGGGGGCTGCTACGAATGGGAAGATCAGACGTGATGAGAAACCCGAGAAAGCATTTTTGGGGAACAGAGCCAAGAGAACCATAGAGTCGATCACCTCGGGAGCGTGGTGTGGAGAAAGGCAGTGTTTCCGATGATTCCCCCCAAAATGTCGCATTTCTTTTGCTCATCATTGTATTTCGGGTTAAAAAAAAAAAATCTTTCAAACCAGACAAGCAAATACGTATTCAATTTGCTACTTATTTTGGCAGTGTGAAGAAGCCGAAGGATCCCTCAGTTGCCGCTTGGTTTCTTCTCACTGACAATAAAAGTAGCGAAATGTATACCTTTTTGTTTGTCTAGTTTGAAATATTTATAAACTGTGTTGTAACTGTCTTTTTAACACTTTTAGAGCCATGGGCGCATTTCCCGAATTTTGGAAGTGTTACTTAACGACTATGTAACACTTGCAGGAGGTGGATTGACCATGATAATTCAAGGGTAATGCCAGATTAGATTGGCGCCTGAAGGCGCCAAGCTAATCTGGCGCTACCCTTGAATTATCATGGTCAAACAATCTTCTGCTGTAGGGTGTTGGCACTGAAAGAGTTAAGCGTGATCCCTTCTTCGTTGGCTTATTCTCTGCTGTCACACCTGACTCCCTTAACCCCTTCCTTGCGGCCAACGGACGTACATTCTGTTTCTGAAACCTGTGTTCACTGAACGACCAAAAAGTGCAACTAAAATTGAATTGGTCAAGCACCGCACTGCACGCCTACGGCTTAACTCAATCTACCCCAGACACACCACAGCAAGATATGGATCGACCATGATAGTTCAAGGGTGATGCCAGAATAGCTTGGCGCCTATGGGCGCCAAGCTATTCTGGCATCACCCTTGAACTATCATGGTCGATCTGTGTCCTGCACTGCAATGCAGTCTTCAGAGGACAACGGCAAAATTTAAGGATTTCGGTCTTGGGGTAGAATGAGTTAAGTATATGGACTTAATCGTCGGTTTTAGAATTGTGCCGCTCGGCGGACACCTACAACGGTCTATAACTCGATGCACCTGACAGTTTTCTCAAAAATAAGAAGTAAAAAGGTATCAGATATGGGTAGATGAGACTGGCAAAGGTAAAAGACATCTTGAGTGCTGATGCCAACCAGAAATCACATTATCCCATCATAGGAGTGCAGGCTAAAAGTATCATTGAAAAATGAAGGTATCTAATTAGTCCAATGCAGTTTGCTCCGATGGATTGTCTATGCAAAAAAAGGAGTGCATTTGCCCTGCGGTTGTTTCTTACCATCTATTTGAGCATAGTTACCGAAGTGGTACGATTACAGAAAGCCCCGTTCTGATACGTCGGAACCTTGTGTTTTTTTTTTTTTTTTTTTTTTTTGTTCCATTCTTGAAATATTCTTTGATGAAAGGAACTCGGAACGGATTTCGAATTTTGCACGAGCCTGATCGGTTTCTTTCCGTCAAATGTAACATTTATGGTGCCAAAGATGCTTTCATTGGAGGTGTCCAGTAACAGTTTCGGACAATCACTACTAAATTACTTCAAAATATCAGGCATCAAACAACCCTACCCTCTTTCCACTTGACGTCACTGTGATGGGGTCATCCCTACTTAGTTTGCTGTTTTACCTCTCACGTTTCTGACTTGGATCATGCCGTCTGCTCTTCCTGACTGAATCTTAAGGCATTACGGTATCTCACAATCTACATTTCACATTTCTGCTTGGTTCCCTTTTTTGAATGAGTTAACAATAATAATAGAGGTATCATTTTGAAGACCCCGCCTACCCGTTTTCAATACAATAACTCCATTCAACTTTTATCATTAGAGAATGCTCATGCGCCCCTAAAAAAACCAAGACGGCCTAATGTTTCTGTTTACGTTATTCACTTTTGAAAGCCATGGTTATGCTACCCTCCAAAATCACATGCACAGCTACATCTTGGAGACATGATGGAGTATACATACTTTGGAAGTCGTTATCTAAACGGCCGTATGTCGTAGGCATTTGAAATTTTGTGCGGTTAGTAAAATAATCATGCTGTTTATGGAGACATTGCATTTGAAGACTCTACTCCTTCCGATTGATAGCATTCCGACACACATCGAACGACCCTGTATAAGCAAATATAGTCATAATTTCCCATACGGTGTGTTCTTTTTACCTTGACCTTGAAAAGAGATCAAATTAAAATGCAATGTTATAAATGATACACAACATCCCGTCAGTGTGCCAAGTTTCATGTTGCTGGTCCTAATAGTCTCCGAGAAAATGGCACGTTTATTATGCAAATGATTGGCAAACAGGTGAGCCGCACGCACAGGTGTCTTACGCAATATGACCCATTTTCAGGGTGTTTCCCTGGAGGAAATGTTGCCTATCTTTTTTTACAGACTCTAGAGACACTACCCTTCATGTTGCAACAGAGAACGCTCGTGACGCAAGGATGTCTAGGTTGGCCGTTTTGGGCAGTATTTGCCCTAGCCTGTAGGACTTGCAGAAGTTCGATGGACAGGCTTCGGAGAAACAACAACAGATGAAGGCCATAAAATCTGGTTCAGCGGAAAAGAAACCAAGCACGAACATGGCGTAGCTTTTATCGTAAGGAAAGAGGTGGTTGGAACTGTCATCAGCTGCACCCCCGTGTCAAGCAGACTAATCTCCATCCACATCTCCGCCCGACCGCACAACATCACTATCATACAAGTATACGCTCCAACAGCAGACCATGATGATGAAGAATTAGAAGAATTTTACGAACAACTGGACAACATCATCAAGAAAACACCTAAGAAAGACATTCTGACTGTCCTCGGTGACTGGAATGCAAAGATCGGCCCTGACGCCTACCAACAATGGGCAGGAACAGCTGGCAAGTTTGGCCTTGGAGAAACAAATGACAGAGGCCTGCGACTTTTAGAGTTCGCAGAGAGTCACCGTCTCACCGTTGCTAATACCCTCCATCCACACAAGAAGTCAAGAACAGTGACATGGCAATCGCCAGGAGGCCTGGTCCATAACCAGATTGACTTCATCTTGCTGCCTCGACGATTCAAATCCAGCGTTAACAAAGCACAAACGAGGTCCTTTCCTGGCGCTGATATTGGCAGCGACCACAACCTCGTCCTTACTAGCCTCAAGTTGAAGCTGGCATTGAAACGAGATAGCAAGAACCCTCGCATCAGATTCGACCTCCAGAAGCTAAAAGACCCGGAAGTAGAAGAGCTCTTCCAAGCCCAGGTGGGAGGCAGATTTGCAGCCTTGGCTACTTTGGACTGCGACGTAGACACCCTTGCTGGAAATATAAAAGAGGTGTTACTTTCTACAGCAGAAGAAGTGCTGGGGAAGCAGAGGAAGCGCAAACAGCCCTGGGTCACCGATGACATCCTCGATCTCTGTGATGAGAGGAGAGCCTGGAAGAAAAAGAGAGGCCAAGACCTCACATCAGCAAACAAGTACAGACTTGTCAACAAGAAGATCAGGAAGAGGATGAAAGAAGCCAAAGAAGATTGGATTGAAGACCAGTGTTGTAGCGTGGAAGAGGGCATGGCAAATGGCAACAGCAAGAAGGCTTATGAAACGCTAAGGACCCTCACCAAGACTCAACAGCGAACAGCCACAGTCATCGAAGACAGCAGCGGCCAACTCCTTACGGAAAACACTGCTGTACTAAACAGATGGACTGAGTACTGCCGAGACTTGTATAACTACAAGGCTGAGCCAGACACCAGCATCCTCCAAAACAACCAGGCTGGGGCCAGGAAGGCTGAAGACCTGCCAGTGTTAGCTGAAGAGGTGGAAGCAGCCGTACGCGGCCTGAAGGGAGGAAAGTCTCCAGGTGTAGACAACGTACCTGCTGAACTGTTGAAACATGGAGGAGAAGTAACAACGAAGGTCCTCACTACACTCTGTCAAAAGATCTGGGAGCAAAAGAAATGGCCAGTAGAATGGACACAGTCTCTAGTGATCCCGCTCCCCAAGAAAGGAAACCTGAAACAGTGCCAGAACTACAGAACTATCAGTCTGATAAGTCACCCTAGCAAAGTAATGCTTAGAATCATTCTCAACCGCCTCAAAACTTTCGCCGAGGAACTGCTGGCAGAAGAACAGGCTGGCTTCAGAGTTGGAAGAAGCACTGTAGAGCAGATTTTCAACTGCCGCGTCCTGATCGAGAAACATCTGCAGCATCAGCGCGAACTCTACCACAACTTCATTGATTTCAGGAAAGCATTTGATCGCGTCTGGCACGACGGACTCTGGCAAGTCATGAGATCGTTCAACATAGAGGAGGGACTGATCCAAATGATAGAAGCGCTTTACAAGAACGCCTGCAGCGCGGTTCTACTTAACAATCAGTCAGGCGAGTTCTTCAGGACGACGATCGGTGTCCGTCAAGGATGCCTGCTCTCTCCTGTCCTTTTCAACATATTCCTGGAGAAGATCATGCAGGAAACCCTCCACGACCACCATACTTCAATCTCTATTGGTGGCAGATCCCTGTGCAATCTTCGATTCGCAGACGACATTGACCTCATGGCAGGCAGCAATAGTGAGCTCCAAAACCTGACAGACAAACTTTCAAGTAGCGCAGGGTCTTATGGCATGGAGATCAGTACGGATAAAAGCAAAGTGATGATCAACACCACAAGCGACAGCAGCAGCAACATTCACATGAATGGCCAAAAGCTAGAAGAGGTCAATAGCTTCAAGTACTTGGGAGCCACCTTGTCCAAAGACGGTAGTTGCATAGCAGAGATCCGTATCAGGATAGGTACAGCAACATCCGCAATGGCCAGGCTGGACAGGATATGGCGAAGTAACTCCATCAGCTTCACCATCAAGTACAGGCTTTACAAGTCCCTCATAGTGTCTATTCTACTCTACGGCTGTGAGACTTGGACACTGCTTGCAGACTCAGAAAAGAAAATCCAGGCCTTTGAGAACAAGTGCCTGAGGAAGTTGCTCCGCATCTCGTACCGCGAGCACAAGACCAACGAATATGTACGGAGCATCGTCACTTCCCTGGTGGGCCCACATGAACCCCTTCTGGCAACCGTGAAACGGCGCAAGCTTGCTTGGTTTGGCCACGTGACCCGACACAACACCTTGTCCAAGACTATCCTCCAAGGCACTCTCGAAGGAAGTCGTCGGCGAGGTCGTCAGAGAAAGAGTTGGGTCGCAAACATAAAAGAATGGACCGAACTCGAGATGTCAGACTTGCTTGCCACCGCCCAAAATAGAACTCAGTGGAGAGCACTGTCTGTTGCTGCTGCCTTTCAGTCCCCCCAACGCCCAGTTCGGGCAAGGGACTGATGATGATGATGATGATGATATGACATCATCAGCTACATGGAACTTTCGTCAATTAACTATGACATCACTTCACATAATAGCATTATAGCTACTTGTAATATTTCTAAAGAACATTTACATCACCTATTACGTCATCCTTTCTTCTGCTCTTCTTGTCCTTTATACAGTTAAGGAAGACGGATGTGTCATGAGAGATGTCTACTGTCAGCATCCAGTTGAACTACCATCGCGGACAGACCTCTCTTCCTCACGTTTATACGCCTGACAGAAACAGGGCATACTACAGGAATGGACCGAAAGCCTCATAACGAAGCGGGAAGACGTAGGAGACAACAGCTGCCAGCCCTAACTCCGCCAGAAACGACCAAGCAACCAAGACCCAAGACTATTAAATCAACGGAGAACTACAAGCAAGAAGGAACTCATCGATTCTTTCCTACACCTGACACAGGGTGGTTGAGACTCGTTCCTCACACCTGATAAAGGGTGGATGGAACTCATTTCCCACACCTGATAACTTGAAAGTGTGGATGGAACTCTTCTCCCAGACCTGATAAAGGCTGGTTGGAAATTCAGCGGGAAAAATAAAGCACCTTGGGCCCGTCCTTTTCAGCCTTTACACCCAATCCCTGTCTGACGTCATCACCCGACATGCCTGTGAATTTCACAAGTATGCCGACGACACCCAGCTCCACAAAGGTGCTTCTCCATCTAATTTTCCTGCTCTTGTGAAAGAGATTGAACTTTGTATTTCCTCTGTGAAAAAATGGATGCTGTGCAACAAACTGAAGCTGAACGACGGCAAGACTGAATCACTTTGCGCTGGTTCTGACCACTCCCTTAGTCAGGTCCCACCAGGGGCCTCCCTCGTGGTTGGCGACAGTGAAATAACCTTTAGCCAGTCTGTACGTAATCTGGGAGTTCAGTTCGACTGCAGTATGTCCATGCACCATCACATTACTAATGTGTGCAGGACGGCGAACTTCCAGCTGCGAAGAATCAGCTCCATTAGACCATTCATCACCCGGTCCGCTACTGTTCAACTTATTTGCTCCCTTGTCCTTAGCCGCTTAGACTATTGTAACTCCCTCCTGGCAGGTGTCCCCCAGAAAGAACTCTCTCGTCTGCAGACAGTCCTCAACAATGCTGCCAGACTTGCTTTTGGCAAATCTAAAATGGACCATGTAACCCCCCTACTTCAGGAATTGCACTGGCTACCCATTCAGTTTAGAGTCGAGTACAAGATTGCGGTCCTGGCTTTTCGCTGCTTTGATGGATCCCTACCGCCATACCTCTCATCCCTCCTCAACATCTATCAGCCCTCCCGTTCCCTTCGTTCCTGCTCTGAGAAGCGTTTCCGTGTCCCCAGCTTTTCCTCTAAGCGGTTTGGCTGCCGGACATTCCAGTATCAAGCCCCTGTTGTCTGGAACTCACTTCCCCTACACCTCCGGAATGCTGAAAACATTGACGTCTTTAAGACCCAACTTAAAACCTACTTCTTTCAGCTTGCGTACCATTAATCCACAGATTGTGTGTGTGATGTTTGGTTTGGTCTGCATACATATGGTTTTGTTATGTGTGTTTTAGTTGTATGTGCGTGCGTAGATTAGAAGTGCATAGATTAGACTTTTTTAAAGGTAGTGAGATTCTCCATATATACATTTTTTTGTAACGCGCTTAGAGCCCACTGCTCCTGGGGATTCAGCGCGATATAAATGCTCTTTATTATTATTATTTATCACCACTGACACGACTGACAAGACAGAACCCCGGTAACTACATTCTTCTGTTATAACAAGACACTTGTGAGCCAACTACTCCGGCAACCGAGGCCAGCAATCGGTCCAACGGTCCACCACGGCAAACATCAAGAGTGGCATCTGTCACATATCGCTACACGCTATGACGTCATACTGTTTGCTAAAGGATTTACCTCCCGTCAACGAGGAAGACAAATCGTGTGAACAACACCGAGTCTAAGAATAGAGGCACAGTAGTCGGAAACGGACACTGCATAGTTCACATCGGCCACAAGACAACGCACCAATTGTAATCCACAACACTAGGCAACACTGGTTACAAGGAATTGGTTTGAAAGCGCACAAAATTGAAAGGACGATTAAAACACTCGCAACAAGCGATGCCAACCAGGCTATTCAGGGCCGGGCCTGGGAAAAGTCGATGGGGGGGTTACAGATTCAGTATAAAGCGAAGGCGCGAAGCGCCGAGCCTTCTAGGGGGGTCCGGGGGCATGCCCCCCCGGAATTTTTTTTTTTCAAGGATGCAAAATGGTGCAATCTGGTGCAATCTGAGCCTTGAAAAAGCCATTTGTGATGGTCTGGGGACTTTGAGCTTTTTGAACAATCGAACTGACAAACTCTGGGGTACAAAAATTATCACCTGCCCCTCCCTTAGAAAAACACCCACCCACACACACACACACACACACACACACACACACACACACACACATTTATTTATCAACAGAGATGTTTTGTATACTATTATTATTCACTACTTTTCGTTGATCGTTAACGGTATAAAGCTTTACCTTGTAGTTTATGAACATCAGGGCCCTGCTTTCACTTTCAGTCTTGCTGCACTAGGTTCCTCGGCATTAGTACCATTTGTGAATTGTATCTTCTGGCAAAACAGTTCACTGCCTCTTTGAAGTCAATATCAACATCCCTGTGCACTTTCAGTAAAGCAAGTGCATTGAGTCTCTGTTGCCCCATTGTAGAGCGCAGGTAGTTTTTCAGGTTGCGCAACTGACTGTTTGAACGCTCACACTCGGCAGTAGTGACAGGCAGGATGCAAAGGTTCTTTAGCATGATGAACAGGTTGGGATAAAAATCCCTGTCACAGTGTTTCAGTGCTTCTGATGCCGTGGATGGGATGATAGCTGTCGCATTCTCAGCAGCACTTCGCCATATGCAAACCCACCGTTGGTATTCTGCATCAAGGGTAGCGTTGTCTGGTAGGTCAGACTCCCACAACATTGCCAGTGTCTTCACCCCTTCTGGAACCTGCATGAAACCATCCTGGTTGTCTATTAAAGTGCTTGGCACCAGACAGAGACCATCAACTGCTAGGTCAGCATTTTTGAACCTCGAGTTCAATTCGGTTGACAGGTGTTCCAAGAAAGGAATGTCAATGCTAATCTTGAAATATTCTTCTGGAGTTGCCGCAGGTTGGTTGTCACGGAGTGTCTGGCGGGATGCTTGACGAGGAACAACAACATCAGTTGTCAAAGCATTTGCCATTTTGCTGACTTCACCAAACCAGGCAACGAACGCTGTGTCGACATCTCTTCTAATAGAAGACATGCAGTTACTGACCTCTTTGATTTCCCTGTAGGCATCGACAACATCTTTTGTTCTTTTCTGGAGCTTCACTGTCAAGGGTTTTAAGTAACGCAAACAATTGCGGACGACAACGAATGCAACGAGGAAAACACTGCTGCTCAAGGTGTGGAGAAAGCCAGTTGCCTTGGTCAATGTCTCACTGTCCCAAATGTCACTGTCTTCACACATTTGTCCCAAACAGTCGTGAACAACCAGGAAGAGAGATGTGTAAACCTCCAGTGCTTCATGTTTTTCTACCCATCTTGTTCTGCACAGATCAACAAGCTTTGTCTTTGTCGTGTCAGGCTGAGATGCTTCGATGGTATCTTCAAGTTTTCTTTGTCTCTTTGGAGAGTTTGAGAAAAACAGTGACAGTTCCCTCAGTGCTCCCATCATGTTTTTCACTGCAGGCAAGCCGCATGCTTTTACAATGCAGACTCAAGCTATGGGAAGCACAGTGAAAGTACAGTGCTTTGTTGTTCCTTGCTTGAAAACGTGCCTGCACTCCTTTAAACTTTCCTGCCATGTTTGCGGCCCCGTCATAACCTTGTCCTCTAACATTGTTGAAATCAAGCCCCCACAAGGCCAGACACTCAACAATCTTGTTGTAAAGTGTTTCACCTGTGGTATCTCTGCACTGGACAAAGGCCAGGAACTCTTCACGAACTTTCAGACTTCCATCGACGAATCTCAATATAATTGAAAGTTGTTCCCAATTTGAGCTGTCTGTGACTTCGTCAGCAAGCACGGTAAACTGTTTTGCTGCAATAATTTCTGCAAGAATCTTGTTGCGGATCTGATCACCAAGAACCTCTATCAGTCTGTTTTGTGTACTTTTTGAAATGTATATGGCCTTCTTATCGCATGTATCTAGAAGTTTCCGGAGAGTTTCATCTCCTGCATTGATGCACAGATTCAAAAGGGCATTGAAATTGCTTCTGTTCTCACTCTGAAGAATGCCATCATCACAGTTGCCCCTCAGAGCTAACTCCTGTCTTCCACACACTTCAACAATCCTGAAGAGGCTTGTCAGAACTTGTCGATTTGCAGCGATGTTTTCTGCATTTTTCTGATTGATTTCACTGGCGATGCTCTGCTCTGGTTTATCCATGATTGTCAAAAACTGCTCTCCATTTGCCATTGCATCTTTGTGGTGTTGTGATAACGAGTGCTTTTTGATCTGACCACAGGCTTTATTCCAGTTCTTGCATGGCGTCTTCACAAACTTGCCCAGGTTTTCAGTAGACTTTGCAAATAATAGGCAATACTTGCAGTAAGCCCCATCCTCGAAAGGAGAATACACAAGCCAGGAGTACTTTTGCAACCACTCATGCTGAAATTTTCGGTTCTTGTTGTTTATCACTGTTGTTGGAAACTGAAAACCAGGTGATGGTCTCCAGTGTTGCCTTAGAAGATGCTCCTTGTCACTGTTTGACAGTGAAACGACTCGCGTGTGTTTCATGAAATTGACTTCACCAAAATCGATATTTTTGTTGCTGGTGATATGAGAGGAGAAATCTGAAGAGGAGTCAGAAAGCAGGCTCACATCAGGCTGGTTGGTCATTGGCATGGCAGAGGATTCAGAAAGCAGGCCCCCGGCAGGCTGATCAATGCTTGAGGAGGAGTCTGAAATACAAATAAAAGTTGGGTCTATGAGAAGTCTGAAATACTAAAACGATTGTGTGTGTAACTGTGAGAGAGAGAGAGAGAGAGAGAGAGAGAGAGAGAGAGAGAGAGAGAGAGAGAGAGAGAGAGAGAGATCATAGAGAGAGAGAGAGAGAGAGAGAGAGAGAGAGAGAGAGAGAGAGAGAGAGAGAGACCTGCAACAAGATAATTACATTTAAAGCATATATATGTCTTCGTTTACACACTTCAGTCAAGCTTAGATATATATTTATGATCTGAAATAACAGCTTTTCTTTTTAGACCCCTCCCCCCAAATGATGGACAAAATCTTTGCTACCTTATGACTCGTAGAGTCTTCTTCAGGCTAATGATAGCCAATGGAACCCACCAGTCATTTTGTTTAATATTAATTATTAAATTGAAACACTCAATTACGTATCAATTTCAGGTTGTATTTAATTTAATTTTTTTTTTGGAGAGGGGGGGGGGGCGGGGGGGGGGGGGGGGGGCAGTAAATTACTCACCAACACTGCTTTTACTTGTTCCCATGTCACTGTTTCGAACTCCACTGCCAGTGGTCTCACTTTGGGTTGATTTTTGTCTCTTTCGAGGAACTGCATCATCTGCCGTTTAGAAAAACAACTTTTATTATTATTATTATTATTATTATTATTATTATTATTATTATTATTATTAAAAGTTTTCTTATATAGAGCTTACCTGTAAACAGCTCTAAGCGCTTTACAATTTACTCAACAACAACAAACAAAAAGAAAAAAAAAGAAAAAACAAAGACATAACATAAAAATTAAAACATGAAATTTTATCCTAAAAGCAACAACAAAAATGTAAAATAAAATAGAACCGTCTTTTCAACATCTTATATATGATTATGCATTGCAGGTGTTAACACGTCTACTACAATTTTATAATAATAATTTAATATAAAAAAAAGAAAAACAGTGGTTTTCTGACTAGTTCTTAGCTTATTTTAAATTTCATCAACAAAAGGCCTAAGGGTGAATAATCTTATTTTGTAGCACGTTGTTCACAGGCATAGGAACTGTTAACAAATTTGCTGATTTTCAGCAGTTGGCAAAATTTCAGCACATTTTTATTTTCCATTTTATTATGTAAAAAAGGCAGTGGTTGGGATGCCATCATGATGGCTTCTTGTCGTTCCAGAAACCGAAGTCGTCATGACGGTTTCGCACCCGGAAAGGCTATGTTGCCGTCACAATTGATGGCGACGCTGTCAACAAGTGGCGTCAGATAGGCTATGGTTTCCATAGTCAGCCATCAAGACGGTTCTGTTTTGCTCTCCGAAGAGATTTACGTCACAATACATAGCTAGTAAGCTGCACTAGTGATAACGATACCTTATAACTTAGCCCTTGGTTTTGTTATTGAAAACGATATTTTGCCGTCCAAAGATTTTTTTTATAAATATAAAAGCAATATTGATCATTGATGCCGATATCTTTATTTTTTAAATTGACATTTTTTAAGTTATATATCATAATACTTTGTGAAATAAATTTTAGGCTATGCATTACTTTAATTGTTACCTGTTTTGGTATTTTAATAAGTGGGGCTGTTTTATATCTATGATATTCATTATATGCAGCTAGTATCAGCTCCTACAGCGTAGGCTACACTCACAGGAAGGAAGTACCGGCGCCATCGCCACGTGCTCATTTGAATCGAATTCGGAATGGGTGAATTTTACCTAGTTCTACTGACTACATTTCTTTTATGAGACAAAATTGGATTTAAAAATGTACCCACCTTCTGAAATGGAGCTTGATGAAAACCAGCATGACAGTCGCCTACTGCCATCAGCATCTGTTTTTTTCAGTTTCGGCATTTTCGAGGAGACAGCAAAAGTGAAGTGTTACCAAAGAAAATAGATCTAGATTTAAACTTCCCCCCACAAACCTTAATGACGTCAGACGTCTTTTCACTGATCTTTCTCGGAAAGACGTGCACTGAAGGAGAGCAACTCTTTTGGGTACCTGGTTGATTCAACGGAAATCCATTTCAACGATGTTTTTGGACGATTCAATGATGGTCGTTTTAACGGATGTTCGTTACAACGAATTATCATAATTATCAACTTAGCGTCTTAATTAATCTTTCTAAAAAGTCGTTTTTGGGGGATTAGGGCTGTATCAAGGTGAAGGCGCTGGAAGAGGCTTGCGGCCAGAACAAGAAAATATGGCTGCATTTACTAATAATAGGGTTAGGGGTTGGGTTACTTGGTCGTTTCAACGGGAAAACGTTTTGGACGTTTAAACGGATCCCTTGAAATGGATTTCCGTTGAATTGTCTATAAATAACTCTTTGTGCCTTGGATCAAAAGTGACTAAAAACTGCAATGTTTTAAAAACAATTAAAAAAAAAAAAAATTTGGAACTCCCTTTGCATAAAAAAAAATTCACTTTTTTTTTTTTTTTTTTTTTTTTTTTTTTTTTTTTTTTTTTTTAGTTGGGAGGGGGGGTTCCGGAACCCAGGTAACCCCCCCCCCTGGGTCCGGCCCTGCTATTGTGTGAAGCACTCGAAATGAAGGCCCATTCATTACTACGACAAAACCCGTCATCTACCACTCACCGTGAGAAAACAACATCCACATTAACAAGTTGACACTTAAGCCAACGGCAACAAAAGCGATCAACAGCACGACAGCCACACCAAAACAGTAGCAGCAACTACAACACTAAGCTGCTTTTAAAGCATCAACTGTTAGATATGCACCACGGCAACACTGCGGTCTGTATCATCTACACAGAGGGCCGCGATACAAATATCAGTCTGTTACAAGTGCAGCAACACAGCCGCACAAACAGCAATATACTATCTCAGCCAGCAACATCTACTAACACGAATACAGAAACAACAACAACATTAAATCTGAGACTTATCCGTCAAAATGGACGAATTAATAAACAAGGAATATGACTCCCACGCGACAATAGACGTCCATGCATGCAGACTCCAAACGCTTTTTTTTGTGTGTGTCTTATCGCGGCTAAGCCCCGCTGAGCAGGAAATGACCGTTGACTTGACAGGCACAAGGGCCGTGAAAAGAAGACGCGTTGATACAATCGTATCTCGACATGAGAGCATAATTGAACTAACTGGATCTTGCAAGGATTTGAAAGCGATATACTTTACATCAATTATGCCGCGTCAGGAGCCACATTTACATGCATGGACCATACTGACAACAATCACCATGTCCAGATGTAAGGCCGGAATAAAATGCGACACTGAGGAATACACCAAAGGAATGGACTAAGAATTGTAGGCCGGTTCCCCGATGAGTAAATCGGAGCCTGTAGTTACTAACTACGAATACCGATCGAAACGCCCCCGAGTGCTTCACATATTTCTGACTTCATGCTCGGATGTTAATAGGCGTGGGGACCAGAACGACAGGATGCATACCTGGGTGGGACCTGTCTTCTATTACCCTCCTAAAGCACTACCGACAGCCAAAGGGTTAACTTCAGGAATCACCTCGACAAAAAGCGCTAGCCACAGCCATAGGGTGAATGACTGAGTTGGCATTGAATTGATTGTTTGTATCATTATTGTGTGCATATTTTAATGTACGTTTTGTGTACTATCTAAGTCGCTGAGCCTGTCGGACCACTTTAATTGCCCCCAGCGGGATAAATAAAGTTTATTGAATTGAATTGAATTGAACAGATCGAGCATGATACTTCAAGGGTGGCCGTGCCAGCTTGGCGCCGATGGGCGCCAAACTATTTATGGCACCACCCTTGAACTATCATGCTCCATCCACGTCTTGCTGTGGTGTGTCGGGGCTGAGTGAACTAATGTGACAATGATCAGTGTGTGTGCCTTGCTTTCAAGCTACGATAAATTTATTGTGAATTGTTCTGTCACGTTTTGATTGACTGACTCAGCCCCACCAACCTAATCTCCACCAGACCTAGATACCTTTGAACCACGCAGTCGCGTGGGCACATGAGGATCTATGTCTCTTGCATGAGACCAATTTGTATCTATGTTCCTTGGACGGCTGTGGCTTTGGGCTGTTGATTGAAGAGCTGTTGAATGAAGAAAGATTTCGGAAATAAAATATATTTACATTATATATAGTTTGATTGGTTTATGTTGGTATATTCAATGACAAAACTGGGATGGAGAAAGGTGGTAACCAATTGGTGTTTTCTTGTAAACAAGCAGTGATGACGGTCATAATAATTTCTTGACATGATTTCTCTTTTACGTGCTCTTGTTTATGTATGTTATGAGTGCACGCCAAACGGGCACTTCAACTTAAATGGTTGTCCAGCCTTGTTAACCCATATCATACTGAGGCCAAAAGCTTCAAATTTGTACACTGCCATATGCAAGCTACATTATAGTACTTACAGATAAGGATATAGACGAATGGCTTTAGTTCAAGGGTGGTGCCAAAATAGCTTGGCGCCTAGAAGCGCCAAGCTATTCTGGCACTACCCTTGAACTATTTCAGTCAAACTTTTTTCACACACTGGTGTATTCCGAATGATAAGGGTTAAACCGTGGATTGTCTAAACACTAGTTGTCTCCTCGATTCGCTACCGCTAACCAGCGGTAGCGAATCGAGAGAGACAACCAGTGTACTACTAGTATGTGTCATCGTGTGTGCTGTCGTAGGACGTAAGGTCGAAGGCCATAGGCCAGCGCACCCTTTATCGGAAATAGTGATGGGGAAAATGAAAAGCATGTTCACGCAATGAGACGTAACAGAAGAGTAATGTTACTCTCCAATCACTGACAAACGTGCGCAAACAGTAGAGACTTGGTTTGACCAAGTGCAGCAAGGAACATCAGTCAAAAGCCACAATGAAACACGCTTAGAAAATACAAATTACAGCACAGTTTATGAAGTTTTCGGGTTTTAACCAGAAAGTTAAATAAATTCTGTTGTGTGTTTTTAACCCATATAACCCAACGGCCGTGTTTCTCAAATTTCCCTAATGCAATGCCAGGACTATGTACCAGTTGGAGGAGATGGATCCCCCATGACAATTCAAGGGTAGTGCCAGATTAGCTTGGCGCCATTAGGCGCCAAGCTAATCTGGCACTGCCTTGAATTATCATGGACGACCCATCTCCCTGCTGTAATGCGTCGAGGCTAAATAAGTTAACTCTTTTCAAAATGGAGTGCAAGGCTTTTTCTCTTGAAAGTGTGATGGAGGGTGATCTTGAATGTCTGTATGCCTTGCCGCAGACGTTGGCTGCTCGCCACTGAAGCGGACTTACGAGTTAGTTTGACCCTTTCGCGGCTGTCAGGCTGCGGCACCGTGTCCCAGTAGGCAAAATGTCCCAAGGCCAACGTCTGATTCAGCTGGCCCGCGCAAACAAACAAACAAACACAAAAAAACTCCACGACAAATGACGTTTGACAAACCAATGACGCGTATGCACTGACCCCGTTATAAAGCTCTATAACGCATTGGCAGATGTGCGACTGAGGCTTTTTCAATAGAAGATATTTCAACATCAGAATCAGGTCAAAGACAAAAGGTAGAGACCCTTGACAGCGAGGACAGCTCTTATATAGAAGCGACTTTGTGGGTTATGGTTCATCCCACCTTGTTCTCATTGGCCTGGCTCTATTCCATTTTTCGCCTGGTCGTCCGTTCTCAAGGCAACGGGAGTACCAAGGTAACATGTGATAAGTAGACTTCCTTATTACATGTTACGATGACAACGTTACTCTGTGAGCGAAGCATTCTCTCCCATATAAATCTTTGGCTAATCACATTTCTCGCTACAAACGTACCCTAATCTTCATTCCGTCAAACCTCTAAACAAAAATATGTCAATAAATACATAGGGGGCTACACAACAAAAAGAACTATATGTAGGTGTTCTGGTACCAGTTTCATACAAAACATAACCGAATAATTAGACAAGTTAGATAATATCAACGGCAGGAAAATTCAACTGAAGCGAAGGCCATATCACGTACTGACCGCATTCGAAACGGCGAAGAAACAAAAAGCTAGATAAATAAAAACTGAGGAAGTTACTCAACAAAATAACTATATGCACGCGTTGTATTCCGCCTATATTACCTCGGGCAAAAGAAGTCGACTCTTACCTCCGACACTGACCCCCTGACCGGACCCTCGAGGCGACAAGAACTCTGTAGAATGGAATGCATTTAGTCAGTTCACCCAAACAAAAAGCACTACCGACAGCCAAAGGGTTAACTACAGGAATCACCTCGACAAAAAGCGCTACCGACAGCCATAGGGTGAATGACTGAGTAGGCATTGGACCTACATCGGTCATTTTGCTTCCGCCAGGTATGTATTGCTCATATAATTATTTCTCGACCCCCCCCCCCCCCCACCCGACCCCCCTCCCCCACTCCCTAGGGTGAAAGACTGAGTTGGCATTAGACCTACATCGGTCATTTTGCTTCCGCCAGGTATGTATTGCTCATGTAATTATTTCTCGACCCTCCCCCCACCCCACCCCTCCCCCTCACTCCCCCGCCAGCCCCAATGCCCTCCCGACCACCCCCCGCTTTTGTATACATTATTCATGGGACGGCTGGAGCTTTTTCGCTTTGAATTTACACAGATTTCAGACCCGCAATGTACGATCAGTGGCTGTGATGCTCATGAGTATCTATGTGTCCAGCAAATGTCGGGCGTTGGCAGCGTAAGTGCATATTTGACTTTTGCCCGCTCACATAACAGGAAACCGGTTTTGTACGGACTCACCTACGTTGACAACCGAAGACCCTAGTCCAACCGGTTCCATGTGCAAGAGGCATAGATTCTCATGAGCCCATGCATACTGCAGGGGCTCATGAGAATCTGTGCCTCTTGCTGGCAGAGGTCAGTGACATTTAGCATCCTCAAAGTGATCAATGTCATCAGGTTACAATTTACGATGGCCACGTCGCTTGACTTCATGATGACCATGATGGATGCTAGTAGTGTCTGCTGCGTGGTGCTATATAAGGTCAATCTGTACGGGACAGGCAAGCCGGACAACTCCTCTCTTGCTCTTCTCAAGTAGGTAACTAGATTGTCTTTTCTTAGTGGTGTCTATTTGAATTGTAGAATTGTGTTAGCAATTAAAACTTAATGGTTGTTTTGCCGAGTTATTTTACCGCTTGTTAATTTGTGTTTGTTTGTTGTTGTTGTTGTTGTTTTTTTTTGGGGGGTTACCTATCATTTTCCTTCTTCTTTTTTGTTTGTTTGTTTGTTTGTTTTGGTACCTGGTAGTTTGCCTTATTGGTCCTTCAGTTTTATTCTTTCTTTCGCATACAATGTATTTTATTTTTTTAATATACGTTTCGCTTTATCTCCCTCCCTCCCCTTTCTGTTTGTGTTTGCTTTATTTTTCTTCCAGGCGCACAACAGCTTTGAGTTGTTATTTTTCTATATCAGAGGTTCAGTTTCCACTCTGATTCATTTTCAAAACTGTCGTCCGTACAAAATTATTTTGTTTCTTTACATGAGTGCAAGTTACGTGGATTTAACGCGTTCAGTGCCGACAAAATGTGAACAACACCCAACTGCAAGAGGTATAGATCCTCATGAGCCCCCGCAGTTGCGGGGGCTCATGAGGATCTATGCCTCTTGATGTCACGGCTTTGAAGCCTTGTTTCTAAGACATCTAGGGTTATTTTGGTTATTTTTTGTGTTGAATTTACGAAGATTGCAGAAACACAATCTGCGTCAACTGGTACTGAACGGGTTAAACTACCATTTTTTTCGCGTATGCTAACTTTCAAAAAAATAAAATAAAACTATTTAATTATTTTTGTTTCTTTATATGATAATGAATACAATGCTATTTCTTGTTATCATTATCATTGCTGTTGTTGCTCCTTTGAATAGTTAAAATCATCACTTTGAACACGTCCGCCCTGAAGGCAAACGACAGACAGTCCATTTTTGTGAAAACGAGATTTCATTGTATTATAAAGAAAATCTCGCTTTTCAAATGGACTGACTGTCTTTTGCTTTCACAGGGCAGACGTAGTTCAGTTGGATTCAGCGTACTGCCTTGAAGAAGCTAATACTCAGTCTGCTACCTTGTAGAAAGCTAATATCCAGTTCATTACCTTGTAGAGAGCTAATATCCAGTTCACTACCTTGTAGAGAGCTAATATCCAGTTCACTACCTTGTTGAAAGCTAATATCCAGTTTACTGCCTTGCAGAAGCTAATACTCAGTCTACGACCTTGCAGAAAGCTAATATCCAGTTCACTACCTTGTAAAAATCTAATATCCAGTTCACTACCTTGTAGAAAGCTAACATCCAGTTTATTACCTTGTAGAAAGCTAATATCCAGTTCGCTACCTTGTAGAAAGCCAATATCCAGTTTACTACCTTATAGAAAGCTAATATCAAGTTTACTACCTTGTAGAAAGCTAATATCCAGTTCACTATCTTGTAGAAAGTTAATATCCAGTTTACCGCCTTGTAGAAAGCTAAAGTCCAGTTCACTACCTTGTAGAATATTCTTTACCTTGTAGAAAGTTAATATCCAGTTCACTGCCTTGTAGAAAGCTCATATTCAGTTTACCGCCTTGTAGAAAGCTCATATTCAGTTTACCGCCTTGTAGAAAGCTAATAGGATAAAGCCACTAATCATCTTTCTCTCGTCTTAGTCCTCAGATCTTGTTCGTGAAACGTACTCTTCATCACTCAACACAATGAAGGCTGTCCTCGTCGCCATCTTGGTTCTCTCCGCACTGTGCATGCTGGTCTCAGCCCGTAAGTTGTGTTCTTTGTTAAGTAGTTAACCCTTTGGGTGTAAGTAGCGGTTTTAGTCGAGATAATTCCTACAGGAATCAGCGCGGCGACTAAAACCGCTACGGACATCCAAAGGGTTAACACAAACTGTATACATTGTGGATTTTTTATTCTGATCAAAAACTCTATCCTTTCACGCTATAAATTGTGGTCTTGGTCTTCTTCTCTTTTTTTTTTTTCTTTAAAAAACTGTGGTCTTTCTCACTGTCCATAAAGTGTGTTCTTTACATTAAAAGCTACATTCTTCGTCATCAAAAATTGTGTTCTTCGCCATAAAATGCATGATGTTCTTTGTCATCATAAACAGCGTTCTTTCGTGTGTCACCTTTAAGTGTTCATCGTCATTAATGCGTGTTTCCATATAACTATGCGACGGCGACGCAGAAAGCAACCCGGCAAAAAATTAGCTGAGGAGCATGCAAAAAATCAATTCCAGTGTTTTCATATAACGGCACAACTGACGACATCGCGCCCCTCTCTAAACTGTTTAGAATTGTTGGGATCTGTTTTCGCGTACTGAAAGCCCCGCTACCTTCGGCAAACTCGCGTCGAAATCGCCGTTTAATCGCTTCATGAAGCGAAAAAAATTGTCGCGTCGCGCATAATTATAGAAACAGTCCTTTATTTCTATGTTCTCTGTTCGTATCGCTGTCAGTGTCACCATCGCTTTCGTGTCGCATTCGCGCCGTTATATGGAAAGGCCGCTTGAACTATTGTTAGCAGTGGTGCAACTGCAGTGGTGTCAGCTAGAGAGCATCATGAACCCGGAGTCGAGGGCTTTAGCCCGAGGTAATATATAGGCACAACTCAACGCGTGCATATAGTTATTTTGTTGCGTAACCCCCTCAGTTTTTATTTATCCAGCATATTGTTTCTTCGCCGTTTCGAATACGTTCAGTACGTGATCAGTTCCAATTCAGACTCCGAAATGTCTAATCATTTTGATTCGCTGGAATATGAGCTCGCGTTATTCTCTGTTTCTGTCCCCCTTTTTTTCCAGCAGAGCGGTTTGTTTATAATTGCTGTCAACATGTCTAATACACTGTGGTAGGCAGTCAGTGAATCAGCACGCGCTGCTTCTTCCACACACAAACCAGTATAATGCAGGCAAGAGGCATGATTCTCATTAGCTTTCGCATCTACGGGCGCCATGAGGATCTATCTTTATTCCAGACATGAGGTGCGTATCAGTGAGTGTTTAGTAAAGTGGGATAGTGGCCCTTTCTACAGATGGGAAAAGGCATAGATCCTCAGAAGTCCGTCATGCAAGTTACAGGACCATGACCCATGAGAATCCGTGCCAAAGTTTTACTTTTTCAGTTGACACAATTTTAATTTCCAGGCTGAGTGGGGGAGGGAGATGCACTATTGTGGTTTGCAGTGATTTTCAGTCGTTTCTTTTGTTTTTCAGTAACCGTACATCAATGACCATATAAATGAACACACTTTTCCCCCTCAGTGTCGAGTTCACTACAGAATATACTTGGATCTGCTGAGGCACATATACGGGCGGATTTACTTCTAAAAACTCAGAAATTTAAAGCCAGGTTACAAATTAAAAATTTATATTGACATGGCCTTGGACAGGGCTGTTATTTGGTTGAGGGCTGGGGACAGTACAAGGCTAGAGCCAGCCTTGAAGGCTTTCATCAAAACTGACGTCAGATGGCAGAAGGTTCTCTGTTCCGTCTGATGTGCACAGAGACAAATGAACCTATCAAGAGACATTCATTCCACGTTACCGCATACTTTCACGAGGATAAAATATTCTTGTTTTTACATCAGACGGATGACATTCACTGTTTAGCAATGTTCGCCTATAAACATAGACAAAACTCCCCAAGAGACATAGATCTTCATGGGTTCCGCGCAGAGTGCGGGGGCTTGTGAGCAGCTAAATGTATTTCTGAGTCGAATTTTTTTCATGCTGCTATGTTTACGTAGTTTAGTCGGGTTGTGGTGATGAAAAGAACACAGGCAAAACGTCGACAGCTGCAAGAGTCATATATGCTCATACGCGTCTAGGAGTAGGCGCGGTCATAAGAATCTGTATGTATCTTGCTGGCTAGTGTTGCCTTAGTCTATGCTGCTATGTTTACGCAGCCGGGGTAAAATCGCGACCACCGAGCCCAAAACCAGACACCTATGGCTGTCAAAACGCGCGACTCGACGACCGTCCCGGCTCTGCGGCGTAGAATAGCAGTGCAAACTCGAGTCTGGAGACTAACTGTGATAGGGTCTTTGATTCAGTTGAATTTGCCTGTTGTTGATATTAGCTAACTTTTTTTTTTCCCAGAGCAACTGCCGGGCGGTGCCTTTGGAGGCATGCAACAGGGAGGCCAACCCCCCGCTTCGCGTACTGCCATGGGCAACTGGCTCAACTTTATGCTCTGGCGCAAACTCTTGGACTGGTCATAAGTCTATTACTATAACAGTAATAGACTGGTGGGCAGCATGACCGACGACAGGTCATTCGGGCACGCGCCAGCGTCTTGACCATGTGACCGAAAACGGAAACTGATTTGGCCTTGTTTTCACCAAAACTACTGCTGGAGCTTCTTCTTCACAAGGCTGATAACTGACTTGATTTTAACCCCTTCACTGCCGAGAAAAAAGTGAATGGCGATCCAACTGCAAGAGACATAGATTCTCATGAGCCTCCGTGACTGCAGGGGCTTATGAGGATCTATATCTCTTGCTGAGACCAGTTTGTATCCCATTTCTTGGACGGTTTTGGCTTTTGGTCGTTTAACGAACAAAGATTTCAGAAACAAAACTGTACGTACAGGGTTAAAGCTCGCAGTATACAGTGTAATATAGTGAATATATCGTTGCCTCCTACTGGGAAACGCTTATCATCGCTTGTTATACGGTATACTGCGGGCCTCAAAATCAGTGTCTGAGTTCAATGTTGTAAAGCACTGGAAACGAGGAGAGGTGTTTAGGAAGTTTGAACGGCGCATAATCTTTCACTTTTGAAGAATTTTGCGTTGATCTGCTTACTAATTTTCAGTAGTCAGTTTTAGCGATGCGGGACAATTAAGATCATATCCATACATATACATTTATGTGTTCGTACTGAGTGTGAGTTTGGTGTCAGTTTTAATCTAATTTTGTTTTGTTTTTATTTTTTGCAATTTTTTAATTACAAATTCATTTTGTTTTCTAAAGCAGTTTTTTGTGTGTGTCTTTAGGTCTGTACAGTGTGTGCGCGGAGCGCGCGCCGTGTGTCTGTATGTGTATGTATGTTTGTGTGAGTGTGTGTGTGTTTGTGTGTGTGTGTGTGTGTGTGTGTGTGTGTGTGTGTGTGTGTGTGTGTGTGTGTGTGTGTGTGTGTGTGTGTGTGTGTGTGTGAGTGTGCGTGCATGCGTGCGTGCGTGCGTGCGAACGTTAGGTGTATGTGTGCGTGCATGCGGCACATGTATGTAAACAATTATGCCTGTACGAGAACGAAAGATAAACGAGAGGCAGCATACTTCAGCACATTCAGCCTTAGATTCGAAGTTCTCGTAATTTAGAAATGTCCCTCTACAGAGCCGAGAAGACAGATCGACCATGCTAGCTGAAGGACGGTACCGGAGCAGCTTGGCGCCTACAGGCGCCAAGCTGCTCCGGCACCGTCCTTCAATCGTCACCTGTTGTGGTGTATCAGGACTGCATGAGCGAAATATACACCGGCAAACCACGCGAACCAAAAATCGAAGTACAGGTCACGTTCGACAACATTTCACTCACTTCATGCAGTATCACCAGCTCATGATTTGATCGGGACAGCTCACGGTTAGTGTCAGATCAGATTTGCCAAACTAATCTTCGCAATACCTTAGAGTTTACTTGGTCAGTCAATTTCCAGACGTTAGAACTAACATGATGCTGTCTATCAATGATCAATGAATGAATTAATGAATGAATCAATCAATCAATCAATCAATCAATCTGTTACGTGTTATGTACGAATTATATGTTTTATGTTACGTGTTGAGTCGTAGTCGTAGTATGATATCACACCAGACGCATGATCGTAAGGTTCTTTTAAAGAAACTTCATTCAGCTGCAACCCGTCACACGTGGCTTAAGGAAGACAATACTGGAGTAACAGTTCCAACAATATTTTAATTCAGCGATGCGATCTCCACACAATGCATTCCCAAATGCACCAACACTGATACAATGTCTCCTCTGCAAATGTCAATACTGGCGACACAATGCGCTTCTCACACAACGTACACCACCGTTAAGCTGCGTCTCTCACAAGTACACCCTATACGGGCCACGTACCTACGATAAACTGTGTGTCCCTACAACTGACAATGCATGGCAATGTACACACGTGCTTCCTAGCACCATCTTTTATAGTAAAACAACTTTCCAGAAAAATCTAACAAATTCACACATGGCAACCAATCAGAACGGAACACGTAACTGAAACTCATAAATATTAAATAAAAATAACTTTCTAGAATAACTACAATAGTCTACAAAAATTCGACTGCTAATTTCAGCCCTATGTTGGAAACTCCTGACGCGTTATGACGTCTCACAAAAGTATGGTAGGCAGTTCACGACCTAGTCGGAATTTTCCAAAAGTGTCAGGATCTTTCAAAAACCATACTGACCGGCTGCTAAATTCACGCGTACAGAAACCGCTCGAACAATCTCCGTTGTTTTCTGTGCGCGTGAAGTTAGCAGCCAGTATGTGTTACGAAGAGTCGTGAAACTTCCGGAGATTTCGGACAAGGTCGTGAACTGCCGGTGTAGCGTACTCTTGTGTGACGTCATTACACACCGGGATTTCCCAAAATTGGGGTTGAAATTAGCAGTCGAATTTTGTAGACTATTGTAGTCTATTCTAGAAAGTTCTTTTTCATCAATATTTATGAGTTTCGGTTACGTGTTCCGTTCTGATTGGTTGCGTTGTATGAATTTGCTGTATTATTCTGGAAAGCCAGATACTATAAAAGACTGTGTTTAGAAGCGCGTGTGTACATTGTCATACATTGTCAGTTGTAGGGACACACAGTTTATCGTAGGTACGCGGCCCGTACAGGGATGTACATTGTGAGAGACGCAGCGTAACGGTGGTGTACGTTGTATGAGAGTGACGCAGTGTGTCAAAAGTGTCCAATCTATTGGAGAAGAGATAGTGTACCACTGTGAGTGCTTTTGTGAATGCATTGTGTGGAGATCGCATCGCTGCAATAAAAAATTGTTGGAACTGTTACTCCAGTGTGGTCTACATCCTTGAGCCACGTGTGACGGGTTGCAGCTGAGTGAAGTTTCTTTAAAAGAACCTTACGTGCGTGCGTCTGGTGTGATATCATACTACGACTACGACTCAACACGTAACATAAAACATATAATTCGGTGACGGCAGTTGACCTAATACGGTTTACTTCTAAGAAATTCGAACAATGTGTCAGTTTTGATGTACAGTCAAAAAACTCAGATTTTTGTTCATTAAATGACTGGTTTTACATCCCTAAATGTGCCCCAGATATATTAAGCCCAGTATAAGAAAAAATCATTTTCACGTGAATTGGCCAAGTTTTCAAATCTGAAACAGCGACAGGCACACATGAAGTCATGATGCTTGTCCTCGATATTGGAATCTGCCGGCCGGGGCTCTATTTAGGGTATTGAAAATGGCTTGTTCTTGTCATTTCAATCAAATTTTGACGACTGTACAGCAAAATCGACAAATCATTGGAGATCAGGTTGATATTTGTTCATAAAGTGAAACAGAAATGTGTTTCTTTGCGAAGATATTTGGGGAAAACTTTGTGCGCTCCGATGTTAAACCGCCTATATATGGCTCAATAGCATGATTCTCGCTTTAACTCATTCTACCCCAGATACACCACAGCGAGATATGGATCGACCATGGTAGGTCAAGGGTGATGCCAGAATAGCTTGGCGCCCCTATGGGCGCCAAGCTATTCTGGCATCACCCTTGAACTGTCATGGTCGATCTGTGTCCTGCACTGCACTGCAGTCTTCAGAGGACAACGGCAAAATTTGGGGATTTCGGTCTTGGGGTACAATGAGTTAAGTTATAACTGAACGAGTTGGTTGGCTTCTGAGCCGATAAGCGCGCTTCTGACTCGCACAAGCCGAATTTCGGATATCAACAAGCACTCGTACGGCGCCTGTGAAAAATAACGTATTGACTGTCTTACCAAATCGTGTAGTCTGTAGCCATTTGGATTCTGACGGCAGTGGCAGAATGATGTCCGGATGAACAGACAACCGCAGGAACACGTCCATGCCTTCGCTGACCCCGGTGACGATGAAGTAAGGGAGACAACTGAGCTTAGGCTGTGGCTTGTGTCCAACAGCTGGGTCACCTCCCTTGTTGAAGATCTCGAGGTGCCTGAAGTTGCCTGCACGACACTGTGAATTTGCGAGGTTCTTCCAGAAAAAAACCGGGTTTCTGTAGTTTTTCAGACGTGGTGGTAGTTTCTGTAAAATGACGTCATTCGATTTTTAATTGGGCTACAACAGAAAATAAATATCAAGGCCGTAAACTTCAAAATCGCAGCCTGGCCAGCACACTGACACTACACACATCGATCTCCGCACTGAGCAGTTGTACAGAGAAAGAAAGAAAAACAGGAGTGGAAACTCGAACCAAAATCATGTAAAATTCTAAGAAAATTACAATAAAGAAAGGAACACGCTCTGGAGGGACAACTGCAACACAGTTTATTAACCCCGTTGCTGCCAGTGTTCACTGAGAAATTTCGCGTCTGAAATCACTGCACGCTCATCAACATTCGCGTTAACCCATTCAGCCCTGACGCACTACAGCAGGAGATGGGTCGACCATGATAATTCAAGGGTAGTGCCAGATTAGCTTGGCGCCTGTCGGCGCCAAGCTAATCTGGCACTGCCCTTGAATTATCATGGTCGATCCATCTCCTGCAACTGATGCATAGTCATTAGATGAAGCCTCCAAAATTTGGGAAATACGGCCGTCGGGCTGAATGAGTTGAGATCGCCACTCAAATGGAACCAAAATAAACAGCACAAACAGGAGACATTAGCCCTCTTGAGCCCCCGTGACCGCCAGCCGTCCAAAGAACATGGATACAAAGTATTCGCAGCAAGAGGGATAGATCCTCATCAGCCCCCGCAATTGCGGGGGCTCATGAGGATCTATCCCTCTTGCTGTCGGGTGCTATTTAAATCCTTCCCGTCAGTGAACGGGTTAGACAACTCACCCACTTCATGATGTCAATGTTGCTCCTAAATCGGCGTCTACAGTCAACTTCCTGTACATCTCCATCATCGCCTTCTGGCTCATCCACTTTCTCTTCCTGGACACCCACACGTCTTCCGGCCGCGCGTCCTCCACGGCGCCGCCTTTACCTTCACGCGTCCTCTTGACCTGACCTTGACCTTTACCTTGCTCTGCCGCTTCATCTACCGGGGACTCGCCTTTGATTTTGTCAGACTTTTGACCGCGACGAACTCCGTAGCGTAGCGATCGGTCTTTGCCGTATTCGATCTCCTTGCTGCCGTTCTCCTCGTGAACGTGTCTAGGTTTGGACTTTGAGGTCGTGCCCTTTTTGGACTTTTCCCTCGTGACCTTGTCGCAGTGAAGCGAACATAAAAACGTTTGAAAATACGACTCGAAGCTAGCACAGTTATCCCCCTTGTGTTATAGTTTAAGGTCAGTTGGGGGAGGGGGGGGGAGGAGGAGGGATGGGGGGGGGGGGGCCTCATGATGATCAATATACAGGCCAGCCTCAGCATTACGAACATCAAAATATCGCGAAACAGGATATAACGCAGGTGGGGTCTGCGCCGAGTCCCGAGTCTTACCCCAGTCAGCAAAAAGTCCGCTCGCCGACGTCAGCCTTACCGCGGGCCAGGTATGCCTGACGTCGGCCAGAGGACTTTTGCTGACTGCGTGCCTTGTCTTTGAACACAAGCCAAGAAATGAGTTTCGGAGCACCATGGCGCCAACATCAATAATGCCCCAGTAAGCAAACTTTTAAGGCGGGCCCACAGCGGCCAACGTCGGCCCGAGGGTCCTTTGCTCGCTGGGCCGGTCTGACTTTATGGCTCCCACATCTGGCTATATAAGGAGGCGGACCTGTACTGCATGCATGTCGCGCGTCAAATTGGTCCGTTCAGGTCTGAAGGACTTAAAGTGATTAGGACCTTTCATTCTGGCTGACAAATGGAGAGGTTCCCAGTAAGCAAATGTCATCAAGCCGACGACGGCCGCCGTTGGCCCGCGCACGGCTGTGCGCGGGCCAACGGCGTCCGACGTCAGCCTGATGGCCTTTTGCGCACTGGGTTTTCGCTGATAAAGTCACCGCGGACCCCACCCGGCCATTGTGACAAACGTGTTTCAAACACTGCTACACAGACGGACGGAGGTGAACTGATAAGACCTGTCTCGCTCAGGTCGGCGGCGCTGAAAGGATGAAAACAATCTTGTCGGTACAGCTTTGGGCTAGTCCTTGCCTGTCAAGCTTTGTCGTCATACTTTTTTTTTCTATAGAGAAGTCAATAGAGGGATTTGATTTGATTTGATTTGATTTGATTTGATTTGATTTGATTTGATTTGAATTGAATTGATTTGATTTGATTTGATTTGATTTGATTTGATTTGATTTGATAATCATTCGATACTATCAACTACCGATCAGTCATGGTCCACTTGTACTTATCCCTCTACATGTCCTGCCTGTTTTATTTTTACTTGTAACTTCCTTATGTGTATAATTTGTTTTCCCAAACTTCTGTCTAGCATCTCATCACGCACATAACAAGGTGTACATTTACTTCCCTTATCCGTGCGTCGTGGGTAGAACTTGCACCACACAGTGTACATAGACTGAGCCACATCGATTGTATAGCGCGATTTCTACCCACGACGTTGCGATTAAAGCGATCTGCTCCATGGCAGGCTTGGATATTTGAAGCCGGTTGTCGAACTTGACCGATACAACCGGTTATCAATGCTTTCATACCTCAATTAACCCATTTCATCCGGAGACTGATTTTTTTTTAATTTGCATATTGTCCTATGAAGACTACATTACAGATTAGGTGATAGATCAACCATTTTAGTTCAAGGGTGGCGCCAGAATAGCAGTAGTGTACCAGGTTGAAAAGGGTTAAACTTTACTATCCTTCTTTTCGCAACCCATGTGAGTAGGCTCTTCAAATACAAAACCAGAGGTGACCGTTGTTTTGCGCACGTTAGACCTGTTGTCTGGAACTCCCTACCTATAGACATTAGACATTCTTCCTCATTCACTGCCTTTAAATCTGCCCTAAAGACCCACCTGTTCGATACCCCAATGTAGCTCAGTTCTTTGTCATTATGTACCTGTGTGTGTGTGTGTGTGTGTGTGTGTGTGTGTGTGTGTGTGTGTGTGTGTGTGTGTGTGTGTGTGTGTGTGTGTGTGTGTGTGTGTGTGTGTGTGTATGTGTGTGTGTGTCGCGTGTGTATAACAGAATCCGTTGTTTCTATGGTTTTATACCCTATCCACTCCCAATCTTTATTTGTTAAGCGCTTAGAGCTTATTTAAGGATAAGCGCTATATAAGTATCCATTATTATTATTATTATTATTATTATTATTATTATTATTATTATTATTATTATTATTATTATTATTATTAGGCACACATACCGGAGATCTCCATTACCTTGTGATTGTAGCGGAAGGGACGTTCCTGTTCCGGCACACAAAGTAGAAAAAGAGCAGACAAATCTTTCATTTCAAGCTTTATCATCAGTTCAAAACTAGTCCAGCATTAGTGTAAGACAAGCTATGAACATTTATAAAGAAGACTTTGCAAACTTGAACTATTACTGAAACCCGTTACTGCCTGGAGTAAGTCGTTGAAAAGGTAGAAAAAGTGGCAAAAGTGCTTATGGCCGACGACGGTCGCAGTTGGCCCGCGCACAGCCATGCGCTGGCCAACTGCGGCCGACGTGGGCCCGAGGACCTTTTGGCACGCTGGGATGCGTCAGTCATTTAGCGAAGGTTTATGATGGAGATAACGCACCTTTCAGTGTGTGACATTAACTCGTTCGTGACGTGACCTATACGGATACAGGTAAGCAGTCGATTTTATTATTATTATTATTATTATTATTATTATTATTATTATTATTATTATTATTATTATTATTATTATTATTATTAAAATTAATAGAAGTAAAGGGGAGACAATACTTTTTCTTAGATTTCACCATTGTGTTGTATGCTGAACCGAGTTGCTTCCCTTTAGCAACTTGCTCCGAAGAGTAACTTTTAACATGGGTGAGTTATTTCCTAGAGGCGCCAAATCAGGCACTACCTAGAGGCGCCAAATCAGGCACTACCCTTAAGTATGCATAGTGAAATTCTTACAAGTGCTTAGAAGACCCCCCTCCCCCCTCCCATCCGCATCTCCCACCCCTAAAAAAGAAGCTTATTTTGCTCAGTTCAGAAATGCATGATTAGACACTGAAAAAACCGTCCTTGTCACACTTAGTCAGGACTGACACAGGTCATTTCAGTCATACACCAAAACCCTGATTATTCCCTCGGCCTGATGATATAAAAGAAGATGATCTGTGTCCGCAAGAGGCATATATTCTCACGAGCCCCAGCAGTCGCAGGGGATCATGAGAGTGTATGCCTCGTGCAGACGAAGTGTCCTCAATTTCGACTGACGACTGACCCAGGCTGGGTCATTTGTATTTTCTTCGCTCCGCACGCAACGTTTTACGTCATTGTGAAATGGGAGCTGTGGTCGTGTTTGTCAGCAGAAAAGGGAAGATGGGGAGGGATGCAGGTGGGGGGGGGGCGGGGGTGGAGGGGGGGGGGAGTGACGGGGAAGGGGTGGGGAGGGGAGAGGGAGCGTGAAAGAAGGGGTGTCCAGACTATGTGTGTGTGTGTGTGTGTGTGCGCGCGCGCGCGCGTGTGTGTGTGTGTGTGTGTGCGTGCGTGCGTGTGTGTGTGAGCCTGGTGTGTGTATGTGTGTGTGCGTGTGCGTGCGTGTGGAGGACGGAGGAGGATGGGACGGGGGCGGTGAGGGGGGCGGGTGGGGGGGGGGGTAACTATTGAATCTGGTCGCGAAATAACAGAGGGAGGGGGAGGAGAGGTGGTGCAGAGGGAAGGGGAGCGGGTATGGTCGAGGGAGGGGGGGGGAGAGCATACCCAATGCGCAAGAGAGCATCGGCCCTATGCTCTCTTGCGCACTGGGTACTGGGCCAAGAAGCATGGGGCGCCGGCGGCGGGGGATGAGAGTGAAGGGGGATGATGATTCGGTGCTGATGAGCACGTTTTGGGGCCACCTGTAAGTTGGTGTCTCATACCTGTTATATTACATTATTTCATATATACTGGGGAGCAAAAGAAATGCGACACTTTTGGAGTCACCGGAAACACTTCAGCGTTTCCGATGATTAAAATTTTCGCATTTTATTTTGTTTTGTTGGGTGGTTTTGCTCGTCATTATAGTGTGCTGTCTGTACTTCAAAAGAACTGCTCAAGAAACTGTGTCTACACATTACTGCACACACACACACACACACACACACACACACACACACACACACACACACACACACACACACAAACACACACACACATACACACACACACAATCACGCCAGCTGACGCAGTGTGTGTTTCTGCAATCCTCGTTAATTCAACACCACTCCCCCCCACCCCACCCACCCACCCACCACCCCCCCCCCCCCCCCCAAAAAAAAAAAAAAAAAAAGCTGTCGCAAGGTCTATGGATTCAAAGTGGTGTAAGCAAGAGGCATGATAGATCCTCTTGAGCCCCCGCAACTGCGGGGGCACATGAGGATCTATACCTCTTGCAGCTGGGTGGTATTTAAATTTTCTCGGCGCTAAATGTGGTAAAGCGGCTATAACACAAGGAGATCCAGATTTGTTTGTTTGCTCTATCCGGACATTTTTATTACGCGAATTAATTACATACATGACCCTTATCACTCGGAATACACCAGTGCGTGAAATAAGTTTGACTAACATAGTTCAAGGGGAGTGCCAGAATAGCTTGGCGCCTAAAGGCACCTGTAATAAGCGACTGACATTATTACCAGCAAAACCGTTGCTGTCTGCGCTCCCGTGTGCTGGTCTGTGATTTTTGTACCTTAACGGCTTACGCCGTTAGGTCCAAAGTCACAGACCTGCACACATATTTTTGATGCTGATGTGCTGGTCTGTGATCAGTATACTTTCTTTTGCTCGTTAGTATATTCATGTCAGTCGTAGAACACGTCGGCTCTAGCTTTTTCTCCTGGAAGACCGTAAACTGTGCACACCTGGCGCACAGGTGTAAAAGATTAAAATCTCCCCCACAACACTATCATTGTTCGAAAAGAGTGGAAAAGGGGGGGGGGGGGTGAATGAGGCGTGGGGATGTGTGACGATGAAACTGACAGTGATGGGGAGGCTGGCTGCATCCGGCGTACACAGAAGACTTGACTCACACATCAGTTTCAACACCTGTCCTTTTACTGCTGAAGCCAGCACAGTAAAAAAAAATTAAAGTACCTTTACGCGTAAATATGAAGACACATTTCAGCGGCACCATTTGTGTTTGTTATGCCTTGTCGACACACCTAATGAACTTTGACAGCAGTTGGGACACGCAGCAAAACTGAGCACACGCGTAATCGCACTTATTTGTATTCTGCACAGCCGTTAGAGTGTCAATCTATTTTTAGTTGTTTCTCGTACTGAAAGCGTTGTATTTATAGAACGGAGTGGAGTCCATTGTCAAATTACTTGAAATCGAATGACGACGTGTGCTGAACTGGATTGTCCTGTGTCTAAATGAACCATAGCTAGACCTGTGTGCAGCGTTTCGCAACCATCTGTTAGAGAAGTGTTTCTTTGAACAGTTACGGCGGTAGTGGGCCTTTAAATATTATTTAAATGATGCACTATGGCCTTTAATAAACCTATGAAGCCCAGACCTCCGAGGAGAAATGCGTTCAGTGTTGTTCGGTTTTTGTGTGTATATCATTATCTCAGTTGTCTATTGTTTTTTTTTTTTGTTTTTTTTTTTTGTCTTGTCTCGTCTCGTCACGACACGTCACGTCACTACCATTGCATTGCCTCGCCTTGCCTTTCCTCGTCTGGTCTGGTCTTCTCTTGTCTTGTCTGGTTTTGTCTCATCTCTTCTCGTCTCGTCTCGCCTATATAGTTTGGTAGGTCTTGCCTGATCTGATATGCTCTGATTTCGTCTGGTCTCGTCTGATCTCGTCTTGTCTTGTCTTGTCTCGTCCTGTCTTTTTTTGAGTCCTGTCTTCGCTTCTCTTTGTGTATCTACTTCACCTCGCAAAAAAAAAAAAAAAAAAAAAAAAAAAAAAAAAAAAAAAACTTCCGAGCAAAAGAAATGCGACGCCATCGCAACGTGTTTCCGATGATTGCGATGATGTCGCATTAATTGTTTTGCTCGCCAGTATACAAGGACAAACAAGGCTGTAGATAAACTACAAGGTATCCTCCTGCACTTGACACGAGCTTGAAAATGATGAAGATCTTCTCAGCAACTCTTTGTCGCTTTCGCAAAGTCATGTCACTTCACATTACTCTCGTGCATCATCACGTCTTTCCTTCTTCAGTGCAAAACATTCTGGTTGGCTAATCGGGTCCTCCTGGGTGTTGTGCTTTTTTTTTCCCACCTAAAAGTGGTGTAAAAAGACGGCAGACTGAAAGGGACGATAATCTTTGCAACAACCGGTTGTCAAAGTCGCAAAGTCACGTTCGTTTAACTCATTGTGCCCGAGGTACGAAATATCAACTTTTTGGAGTTATCCTCTGAGGACTGCATTACAATTCAGGACTGAGACAGATCGACCATGAGTGTTTAATAGTGGTGGCAGAATAGCTTGGCGCCTATACCAAGCTATTCTGACACGACCCTTGAAATCATCGCCGAGCCATATTTTGCTCTCATGTTTCGCGAGCAGAACGAGTTAACAATGAAATTGCTCAACCTGTCTTCCTGAAGACATTTACACATTTAGACACCACAGCACGGGGTGGATTTTAGCTCAAGGGTAGTGCCAGACTAACTTGGCGCCTGAGGAGGCTCCAAGCTAAACTGGCTCTATCCTTGAACAGTCACTGTCGATCCTTCTTTTAAAAAAAGTTCCAAAGTTGCAAAAGTCGGTGTACGTTGTAAAAGGAGATAGTCCAAACTTATTGGTTGTTTGGTTGGTTGTGATTGGTTGGTTAGTTGGGTGCGTGGCTGGTTAATTGGCTGGCTGGCTGACTCGTTCGCTGCTTGGTTGGTTTGGGTGGGTGTACGGGTGGGTGGTTAGTTGGTTGTCTCGTTGACTGGCTGTTCGGTCGGTTTTTGTTAGCTGATTTACTAAGTCGGCGGCTGGCTGAGAGACGTGTGTACATAATGGACTGCAAAGTCGTGTTATGTACGAGTACGGTATGTCGAACAAGTAAAGACGCCAACCTTCTCAAGCATCCTTTTGTCAATGTCAGCGGGTCACGTCTTGTCATTGGATTATCTTCCGTGCAATTTGTGAAAATTGTGACACTCTTCCTTCTTTAGTGCAGACCACTTGAGCCGGTCTAGTTCGACGTTTGGTTGCTTGCTTGGTAAGCTGGTTGGTTGATTAGGCGTCGTTTAACCCCTTCACTGCCGAGAAAAGCGAACACGATCAAACTGCAAGAGTCATAGATCCTCATGAGCCCCCGCGACAATTTGTATCCATGTTTTTGGACAAGCCATGGCCTTTGAATGAACAACAAGATGAGGATTTTATCCCCAAAGTCTACCGTATTGTTTGGAGCTCAGATGCGTTTATCTTTTAGGGACATTCAGAGTTGTTCATATTTTTAGGCTTATTATGCTAATCCATTTCCCTTCTATCTAAGCCAACCTTTGATCAACACACACGTCGGCGCACACAAATAAAGACGGACACATGCACGGCGCTTCCCGCCAATAGTACGCTCTGTGGGCTTGTGTAGCGACAGGAATCCATCTCCTTCTACTCTAACCCACCCTCTGATTCACACAATGGCACACAGAAATAAAGACGAACACACGGCGATTCCCGCCATTCGTAAACTCTGTGGTCTGGCGTAGCATAGCTATTCTGAAGAACAATGATAGCACGAGCAGCGAAATGACGTCAAGTCAAGCTTCACGTCTTGGCATCATTAGTCCCACGACGCCGTGTTCATAGTGACGACGCGACGTTATACGTCACCTATCGCAGTACTAACATTTGGCGTATCAGACAATCAATTTGCAATTTTCTTGCTGATTTTCACGCCTAGGGCTTACAGGTCACAATTTGACCTAATCCTAGCCCAGGGCCGAGTCAAACAGCAGGCGTATGCAAACGCTGTTTATGAAAAATCATGTGGGTATTAATGAGGAGATAGTTTTTCCGTAAAAGAAAAATTAAAGTTATGTTAGCTGTTTTACAAATGACTCCGAAAAAGTGGTGCAGAAAACTGTCTGATTTTCACACATAGGGCATATAGGCCACAATTGACCTAATCGTACACGACAACCGAGACAAACTGCAGGCTTATGTAAATACCGTATACAAAAAAAAAAATCATGCGATTATTAATGAGAAGATTGTTTATTAATGAGAAGATTGTTTATTTTTCGTAAAGAAGATTCAATTGTTTTAAGATTAACCCATATAATTCGTGAAATTAATCCCCAAACGTGAAAATATATTTTTAAAAAAATATTTAATTATCACTCAAAAAGTTCTAGAGGTACAAGGCTGATTAACGAACTCATTCAATGTGTCTCTTTTATCTAGCTATACGCAAAATATCTAGTAAAAATAATAAAAATGACGGACTCCAGTGTGGATCAATCGCTTTTTTGTGAAACGGCCATTTGCTCGCCAATATCATCTTAATCAAACCATTGTGAAAAATAGGTCCCGAGATAATTCTTTTAGAGACAATAATATCCTAAAATTTCAAGCTTGTCCGTCCTCAAACGCGTCCTCTAGTCGCTGTCACATCCTCAGTCACACACACACACACACACACACACACACACACACACACACACACACACACACACACACACACACACACATTACATACATACATACACACATACGGCGGATTGGCGCCAAAAAGACGTTCTCTAGCAAGGTTTGAGTAGCTAGACCTGACGTCATTTTTATCTTGTTACTTCTTTGCCAGAATTTCTGCGCCGCACGCCAAAAACGTCATGTGCACGCTCCGGAATGAGCTCCGACCCAGCCCCATTTCAAAGTCTACCGTATTTTTTTTTTTAATCTGGTAGACAAAAATGTACGTACAGTGGCGGGGAAGGGGTTAAAGAGACTCTGGCAATCCACATGCACTTTATGGTAAATTCAAACCCTGCACCGGTATGTCGTCTTTATTAACTAAGCAGTTTTCAAATTTAGGAATTCTGACCTTATTAGCTACAGGGCCCATTGCAGTAAGTAACCCCTTCACTTCCAATGGATGCAGACCGTGTTTCCCAAATCTTCGTAAATACAACAGCAAAGGCCGTCGAAGGAACTTGGATTTAGAGTGGTCTAAGCAAAAGGCATAGATCCTCATGAGCCCCCGCTATTGCGGGGGCTCATGAGGATCTATGCCTTTTGTCCTGGGTCCTTTTCTCAGCAGTGAACGGGTTAAAGGCGACTCCCTGCCCTCCGACACACCCTTGCGGAATAATGCCCTGATACCTTTCTCTACCCTGTCCCGTCGTGTCGATGAAATCTTCAAAGAAGTACCCAACGGAGAAAGAAACACGCTTAGAAAGACGGGTACAACACAATTTATTAATATTTCGGGTAAATACCCTTTGTCAAAATAGACAAACAAACAAACAAACAGAGAGATTAGCCGCTACTTATCTTCATTGGCAGAAAGAATGTGGCAACTGAAGGAGGTGACGTAAAAGAAAGAAAAGGAAGAACAAAAGTGCGGAAAAAGTAAAAATGACGTCAACGAAAAATCGTAAGAGAGAAACTCGGAAAGAACCTGAACACGAGAGACAAGAGTGTGTGCAAGCACGTGTAGGAGCGAGCGAAAAAAAAAGGCGTGTAAATGAGGCCTCTCTCTCTCTCTCTCTCTCTCTCTCTCTCTCTCTCTCTCTCTCTCTCTCTCTCTCTCTCTCTCTCTCTCTCTCTCTCTCTCTCTCTCTCTCTCTCTCTCTCTCTCTCTCCCCCCCCTATTTTTTGAGTTACCCTTGAAGACGGTTTCACAACTACCTAATCTCCACTTATACCAATATTCTCTTACTGAATTTGATTATTTGCTTTGTTTTCATGACTTATTACTTGTTGTGTACCGTGCTAAATGCTGGGGTTTTTTTCCCGGGGGTACTCCCCGTTCGTTTTCCTTCTCTTTCTCTCCGTCTCTCTCTCTCTCTCTCTCTCTCTCTCTCTCTCTCTCTCTCTCTCTCTCTCTCTCTCTCTCTCTCTCTCTCTCTCTCTCTCTCTCTCTCTCTCTCTCTCTCTCTCTCTCTCTCTCTGGCCTCATCTACACGCCTTTTTTCTTTCGCTCGCTCCTGCACGTGCTTGCACACACTCTTGTCTCTCGTGTTTAGGTTCTTTCCGAGTTTCTCTCTTACGATTTTTCGTTGACGTCATTTTTACTTTTCTTTCTTTTACGTCACCTCCTTCAGTTGCCATATTCTTTCTGCCAATGAAGATAAGTAGCGGCTAATCTCTCTGTTTGTTTGTTTGTCTATTTTGACAAAGGGTATTTACCCGAAATATTAATAAATTGTGTTGTACCCGTCTTTTCTAAGCGTGTTTCTTTCTCCGTTGGGTACTTCTTTGCATATTACACGCTTGGCAGTCACCTTTTTGGTCTGGATTGATGAAATCTTCAATTAGCGAAGCACCTGCGCGTGGCATTGCCTTCCTCCTGTGTCCCAGTTTGAGATTGGAGTGACCAGAGTTGACTTTATGAGAATAGACGCTTTATGAGCCCCTCACGGTTGCAGCGGGAGGCGTGGGTTCCCATGAGGCCCTGCGGTCGCAGGGGCTCCTGGAGGGATTTGAGTTAACAGCAACACGTGCGAGTTGATGCTTTTCGCTCCATGTCCTGGCCTGAGTGTAAGCATGTCTTCAGGTGAGCGATGGGTTTACCTGCACGGTTAATTGCTCTCTCTCTCTCTCTCTCTCTCTCTCTCTCTCTCTCTCTCTCTCTCTCTCTCTCTCTCTCTCTCTCTCTCTCTCTCTCTCTCTCTCTCTCTTGTGATTTTTGTGCGGAGCACATTGCAAAAGTAAGACGTGTACAAGATTCGCAATACAACAAAACTGCCGCAGTTAGTCAGTTCTTCACACACACACACACACACACACACACACACACACACACACACACACACACACACACACACACACACACACACACACACGCGCACACACAAACGGAACAAAAAATAAGAAGAAGAAAAAAATTCTGCTCCTGAGACACAGAACAGTGACTTGAACGAGCTGAAACGAACGTGCCAACAAAATGAATTCAACCTTCAAGACTATAAGCTTTGCTTTTAAAAGCTGTAGACAAGCATCAAGACAGAAATATACAGGCTGAAAAAGTCTACTAAAAAAATAATAAATAAAATAAAATAAAGATGTATATACTATATCAGACGGCGATATCCTTGACAGCAAGAGGCATAGATACTCATGAGACGCTGCAGCTGCAGGGGTTTAGGAGCATCTATGTCTCTTGCAGATGGAACGAGCTGGCAGAGAGAGTGAACAGAAAAAGCATGAGATTGCATCAGCTGCCAATAACTTCGCTTTTGCCATCTGCCTGCCACGAAAGAGATGTGTGCTTGTCTGTGATTTTGGACCTTACGCCCAAGTGACGTAAGGTCCAAAATCAGAGACCAACACACACATATGTTTGGGTTTGTTTACGGCCTGCGCATGTCTAGCAGACAAAGTTTTTTGTTGTTGTTGTACAATACAGGTTTTTCTTTCACTTATTTGTGCAAAAAAAAAAAAAAAAAAAAAAAAAATCACTGCTGTTTTCTGCATGCTTTCAAGGTCAAAAGCAACGAAGACTTTTTCTGCTTCTATTGTCCAGCCAGTGAGTCAAGTCCCTCCGAAAGATCTGTCCCAAGCTGACTTACTTATAAACTTAACTAAAGTTTGCTGGTTGTGCTGTTAGTGAAATAATTTGCCTGACTCATTCAGCCCCGACGCCATACAGCAAGTGATAGATCGACCATGGTAATTCAAGGGTAGTGCCAAAGCTTATTATGGCACTACCCTTGAATTATCATGTTCGATCCATCTCCTGAAACTGGTACATGCTTGGCATGTGACACCTCCAAAATTTAGGAGTACGGCCGCGGTGTTAAATGGGTTAACTATAGTTTGTTGGTGGTGCTGTAGAGGTGCTTTACATGTAGGGAAACGCACCTTCACGCTCACTATGCATGTCGCAGACTCTAACCGTGTGTTTTACTGGCGGCTAAGATCATTGACAACCATATAGGTCAGGCTAGCGCTGGTAGAACAGTACACATGTGTACTTGCCTTCATCGTCCAGTCAGTTGGTAATCCCAAAAAGTAAAGCTGAATACGACTGAAATCGACAAGCCTAACAACACAATGGTTGTCACTGATCGGCGGTAACGAATTAAGGGAGACAACCCCCGACCCCCCCACCCCCACCCCCCAAAAAAAAAAGAAAAAAAAGAAAAAAGAAAAAAAAGTAATAATAATAAATAAATAAATAATAAAAATAATAATTAATTAATTAATTAATTTAATTAAATTAAATAATAAATAAATAAATAAATAAATAATAAATAATAAATAAAATAAAATAAATAAAAATTAAAAAAACAACTAACAAACAAACAAACCAAAAAAACACCGTTACAAATCGATTGGTTCAGACATGCTTAACCCCTTCACTGCCGAGAGAAAAGTTAACACAACCAAACTGCAAGAGACATAGATCCTCATGAGCCCCCGCGACTGCGGGGGCTCACGAGGATCTATGACCCTTGCTGAGGCCAGTTTGCACCCATGTTTCTTAAACCGTTTTTGCCTTTTGGTCGTTCCACGAACAGAAGATTTCAGAAACAAAAATGTATTTACAGCGGCAGGGAAGGGGCTAAAAACGCGTCCTACGTGCAGTGTGACTTACGCCAGTCTTGTATTGCGTCATGTCGACCTGTGAAGTGACGGTTCCCACAATATCCTCAACTCATTCAGCCCGAAGCACGTATTTCTCAAATTTTGGAGGCGTCATCTAACGACTATGCACCTGTTGTAGGAGATGGATCGACCATGATAATTCAAGGGTAGTGCCAGATTAGCTTGGCGCCTGTCGGCGCCAAGCTAATCTGGCACTACCGTTGAATTATCATGGTCGACCCATCTCTTGCTGTAGTGCGTCAGGGCTGAATGAGTTAATGCTCTTGGTCAAGTGAGACTTAACACATTCGAGACGTGTCGCATCCGGATTTGCAGGCTTTATGCACGTTGCGGCACGTCTCGAAAGAGTTAACCAAGACGGGAAAGGCAGCGTCGAGTGCTCTGTAGTGCTCTAGATCGATCTGACCATGGACAGCCTCCAGCTTCTGAAGACAGCCTGCTGAGGCTCATAAACTATATATATAGAGTCACACTGGTCTTGTATGCGTAAACAAGTCTATGTAGGAGTATTTGTTCCGGTCTGTGTCTGTCATCGCTGCAGGTTATAAAGGTCAAAATCAGTTGATCAGTCAAGATCATACTACTGCGCGTGCATATTGGAACATGTGTACTAGAATGTTTTTGCTTATTAATATTTTTTATGTATAAATCCTTATGTCAGTATTTTTGTGTATGCTTTTGAGCCAGGTTACCTGAATTGCCCCAGTGTGTGATTAATACTGTGCTTTCTTCTGTTTTGTTTTGCATCGTTTTGGTTTGGTTTGGTTTGGCTTGGTTTGGTTTGGTTTGGTTTGGTTTGGCTGGTTGGTTGGTTTGGAGTTTTTCTGTTTGTTTGAGGCTTTTTTGTCGTTGCTGTTGGTGTTTGTTTGTTTGTTTTGTTGTTGTTGGTTGGGTTTTTTGCGGGTATTTTTCGGGGGGTGGAGGGGGGGGGGTGAGGGGAGAGGGGTTGGGGGGGGGGGTGAGTTTTTTGTATCATTGGTGTTCTTTTTAATTTTATTTTTCTGATCCGCGATGTCTTACCCTGCCAAAAACTAGCATCAGTTCGGTCGAAAACTTGGGAATGATGTGACAGTTGGGGTCACCGCACTAAACATGTATGATTCCTACTTCTCTATGCACGATTACGACCAAATCGTGTTTTCTTGTCTTTGATCGCAAATTAAAGTTATTACAGCTACTTTGTGCGCACTTCAGTATCGTTCGCGAAATTTTACCATTTCAAAAGGCATAGATCCTCATAGGCCCCCGCATCTGCGGAGGCTCATGATGATCTATACCTTTTGCTGGTGGTCCTCTAGCTCTGCCGCCGTGTACGTTTGTGCTCTTCAATCATAAGAAGGCTGTGAGGGGACTTGAGTTTATATTATGGTCGTGGCATACAAACACTCCAAACACTTCACTTGACTAAGGTCAGAATATTTGACATGTTCCAGCTGAAGTGTATGGCGCCATGCTCTCTAAATATGAGAGAGAGAGAGAGAGAGAGAGAGAGAGAGAGAGAGAGAGAGAGAGAGAGAGAGAGAGAGAGAGAGAGAGAGAGAGAGAAGCGGTGTGCACCTAGCACGATCAGTCAATGCCCTCAACAGAGCAACATTTATCGTTATCACCTCACGTGTGGCAACAACATAAAGTGATAATATGCGTGATAATATAATAGCAATGTCATGTGCAAGCTGTGACTGCATAGTTTTTATGTGTGGATGCATGATATTTATATGTTTATTACTGAGACAGGAGGGTGTAATTTCTCATTTAATGGGATTAATACGTTATTTGAATCGTTGAATCTTTCAATCAGTAATCAGTTTAGTTCTTGAAACGAAAATCATATATGTGCTCATTCGTGGACATTCATAAGGTGACCTAAGTAGTAGGTTCGGGAAGCCCACTGCTGATCACTCGTGTGCCGTGGATGGTTAAACCCCGAACTAATCAAGTAGGAACAGACGCTGGTAAGACAATGGTCAACCAATTTTCAGATCCATCGATACTGACGAGCAAACGAAATGCGTCATCGTTCGAGTCATCGGAAACACTGACGTGTTTCCGATGACTCGAACGATGTCGCATTTCTTTTGCTCGTCAGCGTATATTGACCTTTACCAGGGATTGCCCGTATGCGCTCCACTCTAGACTCCCAAGAACTAATCAGACTCGATACTGTTCCGGTGTGGCCGTCAAGTCCGTCGTCACTGCATTTCTTCACCCTGTCAACAGTATACAAAACAATACACTGAAATGTGATACGAGTGTCCAAGTTTTGTGGCCCAAAAATAGGTTAACTCTTTCGAGACTTGCCACATCCGTCGAAAGAGTCAACCCATACAGCGCCAGCTGTCGCAGACTGTGTCTCTGCAATCTTCGTTAATTTAAGACCACAAAAACAAAACCTAGCTGTCCCAGGAACACGGATTAAAAGTGGTGTCAGCAAGAGGCATAGATCCTCATGAGCCCCCGCAACTGCGGGGGCTCATGAGGATCTATACCTCTTGCAGTTGGGTGGTGTTCAATTTTTCTCGTGACTGAACGCGTAGCGTTTAATATGTTTTTTTCAAACCTTTATTGTCCAGATATGGGAAACTTTGCGGGCTGCTTTCCCAGTTCAGAAAAATCGCGTCACCACAAAGCATCGCCAGTTTAACCCACGGCCTGCATGGCATTCATTGATCTTAACTAATTTCCCTACCAGTAGCGCATAATGTTTTTGCACAGTTAAGCTTAAAAATTGTCTAGTATTAGATCTTTAAAAACACATCGTTTAAAAATGTATATGACCTGATAAGGTAAAGAACATTAAGCACGACATATAATACCATGACAATCTTCATTTTCACAACTTGAAAATAGACTTACTTTCTTTTTTTTCGTGACAGAACAGACATGATCATACACGTACAAATGTCAGCTGATCACCAGCACATTTGTCTAAAATCAGCAAGTTGTGAAGAGACATTAAATAAAATTCATTCATTCATTCATTCATTCATTCATTCATTCATTCATTCATTCAAACAAATCAATTTAGTTCAGTTCAGTTCAGTTCAAATCGAATCAATCAAATCAGCAGTTCAATTTAGTTCCGTTCAGTTCAGTTCAAGTCAATTCAGTTTACTTCCGACGGATCAGTTTAGTTCAGTTCAGTTCAGTTCCATAAAGTTCACATATCCCGTAAAGGGAAAATAAAAACAAATACACAAGTAATATGCGGCTGAGTATCACTGGAGCCAGATGCACTCTAACCTAAGTCGTTGATACACTTTCAGATAACACGTAGGTCCTAATCACCACACGTCTGCTAGAGGAATAGATCCTCATAAGCCCCCGCCATCTGCGGGGGCTCACGACGGTGGGTCTATGGTGCCTCTCGCTTGCTTTACTTGTACTCTGTGTCTCACGGATATAGAAGGACGTATATGTATTATACGGTTTCCACTCAGTGACACATCACTTGAGTGGGCACCGCGAAACCGGGACTTCTTGTAAGCAGATCCATGATGAAGGTTTTAGGCGTGCCAAAAACTTTGTCTTGTTTTGTGATTCTGGAGAGAACACGGTCCCTCTGCAAGAAGCATAGATCATCATGGGCCCCCGCATTCGTGGGGGCATATGAGGATCTATGCTTCTTGCTGACTTGACTGTATATCCGCATTCTCGGAGTCAATGGGAGGGGCGGAGGAATCTTTTGGTCAGAAACGGCTTGTAATACCGGGCTCGCATGTCAAGTACGTGGTTTCATTAGCATTTTAGGAAGAAAAAACACAAAAAAATAGATTCATGCTCACTGATTCTCATGAGCTCATGCACAGGGCAGGTTGATAACATCTTATTTTGCCTCTTGTTGGGCGTGTATTACACAAGACTGAGGTCCTTATAAATATTACGACTCAGCCGGTATAAAATCCAAACCAAAAGATGACTGCCAAGTGTATAAAATGCAAAACACACCCCACGAAGAAAGAAACACGCTTAGAAAGGCAAGCACAAAAACGATAAGTATTCCATTGTATTTCTTTTGGTATGTATATTCTGAAATTTAATAAACTTGCAACTGTACTTTTTAAGCGTCTTCCTCTCTTTGTTGGGTATTTCTCAGCCAATATAGACTCAGAGTCAAACGGGCGCTGGGGCAGCGGGGGGAAAAAACACGCAAATAAGAAAACGGCAGAACACACAGGCATTATGGGCTAAAACTACACCTGTGTTAATAATGTGCACTGCAAAAAGAAATAGAAGTAATGTTTTAAAAAGCTGATAGTGAAAGCTGTGGGGAAATAAACTCGCCTCTTTTATGTCCGTATTTCGGCGTAACATATAACTCAGATACACTGTTTAGCAGGCAAACGGCATGCACGTATCACTGCGAGATGCATATGTTGGAGTGCTCATAAGGATCTATGCCTTACGCAGATTGTCTTTAGGAGCATGTCCCTCAAGGAGACTGATTTTGTTATCGTCAAACGTTTTGTCAAACTTGCACACGGATTACAAGTTCTTTATCAGAGCATAACATTATCACATCGGCTGGTGACTAATTTGCAAACATTTTCCTCCACAACAGCCCATCCGTTCCCAGGTGCAAGAGGCAGATTCTGAGCCCCTGCAGACGCAGGGGCTCATGACAATCTATGCCTCTTGCTAACCCTCATTTACATTTATATCTATATTCCTCAGACTGGGAAAGACGTAGAGTTTAATTTTTTTTAATTTTTAATTTTATATATATATATATTTTTTTTTTTTTTTTTTTTTTTTTTTGTTGCTATCACTTGATCACGTGAATTAGTTTACTACAGGGCACAGCTTGCTTTAGGGTATGACTCATAGCTTAGACCTCGAGCAGCCTGAAGTGCATGCCCGGCAAGCAAAAAGCCACCAGGCCACCGTTAGCCGATGTCGGCTGTACGCCGCGGTACAAACTGCTGTCGGACCGACGACCAACTGCGTACTGGGTGTCTAGTCCAAATCTCTTTTTTATGCCACCAGACATTATGGCGGTGTTGTGACGTTATTTATAAGTCTCAAAGCACCTGGAGGGCTTAAAAATGAAAGATGTTGTGCACACAAACTTACCTGGCAGGTTTTAAAAAGTAAATAGCTCTTTTTACACTCGCCGGCTGTATACCTCCATGCAGCAAAACCAGACTGTGACATTCTGTAGTACATGCTGTGTAGTTTGTAGCTCCTTGGCTCAGTGCCTGCAGCGTTTTTTGTCGCGATGATTCCTGCCGGAATCATCGCGACAAAAAGCGCAACCGACAGCCGAAGGGTTAACCGTTTCGCTTGCAAAGGAAGCACTGAATGCACTACCAAGTTGACTGTGATTCCGCTAAGGCAGTGCATGATTAGTAGGTAGATGAGGTTTGAATCTGGGCTAATTTAAAGATGACCAAAGATCTCAATAGTTTGCAAGCTTTCCAGGGCATTATGCAACTCTATCGTGCAAATAGCCGGAGAGGACACGCACGAACGCACACACAAGCACACACACACATGCAACCATACACACACATGCAACCACACACACACACACACACACACACACACACACACACACACACACAGAACCACACACACACACATACACACATGCAACCACACACATGCAACCACACCGTCACACACACACGCACACGCACGCATGTACGCAAGCACGCACACACACACACACACACACACACACACACTCGCGCGCGCGCGCGCACGTACGCACGCAGGCAAGAAAGGAAGCGCGCGCACACGCACGCACAAGCACATACACAAACGCACGCAAGCTTGCTCACACACACACACACACATGCACACACACACGGAGTGGATACACATTTGTAGCAAGAAGCATAGATCCTCATAGCCCCCCTCCCTTCCCCCTGCCCCCTCCCGTCCACCCACCCCCTCCCCATACTAATCCCGCCGTGGTGGCCCAAGCGCATGTATGCCCAAGAGCCGGCATGTATGCTTCTTCGTGACTTTCTTTTGTATCCACCTTCTCGGAGTAAGAAGGGAGAGGGAACCCGTGATCAGAGCTTTGTTGAAAAATAATAAATGTGTAAACCCAAAGAGGAAATTAAAAAGTGGGCTCATGCGCAATTAACCCTTTCACTGCCAGGAGGCTAGAAGTAGCGTCTCTCATTAATACCTTCACAGACTCATCGCTTCACGACAATACCGGCACTGACGAAGCCAGCAAGAGGCATGGATCCTCATGAGCCCCCGCGTATGCGGGGGCTCATGAGGATCGATGCCTCTTGCAAATGGGGGCTGTTATTGTGCCCCAGCAGTGCAATGGTTAAACACGAGTGTATTTAAGTGCAGAGCAACAGCCACACTCAAAAACTGCTCGGCGGGGCATGTCACACAGCCTGACTTTAGTCAGAGGTAAACAGTTTAGCAGCGTTCTTTGTTGTTGTTCTAAGCCGCTCCAACTCCGTCATTAAATTCCTCGTCTTAAAAAGCGGCGAGTTGGGGGTAAAAAGAGAAACTTCTTTTTAACCCGTTGTGCCCCGAGGTCAAAATTTTCATGTTTGGAGAGTCGTACTCCCTGAGAAATATCGACCATGATAGTCACGTTCAGTCAAGGGTGGTGACAGAACAGCTTGGCGCCTGTGGGCGCCAAGCTTTTGTGGCACCTCGCTTGAATAGTCATAGTCGATCCATGTCTTGGCCGTGTGGTGTGTCGGGGCTGAATGAGTTAACCCATTTAACTTTCGTCTTTAAGATACAATACCACTGACATAGGGACACAGATTGGCCGTCATAGTTCAAGGGCAGTGCAAGATTAGCTTGGACAATGCACCATCGTAAAATTCTCAGCGAGTCAGTTCCCTGCAGACGTAGCAGGAACAGGACGTGTGTTCCCTGGTGACGTACATTTTTGGGGTAGATTTAATTAATTTTCACAGCCTCCTAAGCTAACAACCATAGATAAATTGGGTATCGTTGGAAGAGCATTATTGTAAGCACATGCAACAAAAAACCCAGATTTACTCACCATCATGGCAGAAAAATGTATTCCACAAGCAAAGAAAACACACACGATATCTGTCCCTTCTTGAATCACAATTTTACGAGCTAAAAATCACTGTTGAAACCGCGCTCATGAGGATCGAACAAGCTCATCATCAGAGACGATCCAAGGCACGTTGTCGGCTACTTTGGCCTTGTTCCGACACCATCTGACAAGGGCATTCACTTTCAGATATTTTGTAAATGGTTGGTGAAACATATTATAGTGGTTGCTTCCGTGGATAGCTGTGCTTCATGCGATTTTTTTAAAAACGCAACCCTAGAATACTAGCGACTCGTCTATAGACGGCACGAGCATTAACGCTATAACGTAAGCGTTTCGATGGTTAAGGGTTTGTTTGGGATAACACTAAACCGGAAGCGTTCCGATGGGAAAGAGTTAAGTCTTGACATTCTGTGTGTCGATTTTGAAACAGCGGGGAGGGGGGAGGGGGGTGCGGGAAGGGGGTGGGGTGGGGGTGGGAATAAATAATTAATTGTGTCATAATTGTCTTTGTTTGTATATTCTTTGCATTTTATATGCTTGGCAGTCACCTGTGCCTTCTGGGTTTCTTGATATTCGGGCACTGCTCTTGAAATATATTATAACCAATCTATCTTCCACGCCTTGCGTCATTAGCGGAAAAAAGCCACCAATAAGCGTGAATAACCTAAACCCTCCATTGCCCGAGAAACACTGAACGCACCAAACTGCAAGAGGTATAGATCCTCATGAGCCCCCGCAGTTGCGGGGACTCATGAGGATCTATACCTCTTGCTGGCGCCTCTTATGTGTATCCACGTTCCTTGCACAGTTGGGGCTGTCTGGCGTGGATTTAGCACAGGTTTCAGAACAACAGTCTGCGTTCACGGGTAGAGAAGGGGTTACACTTTATGCGGCCATAAAATTGTAAATAAAGTTTGACGTATGCACCATTTCCTGTTTCTAGAGTGCAGTGGTTAGCCCTTTGGATATCGGTAGCGCTTTTTTGTCGCGATGATTCCTGCAGGAACGAAGGAACAAAACGAACGAAAACACGTTCAGTTATCCAGACAGTTTTGAGACAAGAATGAAAATGTACTCGTACGTTTCATTTTTTTCAGATATTGAAAAAGTCAACATTAAAAAAAGAAAAGAAAAAAAATAAACAGCCTAGAACGAACATGGTAAAAAGGACTTCAAGCCATCCGGTCCGTGGCGCAGCGGTAAAAGCGCCTGCCACCAGTGCAAGAGGTGCGAGGTTCGATACCTGGTTCCGGCGTTGGACTTTTATCCTCTAGTAAGTGTCACCGTTGATTCAGGCGGACCGTCGGGGGTTCTTTCTCCGGTTACTGCGGCTCTTCCTCCCCCACGACTTTGGTATCAATTTCAGCCCACTTAATCAAATTTCAAATATAAACGATTCGAATTTCCAAAACTTCGGTAGCTCGCTTGAGCTTGCCTATAGCACCACGTGAATGTTCTGTGTTTATGTACAGTGTTTGAGGGAATGCGCGTGATTCGCGTGAGCGTGCTTGTTGGGTTCATTTCGCGGCGGCGCTTTGAGCCGATTTTCATATGGGATAAAGCGCCTATTTAATGCGCTGATATATTTCGTTATGATTTATCATTCATCAAGCTCTTTGAAAATGCTTTTTGGGGGGCATGCTCTTTGTTTACGTGCTGATCTGTGATTTTGGACCTTACGGCTGTAAGCCATAAGGTCCAAAATCACAGACCAGCACGCATTTTAAAAAGAGATGTCAAGGATTGGTGTGAGTGCTTTTTGTGTGGAGCATAGCGTGCTGTGCCCGCTTCTTTTTTTTTCTTTTTTTTCTTCTTTGTTTTTTTTTCTTCTCTTGACTCCGTTTCTGTCAGCTTCACTGACACAGCAACGGGTTTAAACATGTATTCCCCAACGTTTCAGCGTTACAAGCTGTCTTGATATTGTGTAAGTGCTAAAAAAGAGACATCCTACTTAGAAAACCACCGGTCCCTTTTTACCAGTTTTGGTTTGTGTCTGCGTTATGCGAGAGAAAAAAAGAAAAACCCTGACGGACTTAAAGGTCCACTACCGCTGTAACTGTTCAAATATACATGTATGTAACAGATGGTTAATAAACACTACACACATGTCTAGTTGTGGTTCATTTAGACAGGAGAATCCAGTTCAGCACACGTCGTCTGTACATCAAGTAACCTGACAATGACTCCACTCCGTTCTGTAAATACAACGGTATCAGTCCGAGAAACAGCTAAAAATAGATCGACACGCTAAGGGGTGCACGAATAAATATGTGCGATTACGCCTGTGTGTTTGCTACATGTCCAAACTGCCGTTAAAGTTTATTAGGTGTCTCAACAAGGCATAATGAACGCAAATGGTGCTGAACTGTGTCATCAGATTTACGCGTAATGGTATTTTAAATGTGGAACACAAAACATTAAAGTGTTAATTCTAAAACCTTCAATGCCGGTGGACGTAGGCTGTGTCTTTTGAAACCGTCGTTAATTGAACGTCAAAGGAACAGAAACATACAATAGATTCAGCAAGAGGCATAGATCCTCATGAGCCCCCGCTATTGCGGGGGCTCATGTGGATCTATACCTCTTGTAGTCGGGTGGTGTTCAGTTTTCTCGGCCGGAGAAGAGGTTAATATAACAAATGAAAGAATGAATGAATGAATAATATAAGCTTTTGTGCGGTAAATCCGAACGTTGTCAAATTACAGTAAACTTCGGGTATCACAAATCGCCAGGGGAGACCATTTTTCTTGTTGTTATCGCCAACGTTTGTTGTAAGCGTAGTAATTTGCATAGAGAGAGTGCTGTCGGGACCTCTCTGAAAAAGTGCTTTCTATCCTACTTTTGTTATATCCTACCTTCGTATACAAGCCCTTAGCGAAGCAGACTGTAATTGATTTGCGAACCTACAAGATAGTATACATGAGACTGACACACAAGGCGTCAGCATCGCATGCATTGCCGATAGCATAGACAGTGTAGGAATCTATGAAGCAAGGGACGGTGGCTTTATATGCCGAGGGGAATTTCCCTGTGCAGTGTATGATTCATTCCTTTTTAGTACACAGTGTATTTTAATTTCAAATCCAAACCATAAACATTTTTAAACACTCACGTTAAACGATGTAAATACGGTGCAGTCCGCCATCGTCCGTCCTCTCCTAAAAAAACACAACCTCGACCCAAACGAACTCAAAAACTATCGCCCAGTCTCCAATCTCTCTTTCCTGTCCAAGCTTCTTGAGAAGGTTGTTCTCAACCAGCTCAACCTCCACCTCGCCGACAACAACCTCCTCAGTCCCTTCCAGTCTGCCTATCGCAAACATCACAGTACTGAAACAGCCCTTCTACATATCTTAAACGACCTGCTTCTCTCCACCGACTCGGGCAACATCTCCCTTCTTACGCTACTCGACCTCTCTGCCGCCTTCGACACTATAGACCACTCTATCCTCCTTCACCGCCTTCACCACTCCTTTTGCGTCACTGACTCTGCTCACTCCTGGTTTCTCTCCTACCTCTCCGACAGACAGCAGTCCGTCACCCTCGACGGCGTCTCCTCCAACCCAGTCACGCTCTCCTGCGGAGTTCCACAGGGGTCCGTCCTGGGCCCGGTCCTTTTCACACTCTACACCTCTCCCCTGTCCAACATCATCCAGTCTCACCACATACACCACCACCTCTACGCTGACGACTCACAACTACTAGACAAAGACAAATTCGACAACACTCAGTCACTACTGACTCGCACGGCCGACTGCTACGAAGACGTGAAAAACTGGATGACAGCAAACAAGCTTAAACTGAATGGCGACAAAACGGAAGCCATGCTGATAGGCACTCGTCAGAAACTTTCCCAGCTCCCTCCCTCTCTCCACCTTCAACTCGACAGCACCCCCATCTCCCTCTCTGACTCGGCCAAAAACCTCGGCGTTATCCTCGATTCCTCTCTTTCCATGACCAGCTTCGTCTCCGCCACGGCCCAGGCATGCTACTTCCACCTCCGCCGCATCAGTCAGATCAGAAAATACCTCACTACCGAAGCTGCCACCAAACTTGCTGTCTCTCTCATCTTATCCCGCATCGACTACTGCAACTCTCTCCTTTCCGGCCTCCCTCACTCCACCACTTTCACTCTCCAGGGCGTCCAGAACAATGCTGCCCGCCTCGTCCTCAGAAAGAAAAAATCCGACCACATCACTCCCCTGCTCAAACTCCTTCACTGTCTTCCCATCCCAGAACGCATCCAATACAAGATTCTGTCTCTCTGCTACAAATTCCTGAACAACTGCGCTCCTGCCTATCTCTCCAACTTACTTCACCCCTACACTCCTTCCCGCTCCGCCTCCGACCCTCTCCGCCTCCACATCCCCCGCACCAAACTCAGTACTTTCGGCCCCCGCTCCTTCTCAGTATACGGTCCATCCATCTGGAACACTCTCCCTCTCTCTCTCTCTCTCTCAGAAACAGTCTCTCTCCTCCTTCCAGTCAGCCCTCAAAACTCACCTCTTTCAACAGTTCTAGCACTATATCACCACACTCCCCATCCCAAGCTGACTGTCGTAATGTATTTCACTATTTGTGGTACGTGAGTGGTTGTCTAAAGCGTGCGCATGCGTGCGAGAGTTGTGAGTGCGCGCTTAGAGTTATACTTATTATAAGATAAGGGCATTATAAATAACGTAATTATTATTAATTATTATTATATACAAAAAGTATTTAAAGCGATTGATATTTCAAGGGCAGTGCCTGATTAGCTTGGCGTTTGGAAAGCGCCAAGCTAATCAAGAACTAACCTTGGAACTATGGTGGTCTCCCGTGCTTGACCGTGGATGGGGAAGATATAGGAAAGTACATCACTGTTGACTTAAGCTTTTTGAAAGGAGGTTTTCAATATTAATGGCGCGGGAAGGTTCGGTTTAAAATTTGAAACTGCCTGTGGAATGAGTGTGAGAAGGTGCAATGTATTGTATGTGGCACTGTACGTCAAAGTCAATTTAACACATTGAGCCGTGCTGCATCCAGATACGCGGCATGAATGAGTTAATGTGTTCATGTTACGTTGTTTTGTTGAGCTCACCAACACTCACAATTGAATGTAAATTCAAAATACATACACATGTGCGTAACACATAAAAATTTCACTAAATGCACCTCAGAACATTTAATAAATTATTACTTCCCAAAAAATTAAAAAGGTTTGTTTCTGACTTTGTATTTTTAATAGTTTATATTTTTGTAGCCTAGTGTCGGTTTTTAATTTTTTTATTTTATTGTTTTACATTTTTGTTGTGCTTTTCTTCGAGATTATAAAGTGTGATTCAGCTGTGAATTTGATGTCTGTTTTATAGTTCTCCATGCCAGTGTCAGATTGTTACGAAGTACAGTAAGAGTGATTCAATGTCATCCACATGCAACTAAAATGATCATCTAACACGCACGCACACACCGCACGGCAACACACACACACACACACACACACACACACACACACACACACACACACACACACACACACACACACACACACCTTAAAACTATACACCAAAACTGCATTATGTCACAAGGAAACAACAAGACAAAAATTACATGTAAATTGCATTTTATTGTACTCAGCATGACTGAATGAACTGTAACCTGATGAAAACCATGGGTACACAGACAAGACGTTATTAAATAGGTGTATCACATTATTTTGCTTTTTACTGACTACGTAAGCAGAGTGTTTACATACTCGCACACGTACACCGACTCATAAAGCTAGACGTATAGTGTCCTAAATTCTCATCAGTAAAAACTTTTTTTGTTTTTTTCTGCAACATGCAAGGGCTCATGAAAATCTGTGCCTCCTGTTGGTACCGGCTAGTACATTTTTGCTTCTCATATAGTGTCCAGTATAATCAAAAAGGAACAAATTTTGTGTCTGCAAGAGGCATAGATTCTCATGAGCCCTTGCAACTGCAAAGGCTCATCAGAATATATGCCTCTTGTTGGAGGCTGGTCCATTTCTAATGAAGGGGGTTCTGTGGCTGACACGCAAAGCTTGTTAGTGGCATAGTGTCCTATATAATCAACATAAAAAAATCTCTTGCATTTGCAAGTGGCACAGATCCTTATAAGCCCCTGCCACTGCAACGGACTCATGATAATCCATACCTCTTGTTAGATAGGGTCGTGACACCTATTTACTTCTGATAAAGAGCGCCCTCGTAATTTAAGCCAGGGATTAATCGTTATGTCATAGTGACCACAAAAAAAAAAAAAAAAAAAAAAAACTCACAAACATATTAGATCCAAATATTTATTTGGTATTTAAGATCCGATTTTCATAAAAAAAAAGTCAAAGGTTCTGCACTTGCCAAATTGCATGATCAAGTTCGCAACGCAAGCACGGTGCTCAAGAATGTTGAAAATAAGGCACGGAAAATGTAAAGAAATGATACAAAGCATCACCGAACGAACGAACATATTTTGATTCTGAAAATGATACGGCCTAGTTTCAATTTATCTTTTTTTTTAAATTGTGTACATATTTCGTCCTCAAACTTCCCTGATCACCGTTTGTTGTGGTTGTTTTTCTTTTAGCTTCTTCTTCCGTGTGTCTACCGACCAAGTTCAATATACATTTAGATACCTGTAACCCCCTGCTGCATGCGGCCACTAAACTGTCCACAGTTCTGGTGGCTGCACGCACAAGGGGGTTAACCCCGTCACTACCACTGGTCCCAGACTGTGTTTATGAAATCTTTGTAAACTCAAAGGCAAAGAACTCAGTCCGTCCTCGAAACATGGATACAGAGAGAGATGTGCAAGAGGCACAGATTCTCATGAGCCCCCGCAACTGCGGGGGCCCATGAGGATCTATGCCTCTTGTAGTTGACTTTGTGCTCACTTTTCTCGCTTTGGTAGCGGATTATCCGACCGAGAGACTACGTTATTTTAAGTGTACCGAATGCGAGTCTGAATCATACGCTTTTCTGCTGAAGTTTATTCATTAGCACACAAACAAAAAAAAACCCCGAACAAAACCCGAGTGAACAGCTTGCTGGTTTGCGCCCCCCCTCCCCTGCCTCCCCTGGCTGTTTGGACTTTGGACTACGGAGAATATTTACACCGTCCGTCAAGACGTCATCAAGGGACGAAACCATTCTGTACCAGTTGTTTCCCTTAGTCAGAAAACATTAACTCTTATCCCACTATGGGAGAAAATAGCCATGAATAAACATGCGTGCGCCGGTCTGTAAATTTGGACCTTACGGCTTTGAGCCGTAAGGTCCAAATGCACAGATCGGCAGGCAAATATAGGCGCTGAAGATTATTGCTCTGTTTTTGCGACGGATTAACGTAAGCGAGAACACTGGGACAAGTTAAGAAAAGTGTACGCAACAAAACGACAGAAGTAAGACATCCACACTATTGTGTCAGAGTTTTTCTATATGACAAAAATTGCAAACATTCCGGTTCTTGCAATCCAATCTGTACAACGTTTCTTTTTTTACAATTTATACAAGTTTTCCAAGCAAGCGAAAGCCTGGACATGCTAAAATTAACTTCACAAGGAAATTCGTTACAAGCACATGACACAAACCATTATTACTATACATGTTGGTGCTGACAATTTTTAGAAAATCATTGTCTGCTGTTCAGTGATCTGCACCCTACGGTCTGAAACCGTTAGGTCCAAAATCACAGACACACACACATCTTCTTTTAAACCCTTCACTGTCGTGCGAAACATGGTCACGATCAAACGGCAAGGGGCATTATCTTCCGTGGAAAAAATGCAGTATGTGCAGGTCGCCGATTCTGAACTTTACGGCTTCCAGCCGTAAGGTCCAAAATCACAGACCAGCACAGGTGTTCATAAGTGTTGTATCTATCAAACGCTTTGTATCAACGCACGTTACAGCCACCACGATCAGGCAAAAACAGAAATTTGTAGAAAACGATAGTGTACACGTTTGCGACAGACAATTAAGCATGCAAACTATTAAAACAAAATCGTACACGATTCGTATAGAGTCAGCTTATTCGCAATGAATGCACAACTCGTCGTCAATCTGCAAAATCAAATTCAAACTCTTTCGAGTAAAATATTATAATCTGGAAGCGATTAAGAAAACCCATAATGTGTACAAAATACACACAGACAGTTACTATTTTCTTGGTTGAACAATCAAAATCATAAGGCATTATAATAATTAGTTATGTTCACAATCATATCCCGATTAATGAATGAAAAGCTCCGTGGATTATACACTGAAGCACCATACGTAGATTACAACGAAAAGATGTTTATGGATTAAAACGAACAGAACCTGCTTGCGAATAATTGAGCTGTTGACATAAGATCCATCTATCTTCTGGAATGATTAATAGAATTTCTGTCATGAGTGAGCATTCTACGATGTATTTGAGAGATGATGAAAAAAAAGAGAAAATAAACCCAAATTATGATGACAATGCATGCACAGTTCGCGAATGATGGGTAGACCACAGTGACTCGGTCTGTTCACGACTAATGAAATCATGATTTTAGGGTGGTGCTTGATTAGACTAGGATAATTCAAGAGTAGTGCCAGATTAGCTTGGCGCCTGGAAGACGCCAAGCTAATCAGGCACTACTCTTAAACTATCATAATAGATCCATCTCCAGCAACAACTGTTGACGTTAAAACAGTGATGGATGTAATGATCGTGCATGGTGGACCCGTCATGATGTGATTGATAGTCTTGGGCGCTCGTACCTTGGTGGAAATACGAACTTGAATGTTGGCAAATTGTACAAACGCTATAAAATATCACAACCGTTTAGACCGATTCGTTCACCTCCCCCTTGTTTTGAGAGTGGGGGATCTGATCGCATAGTATTTGTTGTTGTGTGCATGGCAGTTCTGGGCATGCCTTTTAATGAGCTGCTCGTCAAGGCCATCTCGTTAAGACATTGTTTAAAGCTCTTTCACTCCATTCTCCAGAGGAGCCAGATAGACGACCAAGATGGCTTGGCATTTCACCTACCGCACTTGGCCCTGACGTGGCAGAGATCACGTGTGCTGGTCTGTAATTTTGGACCTTACGGTCGTAGATCGTAAGCTCCAAAATCACAGACCATCACACACATAACGAAGGCCGGGGGAAAAAACCCACAGTATTGAACCCGTTAAACTATGTCTTTTGAGATGACCTCGAGTTGCCGTTTGGCATTGTGTTTGTTCTAAACGATAAACCGAATCGCATGCTAACATTCTGCTGGTCTGTGATTGTGGACCTTGCGGCCTTGAGCTGTACGCTCCAAAGTAACAGACCAGACCACAAACACACCTAGAACGTACGTGGATGGAATCGCACAGAAAATAATGTCCAAGTACGGTCTAATACGGTCCATACTAGATGTTTTGTTGGTTAATGTATTAAAACACGTACGCTTTGATGACTTATTTAGTCACGATCATGAGTGGTGTGTGCGACAGTTTAAAATCGCTCGTCACCACTGGAAAAAATGATTTATCAAAATTTATATACTGACATTTTAACACATTTGCTATTTCCCGTGTATCCGGATGAGGCACGAATCAGTCGAGTTAACGCATTTCAGCAATGAAGCACTACAGAAGAAGACTGCCGGACCATGATAGTTCAAGGGTGGTGCCAGAACAGCTTGATCGCCTCATCTGGTACGTGGCTTTCAAAGGACAACTCCCGACCGAAGAATGTCGCCCTTGGGGCTAACTGTGATAACTGCGTGAATATGTGACATATTACTGTGACTTAAGATTTTTCGCCTGAAGAAACGAACGACTGATGAGCAGGCATCAAGTGCAAAAGTTTCCTCAAACTAGCGCAGTAAACCTGTAATGAAACTGTGCTGTGCTTTTTATTTTCAAATATGGAAACCTGAAGAAAATGTTTTGTTTTTTTAATGTTCTCAACACAACTAGTCTGTTACACTGTTACATACATTTATAGGCGGCAATACGCTGCGCAGACGACGGAGAAATTTAACCCATTCAGCCCTGACGCACTACAGCAGGAGATGGATCGACCATGATAATTCAAGGGTAGTGCCAGATTAGCTTGGCGACTGTCGGCGTCAAGCTAATCTGGCACTGCCCTTGAATTATCATGGTCGATCCATCTCCTGCAACTGGTGCATAGAAATTAGATGACACCACCTAAATTTAGGAAATACGTGCTTTGGGCTGGCTGAATGAGTGAAAGGAGAATTTGTTTTCTCTCTTCGTCATTTCTATTAAAGGAAGACACGGTGTCCACCGGTATTGGTAAACAGTAAATGTTTTTTTCAGCAGTATTTTCAATCCACCAGCAAGTTCAGAAAAAGAACGGAATGCAAGCGAGGGCTAGAACACTTTGCTTTGACTCTACATTGCAAATTGACGTACCGTGCCAGCTCATACAGTTTAGTACATTAGAATTTGTTTTGAGCGACCACGCTTATGACGCTCTCTGATCTTCAAGACTTCTCTTGAGAGAGCGACTGTCTCTTTCGAACCATTTTTCTTGCTGCAAAAAAGTGGTCACTCAAAACATGTTCCGCTGTATACCGCACACACATTCTGACGACACAACAACGGGATGATTCGGCGATGATCATTCAAGAAACGTATACATTATCTTGACGCCCTAGCAGGCACCAAGTTAATCTGCTAACTTCCTTCAACACATTCGAGTCGTGCCGCATCCGGATACGCGGCTTTTTACGCGGCTAAAGCCGCGTATTCGGATGCGGCATGTCTCGAATGAGTTAAACAATCATGGCTGTTCATCTCCGTCTCCAAAGGCAAATCAACATCGAGCATACCTATCCCGGGAAGGTATTAACTTTTTGGTTGTCAGTCGCGCCTTGCGTCACGATGATTCCTACAGAAATCATCGCGACAAAAAGCGCTAAGATAATTTGCTTCGGCATTTATGCTCTCAAGCCGTGGACATTCAAAACTAATGTTTTTTTTTTTATAAGGGCTGAGTGAATGTATTGAATGATCGCTTTGAGTATGAGTACACATGCACCTATCCCACATCAAGCAATGCCAGACCCACATCTTACAAATAACGATACATACAGAATTGCACAGCTGTACATCTTTCAAAATGAATGCGTTATCCTATATGAACACGTATACAGAAATACGTTCTTTACAACAATACGTTATTCTATGGAAACGTACAACTTTTCACTTCTACACGCTACATCAGTAACAGTTGACTATGAACGTTCTTAATCAGTATTCTGGTCTTAACGTGGAACATCCTTTCACTTTCAGAGCAAAGCTAGGCTCAGTTTGATCCCCTGCTTATAACCTCTCTTGCGACAACAGAAAACTTTCGCTGGTGGGATCCAGAAGGTGTATGTTCCACCGTGTCATCTTCCTGGCTGTCTCACTGTATACTGACGGTCATAAGAAAGGAGACATTATCGTTTTCATCGGAAAATGTCGATAATGTCGCCGTTCTTTTGCGGATCACGTCGCATTTCGTTTGCTTGTCAGTAAACATCCGATGGTGTCAATGGTCACGATTGCGTTTTTTTGGATCAACATGTGAAAATGTGTGCTGCCCTGCCATGTTGCGCCTTACGGCTTCAGCCGTAAAGATCAAAATCACAGACCAGAACATAAAAACACAATTCATAACTAGGAATCTCGACGTCCCATAGACTTCGGCCAACGACTTAATTGTGCCTAAAGACTCAGTTTTCTTGTTCACAATATTAAGTCTACAGCTTGACTGTTTTTGTCCTACGCACACGGCACTGTCAAATCGTGTACGGTTGATTACAGAATGCAAGTGCTATCCACACACGTTCTGTAAGTGATGTAAGCTGCTCTCTGATTTTGGATTTAATGACCTAGTGACGTCAGGTCCAAAATCGTAGAAGTGCGCTCATGTACTTTTCAGTAATATTTCATGGCTCAATTGTACTAGTGAGTTTAAATCCGGCGCAAAGGCATTAACCCATTCAGCCCTGACGCCTGTCGGCGCCAAGCTAATCTGGCACTGCCCTTGAACTATCATGGTCGATCCATCTCCTGTCTCCTGGTGCATAGTCGTTAGATGACGCCTGCAAAATTTAGGAAATACGTGCGCCGGGCTGAATGAGTTAAGCAAGATGCTCCGCTATAGCACTCGTGCAACTGACCCATGGTGTTTTCTGCGCACGCGCGCCATGAACAATGTATTTCAATTGTCGGCGTAAAATGTCTATCTACAAAATGTATGCTAGTCTGGGATTTTGGACCTAACGGCTTCCAGCCGTGAGGTTCAAAATCACAGACCAGCATCATCAATAATTTTTATTATAAGTCTCTCATTTTGTCATCAAGACAAGGCGCGCCATCAAAGCGCCGAGGCTTGCGTTATGACGAGTTTGAGTTCGTGCGCCGCGTGCGAAACGTCTACTACTCGATCCACCATCTCCTGAACGGCCGGCACTGACGGATACTGAAGGGCCGCCATTTTGGTGGCCTGAACCGACACCTTCAGGCACTCGCACACGTGGTTGGCGCAGTGCATCACCTTGTTCCTCACCTCGCAGTTCATCAGGCTGCGGTGGAGAGCGTCGCTGATGTAGACCAGCTTGTGCGCCGTCACGATGACGAACTTGCTGTTGGAGATGAAGACTTTGGGCGGCTCGTTGTTCTCGATGCACGTGAAGAAGGCGTCGATGGCGTTGGTGAGAAGCGTGGAATGCGTCTCCAGCTGGCCCGAGTAGTAGACAAGGACCTGCTTGTCGTTAGAGTCTAACGTGGCGCCGTTAAGATCCAGTCCACTGTAGGACACAGGCTGGCTGCTGATGTTGGGGATTTTAAACCCGTTCACGTTGTTCATGGGGGTTTTCAAGTCATCTTCATCGTCGGCTTCAGAATCGAGAGGACCACCGTCAGGAATGTCCACGGAAGGGTTTGTGTCACTATCACTTTTGGACGTATGGATGCTTTCTTTGGTGGGCACCATGTCAAGTTTATCTCCCAAGTCAGCAGACATCCGCGCCGTGTGCTTCTGTGGAGGTTTGTGCACTTCCGCCATACTGTCTTTTTGTTGGTTTCCCTCTGCAGCAGTGTTCGATTTCTGTTTATCTTCCGGTTCTATGCACTCATTTTTGAGTGATGATGGGACTGGTTCTGATTTCTGGTGCTCTTGCACCCGTTCCAGTTTTGGTTGGTCTTTAGTGACAGACTGTTCCCCCTTTTTGTCTTCCTTGTTTTGTTGTTTCTGCTGCTCCTTGCTCTGCTGCTGAGCGACCACGTCACAGTTTTCTAGCTGCACGTAATCGTACTCCTGGGCCAGGTCGCTGTAGTCTCTGTCCACCTCACTGTCGGCTTTAGGATATGGCGCGTTCTCCGACAGGTTGATGTAATCCGTCAGGTTGTCCAGAGAACCCGTCAGCTCCATCGCCTTCAGTTTCACCTCCATGGGTGTGGGTGGCAGAGGTCTGGCTACTGGCGGGGCAGGGAGTGGGCGTGATTGTAGCGTCTTGGGGCGGACATTGCCTTGGGCTGTGTTGGGTTTCGGGGCCAGTTCAGGTTTGGGGCCGATAGGCGGCTTGCTGGCTACGTGGCTGTCGGAAGCGGCTTGAGACAGGGCTACCATGTCTGACGATCGCTTGAAGAGCAAGGTGCCGTTGCCCTGGATGAGCGAGGCCAGCTTCTTGACGTCGGGGACGAGATCTTTAGCAATGTTGGTGATGTTGCCGAGATCGTCCGTCTCCCCGGCCTCCACAGGCTCTGCCAACAGCGACACTTGCCATTTTTTCTCCTCAAGCGACTTGAGCGCCGCTGACATGGCCTTGCGCTGCTGCTGAAGCGGCATGACCTGGCGCACCAGACGGCTGATAAGTTTCTTGTCAGACAGGCGAGTCGAGTTGGCCAGCGTGCCCTGCGCGAACTCCACGAACTCGGACAGTGCTTTCTTCATCTCCACGCAGGCCACCTTGATGTCGTACACGCGCGTCTGCAGCGACTCCTTGCTGCGCCACGTGGAGGACACGAAGGCCAGTAGTCTGGAGGCTGCGCGCGTCACTTCCTGTTGTCGCTTGACCAGCAGTTCCAGCGCCGAGTCCAGGTCTAGCAGCAGCTCCTCGTACTCGCCCTCCGCCATCCCCCCAAAGTCCGCCCCGGATCCTCGCGAGTCCATGCTGCACGACGACAAACGCAGGCTTTCGTCCGACGAGTCCGAGCGCGCGGAGATGACGGAATCTCGCGTGACCTGCGGTGGGATATCGTACACAGCTGACGGGTCGTGGTTACGGTTAACGGCAGACATTGAACCAAACGCCGGCGCTGAAGACTTAAGGCTGATCTTGGGCGCGTTGTTGCGTGGCGCGTCATATAGATCGTCCAGGGCGTGCTCCAGACTCCGGCTGCGCTTGATATCCATTGGAGGCCGCTCCCCCTTCGCTAGATCAGACAGCTGTGATGCGCTGGACGCCAAGTGTGGCGGGTGGGGAGAGGTGGCACGAGGCCGACCAGAAGAAGGCATGTCGTAAAGCCCTAGCCCTGAGTCCATTGACAGCTGTTTTAGAGCGCGAGTCTCGCGCCCTGAAGGCGCAAGACCTGCGCTCTCAAACATCTGTCCATGGTCATACGGTTCGTGCAAAGAGGCGTCCAGACTGGACCGCGCGGAATCCGGCAGACTGGCGGTAGCCGAGTGCCTGCTGGTGTGAGCCAGGTGTGAAGAACTGCCAGAGATGCACGATTCGTTGGACGCCGTGGATAGCATGCTGGAGCGGCTTACGGTGCCTATAGAGTCACGTGACTGTCGCCTGGACGACGGGGTGTCGTAAGTCGCCTCTCCGCTTAGCTCCTGCTGGGACCGCGATGGCGACGGGGTATCGTACGTAGGCTGATCGTCGGACAGAATCCTTTCTAAGGAAGCTCTCTTGCTTCCCGGCGGCGTCTCGTAATGTCTTTCGCCGCCGGACATTCTCTCCCCGCCGGACATTCTGTGACCTGCGCCGCTGCCTTGGGACGGAGTCAGACTCTCCGCTGACACTCTCTTGCTGTTGGGCGGCGTCTGATACATATGACCCATCTGCCCGCCCGACAAACGACTCGACAGACTGTCCACGGAGCCGCGATGGCTCCCTGGCGGCGTCCTCTCGCTGGACGCCCGCTTGCTGGAGGGAGGAGTATCGTACAGGGAGTTGTCCATTGAGTTGCTGCGTGCGGCCGGGCGGTTGCTAGGCGTGTCGTACAGCTCTGAGGCGGCGGAAGCGGGTTCGGGGGAGTTATCTTTGCTCTTCGAGGGGAAGTAGCGTGAAGGCGGCACGTCATAGTCCTGGAAGGAGCGGTCAGGCTGGTTGTACAAATATATGTCGCCCTTCTTCACGGGTGTCACCACCTAAAACACACAAGAAACAAGGCATGCTTAGATTCAGGTACAACATTACTTTACATCTCTCTGAAAAGCATTAATCACAGATGAACAACACATATCATAATCGCTCGTATAACAGAAAAAGTAAAACTGTACAAACACGAAGAAATGATTGATTGTACATTGCTTAACGTCCCAACAGCAACAGGGCTTTCTCAGGACGTGCCTGCACTGCTTGTTAAAAAAAACAACGAAACAGAATATTGAATGTATGTCGCCAGCCGGTCCAATACGTTAAATAAACCTACGACATGGGGCCTAAATAAAGCTAAGACCATTTAGCAACACGCATCCAATATCAAGAGCTACAGGCAGCGCAGACAGTAGGGAGAGTTTAAAAAAGGAAAATACAGGTGAATGGACCAAGGGTAAACAGAAACACATGCCCCAGAATAGAGGGGAAAACCCACCCTGTGGGGCTGACCAGGGTGACCCTGGGAACTAAAAAGTAGTTAACCCCACCCAAGTCCCCCAGGGCAGACCCGGGTGGGGCCACGAAGAAATGAAATAAACTTCCTTTACACACATTTCCAATTACACGCAAGAGAGCCATGATAAAATTGTTAATTGCCTTCATGACAAAAACGCTCTGGCGCATTACAACGCAAGCATATATATCTGGAGGATTTATAGTTTCAACAACAGTTCTAGAAATATTTCTCCTCGGTATCTGAAAACTTTCGGGAATGCCACAAAGCCAACTGATCAGCTACGAGCCTCTCCTCGTCTCTGTGCGCCAGAGTGCAGACCAACAAGCCATGCTTATTTGCTAGTCTCTTAGCCCGCCACGTCAACCTGCACGAGACACAGAGTCTCTTGGGCTTCTGCAGCTGCAGGGGGTCGTGAGAGCTTACATGCCTCGTGCTGGCCCAATTGCACATTTCCTAATCGAAAGCGGCGACTGGGTCCTACCCAGTAAGCAAACAGACGCTCGGGCAGGCGTCGGCCGCAGTGGGTCCGGTCCGAGCACAACCGTGCAGACACTGCGGCCGAGTTCGGTCCGAGGAATTTGCTAACTGGGTAGCTAAGACTAATGCATACAATGTTTTCTAGAAACGCATTTCAGTATTTTGCTGCTCTTTTTAGCCGACAAAGAGGTCTAGTGTGCAGTCTAAGAGGCTGTAAAATAACGAAACAGATGCGTCGAGAGGCAGCCTTGAAAACGATAGCAGAACTTGGTATGTGTACGGTCGCTCACTGAGCCATATCTGTAAGTGGCGCAGATCCTCAGAAAGATGTATGGACTCTTTAAAAAAAATCTACCCTTGCACGCAGGGATATTTTCATTTGGATCACAAAAAAATGAATGAATTCATTCAACTCAAGTCTGCGACTTTTTGAAACCTCTATCTCTGTATCTGGGGGTGCAGAGATATGAGTCAGTAAATGAAACTGCTTGCCACCAACAAGAGGCAAAGATTCTCATGAGCAGAATCTGTGCCTCTTGCAGAGGACAAGCCTTTTGCTAAAGGATGACCGGCGCAACCTTGACAAAGATAGCGCTCCCAAAACATCCATGACAAATACTGCTGATGAAAAGAGTCACTGACGGCCGTGGAGGTGTGGATTAACTCATTCGAGACGTTCTGCCTCCGGATACGCGGCTTAAGCCGCGTATCCGGAGGCGGCACGTCTCGAATGAGTTAAAGCAAATATATGCGTGGTTATCAAAGTTCAGACACAAGCCAAACTGTGTGTGCATGCCTCTGAAAACATTCCTCTTGTGTTCTTCCAACAACCTTATCACCCAGGCGTGACTTTTTGGCCGGCGCCGACTGAGGCAGATTGACAAGGGGAGCTCAAGGATAATGTAAATTTCGAGCGACTCATAGGGTGTGTGAAACGGTTAACGCCATTTATTGATGCACACGATTCAAAAAGCTTTATTCATCCTTTAACCCCCTGACTGCCGAGACTAGAGAACAAGATCCAAATGCAAGAGACAGATCCTCATGAGCCCCCGCAAATGCGGGGGCTCCTGAGGATTTGTGCCAATCGCTGGCTGACACGACTTTGTATCATCCATGTTCCTCGCTCTGATGCGGCTCTTTGGCGCGGAATTACACAGATTTAAAACACAACCCTCGTTTATGGCAGTGAGGGGGTTAAACATGACAAATGCGACACTGAGACGAGGAAAAGCCATTGAACAAATAAAATTCCTACGGCAAAACGGCCTCAGCTATCTCTCTACAAGACGTCTAGACAAGGTCCCAATCAGTAAGAGAGTTTCACCATTTGAGGGGAAAAAATCTAAGTGGACAGGACAACCAAAAAGCATTAATTATATCCTCATGAGCTCCCGACGGCATGCAGGAGCTCACGAGGCTCTATATCTCTTGTACATGAACTGCCTACCATTACGTTTACAATATGACTTGTCGCCTTTAAGTCATGCATGGCATGTCACGTCCTCACAAAACAAGAGACCTTTTTTCACGGGTTCTGTTGCACGAGCCCAGACGAATGCGCTAAAATCCAAACTAACGACACCAGATGGATTGATTGATTGTTAATTGCTTAACGTCCCGACTGAGCAACAAGGCTTTCTCAGGACGTGCCTGCACTGCTTGTGAAAAAAAAGAAAAAAAGAATATTGAATGTATGTCGCCAGCCGGTCCAATACGTTAAATAAACCTACGCCATGGGGCCTAAATAAAGCTAAGACCATTTAGCAGCACACATCCAATATCAAGAGCTACAGGCAATGCAGACAGTTGGGAGAGTTTTAAAAAGGCAAATATGGGTGAATGGACCAAGGGTAGATAGAAACACATGCCCCAGAGTAGAAGGGAAACCCACCCTGTGGGGCTGAGCAGGGTGACCCTGGGAACTAAAAAGTAGTTAACCCCACCCAAGTCCCCCAGGGCAGACCCGGGTGGGGAACAGATGGAGAAACAGCTTGGGGCCAGCAAATACATATTCTGACGAGCCCCTGCAACCGCATGGACTGATGAGAATCTATGGCTCTTGCACCTTTCTGGGATTCTGCTGCACGAGTCGAGACGACTTACTCAGACCTCAACCTAATATAACACTCAAAATTTCAGGAGCAGTTGAATCAGCCTTGCTCAGCACGAAGCATAGATTCTCATGTGCCCCTGCGACTGCAGAATCTCACGAGAATTTATGCTTTGCGCTGAGCAAGGCTGATTCAGTCCTGGCTCTTCGTCAAACAGACAGACAAAAGAATAACATTTCACAGTTATTCCTCAGGGAGTTCCACGCACCTGCGAGAGCCCGACAAAGATCATATTGTACGCAAAACGTCTTAAGGCACCGACGTAACCGTCTTCTAGACCCCCTGCATGTTCCAATGAAAGAAAAATTGGTGAGGAGAACACAGGCTTAACTCATTTAGCCCGACGGCCGCAATTCCCAAATTTTGGAGGCGTCATCTAATGACTATGCACCAGTTGCAGGAGATAGATCGCCCATGATAATTACAGGGCAGTGCCAGATTAGCTTTGCGCCGACAGGTGGCAAGCTAATCTTGCACTACCTTTGAATTACCATGGTCGACCCATCTCCTGTTGTAGTGCGTCAGGACTGAATGGGTTACGTTGTGTCTTCACGATGTTTATTCAAACAGAAGAGATAATACGTTAAGTGACGTGCACATTGTGAATGCCATTTCTCTACCGAAGCTTGGGGAGAGAGTAGGGCATAAGTATCTGTACTAATATCTTCCTCTTCTCATTTCAAAAACTTCCGATCAGGCATTTCCCTTCTCTCTCTTTTCCTTTAATAACCCCTTCACTCTTGATATAAAAAAAATGAACACCACCAAACTGCAAGAGGTTTAGATAAATGCCTCTTGCTGAAACCATTTTGTATCTATGGTCCTTCGACGGTGGTGGATCTCTGACGCTGAAAAAAAAAAATCCTGTAGAGTACTGTGACGTAAAAAAATCAAACACGTCATTACACATACTCAGTGACGCCAAAAAGACCAGTCTCTTTCTGTCTCCGCCGTTTTTCTCCGCCACAAATATATGTTACCGATATGCACAGAAAGAAATGCGCATAAAATATGATGAAACCCCCTTTAACAAAACTTTCAAAAACCACAATGTGTGTGCGCTGAAAGTGAGGGGGTTCAGGGTTTAAAAGTACAATGAAGCCAAATGCCTGCCTGCCTAGGAAGAGGAAAAAGCCAATTCCAAAGCTAATAGCTTGTAGCAGGGAAAACATTTGTCTTCGTGAAGGATTGTCATTGAGGAGAAAGGCGAGATGACCTGCACTGGTTCGCTGTTCTAACATCTGTCAGCAAATATCTCCAACACCAATGCATCTTGCTTTAACCTCAAAAATTAAGAAAGAAAGAAACACGCTTAGTGAAGACAATTACGACCCAATTTACTGTGTTGTAACAATTTATTGCGTTGCAATTGTTAATTATAAGCATGATCTTGCTTTGTTGAGGTTTTCTTCACTTTACACGCTTGGCCGTCACATTTTTTATCGGGATTTTGCCTTGAACTACACCTTGGAATTGGTGAAAAGGTAGGTAAGAAAGAATTAGATTCTAGTCGTAGTTCTAGCACCGAGTTATGGTAGCAAGCTGGGAAACTGTTCGGCTTTTGCGCGTACAAGCATCGTCCTTGTTTGGAGGCGAGACAATAAAAAAACAAAAAAACTCGACTGCTACTGATCATATCGCCCGGCGGGAACGACGAGTAACTACGCGTCTTTTCCGCCGTGGGGTGTCTTCAGTAGCAGTGAACAGGTTAAAAAGTGGACATGAGTGTGAGCTGCACGCAAATGTGAAGAGTGCGTGTGCACTGTGGTTTCGTATCACAAAGGACTGGTGTTCTTGGCTTGACAATGCAAAACGGCAATACAATGAAGGTGATTTCTTACGTTTACTTGTTTTTAGCCTCAAAACGCGGAAACTCTACGTATATTCACGGAAGTTGTTGGACTTGTAACAATTAAAAAACTGGTAAATGCAACACAGACGTTTTCGTGTGACAACGGGTTATTATTATTATTATTATTATTATTATTATTATTATTAATTATTATTATTATTTATTTTATTTATTTATTTATTTATTTATTTTTTAGGGGGAGGGGGGGGGGGGGGGAGGGGGGCTTTGACACGACAAAAAGCAATACAATGACGGGTTTCGTTCACGTTTAACTGTTTTCGTGTCAAACGCAGCAGCAGCAGTATCGTCACTAACAGAATGCATCGGTATTCGAAAAAGTTAGACTTCAAACAATAAACAAGCGTAAATGAAAGGTCTGATGCACTAAGCCGCTATTTTAGGACGAAAACGCATTCAGATAATTCGCATATAACTGTACTATTTGCGGAATTTATCACCACTCGTTAACGATAATCTATCTCAGGCTGTAACGATAACGAATCAGCAAGGACAGCCTTATATTACACAGTAGACGAGGAAAAACTTGACGGTCGATGAGGGATGGGGGTGAAGCAGAGGAGAGGGAATGATCGGTAGGGTGGGAAGTGGGAAGAAAGGTGGGTGTGTGTGTGTGTGTGTGTGTGTGTGTGTGTGTGTGTGTGTGTGTGTGTGTGTGTGTGTGTGTGTGTGTGTGTGTGTGTGTGTGTGTAGACAAAAGATCTGAAATGGGTGACTGTCTTTACCATCCTTATGGAAAATGGGTGTGTGTAAAAATCTGGGTGCCCAAGTCAGACACCCATTTTTTTCTGAGGGTTGTTTCTGCATTGTCTTGGGGTAAAGATTCATAAAAAATAAAAAGATCAGTTTTTCTCATTTTGGCGTTAACACATGCACTTTTGTGTTTAACAGACACGCCTGTAGTGTGTTTGAAAACTTGACCCTCCCAGCAATGTGTGTGTGTTGTACGCACAGAACCCCAAAAATGGGCGTGTGTGTGTGACATCACCCTTCTCAGCTATAAATAACTTCATAGCTGATATGGGTCAGGAAGGGTGTGGGAGGGGGGGGGATATTTTGTTGTTTGAGGGAGTAAATTGTTTATGTTCCTACAAAATTAGGTTTGTTATTTGAGGGTGTGGTTGTTTTGTTAAAAAAGTGTTGAGTTGTGATGTACTTCCGGGGTGATGTGGAGGAAGATCATGTCTAGTGTGAAATTTGAGATTCATGTATACGTTCACCAGCGACTTAGCCTATACGTTTTCTACGTTTGTTTCCATGTCAGATGAAGAAGGATCTTTGATCCGAAACGTCGTTCTTTGTTTCTATTTTAAAGGGTTTTCCACCACTAAATTTGAGATTCATGTATACGTTCACCAGCGACTTACCCTATACGTTTTCTACGTTTGTTTCCATGTCAGATGAAGAAGGATCTTTGATCCGAAACGTCGTTCTTTGTTTCTATTTTAAAGGGTTTTCCACCACTATCTTTTGTTTTTCTTTGACTTAGCCTATAATTATATTCGTGCGCCGGTTGCTAAGAAGTGCAGTGATTGTATGAGTGCGCAGTGTGAGAGAAGACGTATAGACTTTGGGGGAGGCTGCTGTTGTCTTGTGTCTTTTGGTTCAACCTGTTGCTTTGTTTGTGGGTTTCTTGGTGTTATGCTTTCGTTTTGACTGCAACTCCTGTCAGATTGTATGCACAAATTGATTGAATGCAAATGACGTCACACAGTCAGTGTCGTTAGGTGCGTCGTCTGCTGCAGTCGGTCGTTTAGTGCAGTATGTAATGCTAGGTCAGAGGAAAAAAAACCACCTAATGTTGCCAAAGGGTGTAATAGTAAAGTATTGTTTGTGTGAATGCTGCGTGTTTGAGGGAAGGACTGGAAAGTCGAGTGCTGAGTGAAGAGAGAAAGCGACAATGGGAAAACTATGATATCCAGCACTATTACGTTGGAATAGATGCATAACAGTTACGACACGCCTGTAAATGAAAACACTTTTAACATTAACAAAAGTTGAGTACAAGGAGAGGTTTTAAAACAGTTTTAATAAAAACTGTTGCCCGACACGCTTCTAAAAACAACAGTTTCTTAGTTTTAAACCTTGCACCGCACCATAAACGCCGCGATTGCTTCTCAGTCTTAGCTGTCCTATAGTGCGGAATGTGGGACTTGCCCAACTGGATCCATCTGGTGCACTCCAAATGTGTATTTGTGGGTGGTTTGATGTGCAACTCGTTTTGATGTGCCTCAAAAATGACCTCCTGATTCCAGGGATAATTAAAATCTTTCATTCATAAGAGAGCATTCAGCAGCTCTATAAAACCCAAAGAGATGACCCCCCCCCCCCCCACCCCTCCCTCCACAACCCCACCCAAACAATCATTAGAAAATCAACCAGAGGTATTTGTAGTGAGGTATTTGTTCACTGTGTTGTTGTGTCATTGTGCTTTACATTTTTAATGCAGGAAAAAGAAGGAATATACATTAAGTTGAAAAAAGAATGACAACAATCAAATAAATGTGGAAAAGAAGCATCAACTATTCCGTGAACTTTACCATGTTACAGACACCTAATTTTCTTGAGATGTCCATGTTAAAATGAATGATTTGACAAGGACACCCATTTCTACTGTAATGCCAGTTTTTGTGTGAGAGGCACCCACTTTATTGGTAGAAACCCATTTTTTCTCCATCCAGTGGCTCTGTTTCTAGAAAATGTCTTTTTTATTTTAAGTTGTAGAGCTTAGTTACAAGGTGAGTTCTAAACATTCGCATCAACTCCAGAGCCCTAGAATAAATAGAAATATGGGAACCCATTTTCACATAAAATGATGGTTTTGTCTCCCTCTGTGTGTGTGTGTGTGTGTGTGTGTGTGTGTGTGTGTGTGTGTGTGTGTGTGTGTGTGTGTGTGTGTGTGTGTGTGTGTGTGTGTGTGTGTGTAGGAGAGGGAATGATCGGTAGGGTGGGAAGTGGGAAGAAAGGTGTGTGTGTGTGTGTGTGTGTGTGTGTGTGTGTGTGTGTGTGTGTGTGTGTGTGTGTGTGTGTGTGTGTGTGTGTATGTGTGTGTATGTGAGTGAGTGCGTGCGTGCGTGCGTGCGTGCGTCGGGGGTGGGTGCGTGCGAGCCGGAGAAGGTAACAGTTGACCCTTGCACTGCCCGTGGACGCACATTTTGTTTTTGAAGTTATTTTATATTCAACGACAAGGATCCCCCAGCCGTCAAACGAACAAGGGACACAACGTGTTGTCAACAAGAGGCATAGACCTTTATGAGCCCCCGCAACTGCGGGGGCTCATGAGGATCTCTGTCTTTTGCACTTGTGTAATGTTTGCTTTGTCTCTGAAAGGGTTAAGGATTCACAAACTGTACAGATAGTGAAGGGAAGGTACGCGTACACTACACCTGCCCGAAACTGATAAACCTAACATTAGGTCAAGCCACCCGAGTTAAACCAGCTTTGCCATGTCTCGTCTTAGATTCAACACCCGATGATCATCTCTACCCGAGGAAGGCTGACACATACATTAAGCCAACAGGAGACGGAGACACTCTAACGGCATGAAAACCAGGTGACAAAGACCGCCATGGTACCCTTCGGTTCTTACAATCCTTTGGTATCGACGGGCATCAAACGTACACTTTACGAACGAAAGCGAATTACTTATTGAAAAGAGGCACATATCCTCATGAGCCCCAGCAAGTAGCGTGGCCCTCATGAGGATCTGTGCCTCTTGCAGAAAGGTGGTCTTCGCTGTAGAAGCGTTATCTTTGCGTCTGACATGCTACAAACCCAATATTCACTTCTCTATCTACTGCCACGATTTGCCAGAAATACCATACAGTCGCAGACGCAAACCCACACAACGTCCTTAATCTCAGGATATAAATGGACCCAATACGTGCCAGCAAGAGGCATGGATTCTCATGAGCCCCTGCGTTTGCAGGGGCTCATGAGAATCCACGTCTCTTGCAGGTGGTAGGGTGCTGGATGAACCATCACGGTGGTAACAAACTGCCCTGGTATGGTTCACTTGGGATATTGTAATGTCCTCGGTAATGCTGCCCTCTAGCAGACATATTTCTTTAAAATTAATATCAGCTCGGTGTCACGCATTTATTGGAGTGAGAGGGTGGGGAATGGCGAAAGGGGGAGGGGCGGGTGAGTTAATTACAATTAGGACTGATTAAAAGAATGACAACAAAATCGGAGCATAGCTTTGGAAGACACCCCCCCCCCCCCCCCCCACCCAAACTCAAACCGTAGACCGAGTATACCCTTCAAAACGGGGGTGGGGTCAAACATAAATCAGTCTACGATGACAATTCCAAAAACCTTAAATTAAAACTATTTTTTCTCCAGGTGTTCAAATTAATTTTCTTTCTGGAATGTCAATGTCTCAGCGCTTTCGAAGTCAACAGAAACAAAGAAAATATTTGTTTGTAGGAATTCCCATTTCCTGATGCTAGTAATAAATATGTTCATCGTGTTATCAGACCAAAGATGTGCGATAAATCTCTCTTCAGTGCATCCAGACACTTATGCGACAAAAATATTGGAAAAGAAACAACCAGACAAATAAAAACTCTTGGCATTTACAGAGTTCTGGCAACATTACTATCCTGCGAACTGTCTAAGAACTATCCTGCCAGCGAAACTTCTTTTTTCGGGCCATAAAAAGTCTCAATCAAGACATCACGTCTGCAAGAGGCATATATTCTCATAAGCCCCGGCATTGGGCTTATGAGAATACATGCCTCTTGCCCCCCCATCAGTCTGCTTTTCATTACTGATTCACATTTGTGTCCCTGATTGACATCTGTGTTAATGAAATGTAGAAAAAAAAAGTTGAGGCGTTAGTCTGGGTGAAAGGGAAAAAGTCAAAGCTTCTAAAAACAGAGACAGCGATCTCTTCCCCCTCCTGTGTGTTGTCAGTGTGCCGTCTGTAATCGTCACGTGATATAAAGGGAGGGGAAAGACGGCCGTCTATCAGTGTGCTAAATCTTCACCGCTGGAGCTAAATTCCCGATTTATCAGGCAACGTCAGCGAACGTTTTATGCTCTGAATGTGACTTCAGAAGAGGTCAGTGTTTCACTTAAAACGCGACGAAAACTTGCAAATTTTACCCTGGAAAACTGATCTCGAAATGACCCCAGCCATTCATTTTTTACCCGTGGAAACAAAACTCATCATTGCGAATGTTCAAATTATTTAGTTGTCGCGGTGGCTCTTGTTTATATACCGTGGGACACTAAGGGCTTGGGTTCATTGAAATTTCAGTTGTCCTAAGCTAAATTCATAGTATGAGGCACTGTCTAGGCCGTAACGAATACAACTTGGACACTGCCATGACTGAAAAACAAAGCACTGTTAATAATAATAATAATAATAATAATAATAATAATAATAATAATAATAATAATAATAATAATAATTTGTTAAGCGCTTATTCTAAAAGTTGCTCTAAGCGCTGATACAATGAAAAGGCTAACAGCTAACACGCACACACAAACAACATACGCACACAAAAAGGCAACAGATGCACACACAACATACGCACGCGCACACACGCACGCACGCACGCGCGCACACACACACACACACACACACACACACACACACACACACACACACACACACACACACACACGTGACAGTGGTGATGAATTGTGCATGGCTGGGAAAATGAACTAGTAAAAGGCAGCTTTGTAGAGGTGGGTTTTAAGAAGTGATTTGAATGAGGAGAGCGTTTGACAGATACGGACAGGGGCGGGGAGGCTGTTCGAAGTGGCGGGGCCAAGATGGGAGAAGGTACGACCGCCACGTGTTTTACATTTTAAATGATTTTACGAATATAAACACTTCAAATAAATAAGAAAACATCAAGCGAGCTTTCTAGTACAACACTGGAAAAAAAAAGTATCTGAGTGAAATGCATGCATATATAGAAACATGACGCCGGACCATAGAGACTCGCTATGAGAAATTTCTTGGATGTTCCAATTCAGTACTCAATGACCTCACTTAGATGTAAATATAACCGATGAAATCTGAATTCAGTGCTCAATGCCAAAATTTCACAAGCCATATGTCGAAGAACATCGAGGTTAACCCTTTGGCTGTCGGTAGCACTTTTTGTCGCGATGATTCCTGAAGGAATCATCGCGACAAAAAGTGCTACCGACAGCCAAAGGGTCAATCAACTTCCCTTTACCTTTAGAACATGACGCCTCTAAAAATTGTCTGCTCTGTGAAGGTAAAGGGCAGTAAGTCTACTTTTGAGGAAAGCGTGATTTTTATTGCAATACAGTGAAAGTCTCGCTTTTTCCAAAAAATGGACTTACCGTCTTTTGAGTGGTCACAAAAACGTGATAATCAATATATACCGAACGCGCATTTGCTTCTTTCACAGTGAAGTTGAGTAACACTGACACTACTAAATATCTTAACCCTTTGCGTGTCGGTAGCGGTTTTTGTCGCGACAAAAACCGCTACCGACTCGCAAAGGGTTAATGTGTGTGCTAACAGGAACATTCGGGCCAAAACATGATCTCGTCGACAAACCGTCTAAAGATAGACAGGAACACACATTTTTTTCTGTTATGAATGAAACATGTGAAACTCGATGCCAGCAGAGAGAGCGAGGCAGAAGATAGTCCTGGCTTTGGTTCTTCTGTACTATGCTTCCTGCTGATAAAGTCTCGTTGCTAGGATGCAGCTAGCTGGCATCTGTATGGTGACCTTAGGGGAAGGTCACAGATGATAAAAAGCCCGAGACTGAGTCACAAATGATAAAGGAAGAATAATATCGGAAAGGCTAACAGCGACGTTGTGTTCTTCCTGTGCGTGTGTGTCTTGGTCTATATGATTTTGGAAATGGCTGATAGAGTTTTGAAATGCATGCCAAAAAGGTGACTGACAAGAGCGTAAACTAAGCAAAGAAATCTAAGGGAAAAAAACGCTTAAAAAAGACAAATTACAGCACAACTGATTAAATTGTCGGGGTTTAACGCGAAAATGTAATAACCTATGTGTTGTAAATTGTCCTTTCTGACCCAGTAAGCAAAGTACCCTTGGGCCGAGGTCGGCCGCAGCTGGCCCTTCGGCGAGATATATACAACGTTAGTCTGCATCTCATACGCTTGGAAGTCACCTTCTTGGTCTGGTTTTCGGTCTTGTTTCATAAATTCAACTTTTAAAAACGGACAACAAAAAATAGTGTGCACTCTGTGCGCCTCCCGAAACAAGAACGGCAATTCTGAACTCCTTATCAAGCAAAAGTCGAAAGGGAAGCACATAACATTGTAAATCTTTTCCCAGAGCCTGCGTCACTTGAAGCTTGTGAGGCAATAAAATTCACATAAAATAAAAAGGCAATATTTGCCGGTTCACTTATCTGGACATGACTGATACGTCTTACAAAGAAATTGGCAAAATCTGCAGCACTTGAAGTTTTTAACATCCCATGGCGGAGCAAAAACTATCTTCCTTACAGTTTTATCATCATCAATCCATCTGCAAGAGGCATAGATCCTCATGAGCACTTGCAGCCTGCAGGGGCTCATGATGATTTATGCCTCTTGCTGTCGACTACTGGTCACATCTGTTTTCACCACATATAAGGAGTTCGTCAGATGAAAATTAATCTACAAATGAAAAAAAAAAAAAAAAAAAGAAAGAAACCAGGTGCTTGCTGCTGAAATAAGTTCAGCAGGGGCTCATGAGGATCTATGCCTCTTGCTGTCGGCTACTGGTCACATCTGTATTCACCACATATAAGAAGGAGTTTGTCAGATGAAATCTACAAATGAAAAAAAAGACAAGAAAGAAACCAGGTGCTTGCTGCTGAAATAAGTTTGACCTTGAAGCAGTCATCGGACCATTTCGACGACCTTCATTAACTGAACTTCAGCCAAAGAGCAAAACAATTTCACCTGCAATGGCTACAGAATCTTAAGAGCCTCCAATTTCTGCCTTGATTGTTGTTTGTTTGTTGTTTTTAGTTTGTCGCTGCTGTTGTTTGTTTGTGTTTGTTTTGTTGGCGGATGCACTATTATCTCGTGCATCTCTTAAGGAGGGCATCAATTGGGGCCCAGTTCACGCCTGCATGCGATACATTTTCTTTTCCAAAGTTCTTGAGAATGAACATTTTCATATCCCTGAGATGGCATGCACCTTTCCACATATCCCGCCGAGAGAGATGGCCGTAGTCGCCTGCTCGGCGTTAAACCCTACATACACGTATCGCCGCCTGAGACTCGAGACAGAAATTCAAACAATGCCTGCAAGAGGCACAGATCCTTATGAGCCCCTGCAACCTGGGGGTGGGGGGCTCATGAGGATCTTTGCCTCTTGCAGACTGATGTGTGCAGACGTGTTACTTGACTGCATACCTTGTGCAGTGTGAAGAACATAAGACATATATGTACAGAACTCTCTGCATGAGATAAGCCGGCCGGAAAGATTACAAATGTGAGCGCGACTGTTTATGTTGGTCTGTGATTTTGGACCCTACGGCTCGAAGCCGTAAGATCCAAAATCACAGACCAGCAAACCGCAATGTCCTAAATCAGGAACCCGCGCACAGAAGCGGATAACGATAAAGTTGTGGAGGATGTATGTTGGGGGTGGGGGGGGAGGGGTGTTCCGAAGTCTTCGAGCCGGAAATGCACTTCTCATGATCACGATAACAATAGCATTATGTGCGGCTAAAGGCATACATATGTCAAAACAGTGATAGCGTTTGCAAAATGAACGGAGAAAATAAACACAACCTAAAAGTTAACAGCACTTGGGGTCTGAAGAAGAATCTGCTGGTCTGTAGTTAGAGGCACATTGTGGCTCAGAACCAAACGGTTTCATTCTGGTGTTTTATTATTAAACCTTTGTTGTTTTACAATTCTGCTTTTCACAAAAAAATGAACTTTTTTGCCTTCACATGGTTGAGTGGCTGTGTAAATTGGTAGTTTAATGCCACAACAGAAACGTGTTTACAGACTGAATAGGCCTTTGTATTATTATTATTATTAAATTCACAATTTGTTTTTCCTGCTAGCCAGAAAATGTTCTGGCATATATGTATGCCCTGATTAGTTAGTGTGGACCTTACGGCCTTGAGTCGTCGGAGTCCAATCATATCGCAGACCACCACATACGTGATCACGCCAATCCTGGACATTGTAACTGCTGGACACGAAAGCGGTACACGTACCGCTATGCCAACGAAGGACACACTCTAGCTTTTGTGGAAAACGAACCAGTGCGTGTGTGCAGCTGTCACAAACAATACAGTAATCCTTCCATTCCGTCTATGTACCCAGTCGAAAGATTTTGATCTGTGTGGGGAAACAATGAGTCGTACGCTGAATCGCCAAATGACACCTTCAGTTTGAGAATGCAACTGAAACCGACCTCTGCAAACAAGAGACATATATTCTCATGAGCCCCTGCATTCTGCAGGGGCTCGTGAGAATTTATGCCTCTTGCAAATGGGTAAATGACAGCAAACGGTTTGCCAATGTATTATCAATCTTCAATGCGTTCGAAAGGTCTTGAAGTTATTTGATCGCGCAGCTCTGGTGAATCACAAGACTAGCACACGAAATAATGAGGACATTTGTTGTAAATAATTTCTGGGCTGTTTTCAACAACGGGTTGCGGCCTTAAATACTGTCAGCAACTTGACTCTGAAAGTAAAACCCCCTCCCCCACTCGCGCCTCCAACATTTTTTCATGTATATTTTTCGTTGAAAGGCGCCAAGGGTCGGGAGGGGGATATGGCGCGAGGACATGACTGAGTGAATTCTGAACACTTTCAGCACCGTTGAGGTCGCGGTATGTGACTATTACATAATATCCATGATGAAATCTATAGCCAATCATAGTACGACCTTTGGCCTTTTTCGTATCAGGTCTACAACCCCCTTAATCACCTCCTTCAGTATGCAAAAGGCACAGGCCCTTTTTATGGGCCCCTGCAGCCAGACGTTTCGCACGCCGGCAAGAGGCCTAGATTCTCATGAGCCCTGCATCCTGCAGAGGCTCATGAGAATCTAGGCCTCTTGTTGGCAGGGATCAGTCCGACTTCCACTTTAAGTGGAAGTCGGACTGATCCCTGCCAAAGTTTTCAAACTGTGAGGCGAGTCACCCACAGAAGGCGTGGCTTGGTATAACCTCTCACGATTATCACACAATCTGAACAAGGAAAGCTATCGGGATATCATCAGATTCCGCAGCTGACCATTTCGTATCGGAACCCTTTAGACATTCTAATATGTATTGCTGCAGGACAGGCGCACAAAAAAGTAGGAACGAACGCACAGAATCATTTCATCACTTTATAATCAAGTTTTCGATAACAGTCGGAAGAATCATGTAAATCAGAACGCTGAGGGGTCAATCTACATCTGACCGTCTGGCCTAGAAGTTTAACAGACAACAGGGTGAGTAACCTAAGGGGCAACGGTCAAGCGACACAATCGTATAATACGCACAACTCAAAACGGCACCCTCAATGTCAGGAAGATCAGGAGCCGATCTTGGACAGCAACAAGCACAGATTTTCATGAGCCCCTGCAGCCGCAGGCTTCAGGCGCTCATGAGAATCTGCGCCTTTGGGCGGACCGATCTGACTAATGGACTAGATATGACAACATGGATAAAGGTGAGCACTTCAAGCACTTCAGAAAGCTGTTACACGATAAGTGTATACGACCAATATCACGGTCGGGTAATTTTATAATTTCCCTTGATATGAAAATAACGAGGGTATAATTAGCACCACGGGCTCACGTGGAGTTGACAAGTGGCCGGCCCTACTAAGCTGGGCCTAATGAATAAATAATGAGCCCTCGTTAGTAGTGAGGAACACAGACTCCTGCTGACAAAGAATAATTATGAGAGTCAGTAATAGGTTACTGGTCAGCTAAGACCAGAGGACGCTGGCCACCATAATAGATGTGGAATAATTAGGAGAGACAGTAATG
>BTPG01000002.1:156657435-156717435 GCA_036245525.1 Semisulcospira habei
CAGAGGACGCTGGCCACCATAATAGATGTGGAATAATTAGGAGAGACAGTAATGAGTTCCTTTGATAGCTAGGATCAGAGGACGCTGACCAGCATAATAGATGTGGAATAATTATGAGAGACAGTAATGGGTCCCTGGTCAGCTAGGATCAGAGGGCGCTATCCACCAGAGCAGATGGGGGGTAGATTATGGGCGACAGTAATAGCTCCTTTGACAGATAGGGTCAGGGGACGCTGGCCACCATGATAGATGTGGAATAATATGGGTGACAGTAATAGTCCCTTTGACTGGTGGAGACAAAGGGGCGATGCCCTCGGCCAGAACGGGTATATATATTGGGGGTAAACACCAGAACGGGAGAGCTCACAACGAAGAAAACGAGATAGAGAGAGAGCTCGCACAATGACCAGAACGAGAGAGCTCACAACGAAGGGAACGAGATAGATAGAGAGTACACAACGAAGAGAGTGAGATAGATAGATAGAGGGAGCTGAGAAGCGAGAGACCGAGCTCCGGTATTTTCGCCATTTTAGTATGCCATGCTAGTAGGTTGGTTGTGCCCAACCTATTAGACCCACGATGACCAAGAAATAAAAGACTCTTCTGGAAACACTCTTGTCTGGCTGCGTCTTCCATCTACAACACCTTGCGTGTGGCTGCGGTAGTGTAACACTACCGTATCTTCTTATTTGGTGCCGTGAAGCAGGATCTCGGAACGGGAAGAAACAGAGGAACGAAGAAACAGAAAAACTAGACTATCAGCACCAAATCGACAGCCAACGACGCAAGGGTGGAAGAGCAGACCAGGAAGAGAAGAGAAGAGTGCAAGCCAACAACCCGAAGAGAAGAGAAGAGTTCGAGCCCACTTCAACAAAAGCAGAGTTCGAGCCCACGTCAAGGACAAAACAGAGTTCGAGCCCACGAGACGTCTGCGACTCATTCAAGACCAACAGCCGAAAGGATCACGGGGTAAGTGACTTTTTTCGTTTAACCCTTGTTGAGTCTTATATAGGAGCCAGACCAGTTAGCTAGAGTTGTGTTGTTGTTACATTTAAAAAGAAACAAAAATGGCAGAGGAAGTGTTTAGGATTTTAGGCGAAAAAGTAGAGGAAATGAGTCAGGCTATTAACGCCCAGAGTATAGGGCAGATGGTAGGAACGTTTGACGGAAAGCCTACCAAATTTAGGGAGTGGATAAAAGAAATTGACAAATATGCAGTGCTAATAAAAGCCCTCAACAGGCGCCCGGTCATTGCTTACCAAGCAAGCTCGGGGGTGGTGAGTGATTTTATCCATCGATTCTTACAAACGGAAGCGGCAGGGGATTGGGATGAACTGAAAAGGCAGCTAACCGTAAGGTTCGGCGAAATCGCCGATGAAAATCATGCTCTTGCGTTGCTACAGCGGGTGAAACAAAACCCAAGGGAAAGTGTGCCTCTGTACGCAGAGCGACTAATGACTCTGGCCGGCGAAGCCTTCCCGAGTCAGATGGGCGCTGCTGTGGTACAACGGCAACTAATAAATTTCTTTGTTGACGGATTGGCGCACGACTTTCTTAAGATGAAAGTCCTGAGGGACAACTCAAATACGTTAGATAGGGCCGTGCAGGTGGCCATGCAGGAGGAAAACCTTCGCCATAGGTTTGAGCTACGCACGATAAACAATCGGCCAGTTAGTCAGCCGAGAGCGACAGCTAGGGGTGGAGAAGAGACTATTGAAGTAGACCATGCTCGTCACCGTAATTGTTTTAAATGCGGGAGAGTAGGGCACCAGGCACGAAATTGCCGAGTGATAGGGACGGTTGGTCAGCAAACAATGCGTCCCCCGATTCAGTGCTGGAAGTGTGGGGAACGAGGTCACATTCAGCGGGAATGTAGACAGGCCAGAAACAGGCGGCCACAAGGTCAAAGAAGGTTTCCGCCGAGGCAGGAAAACTAGCAGGTTCTGCGGCACACGAAGCCGTTACGCAGGACCGGAAAAGTAGAAAGAGTCAGTTGTTTAGCATTAATGTAGCGGGTAGCCCGAAGTGCATAGTGTTCAAAATTGGGAAGCAAAGATTTCGTAGCTTGATCGATACGGGAGCAGAGGTGTCTTTGATTAGCAAGGGGGCTTACGATAAACTCAGTCATAAGCCAAAGTTAGGAAAGGGAGATGTGTCGTTACAGTCAGTTAGTGGAGAAGCTTTGGGGAGTTCAGAATTAGAATTTACGATAGCGGGGCAAAAGTTTAAACATAAGTTCTACGTGGTATCAGGGCTCAACAGGAACTTTATTTTGGGAAATGACTGGTTAGACAAAAACGGGGTGAGGATTTATTTTGACTTGAAGAAACTCAGAGTCGGAAGTGTTTATGTGCCCTATGAACAGGACATCCACATTTCGTCTTTGGTCAGAGTGACTAAGACGAAAGTGGTAAAACCTCAGACGGCAGAAGTATTCCAGGTACGGATGAAGAATGCTCCGTATTTTGCAAGAGAGACACTCTTAGAGATTTCGGAAACAGACAAGGGATTTATAGCACAAGAACCGGGACTGTTAGTGACAAGCACGGTAGTCAGGCAAAATAATCACCAGACGTATCCCATACTGATAGTAAACAACACAAACAAGACGTATAGAGTTAGAAGGGGTTGTGTTGTCGGGAAGGTAACAGCAGTTCAGGAAGTACATGAAGTACAGATAGGGTCGGTTGATCGGCAGGTATCGGCAGTCGACTTGACGGAAGTCACTGCGCCGGAGAAGATGAAAGATGTAGTGTCAGAGCTCATTACGAACAATCAAGACTTGTTCGCGAATAGCGACCTTGATTTAGGGGCTACTGACACTGTCACGATGAAACTAGATACCGGCGATCATCCTCCCATTAGGATAAAACCGTATAGAATCCCGCTTCAAGATAGAGAGATTGTTGACAAGGCTCTAGAAGAGATGTTACAGGCAGGTGTGATAAGACGTTCTCAGTCCCCATGGTCTTTTAGTTTAGTGATTGTATCCAAGAAGGATGGGTCGAAACGTTTATGTGTTGACTTTAGAAAACTGAATGAGGTTACAAAGAAAACATCGTACCCACTACCGCTGATAGATGACATTTTGTCACTGCTTGGAAAGGCCAAGTATTTTACCAGTCTGGACCTTAAGTCGGGATACTGGCAGGTCAAGATGGCGGATCAGGAGAGTAGGGATAGAGTAGCATTTGCATGCCACAAGGGATTATTCGAATTCACGAAAATGCCTTTTGGTTTGGTGGGAGCACCGGGATTGTTCATGATGCTTATGAATATCGTGCTAGCCGGTTTAGAAGGTTTTGCCTGTGCCTATCTCGATGACATTTTGATCTTCTCAGAAACAATAGAAGACCATCTGTGTCACCTTCAGACAGTCTTTGATCGATTGAGACAGCATGACCTGAAGCTGAAACTCAAGAAGTGTCAGTTCTTTGCGGAAGAAACCAAATACTTAGGGTTTGTCATTAGTAGCCAGGGGATAAAACCGGATGAGGAAAAGGTAAAAGTCATTAGGGCTATGGCGGCTCCGACCTGTGTCAGAGAGTGCCGTTCGTTCATTGGTATGATTGGGTTTTACAGGAAAATGATTCCTAATTTCTCCCAGATGGCTGAACCAATCATAGCACTGACACGAAAGTATGCGAGATTCAGTTGGACAGAGGAATGCCAGAAAGCGTTTGATTTGATGAAGGAAACGTTAGCTGTAGCACCAGTGTTAGCCTATCCAGATACACGGCGTCCGTACATCCTTTACACGGATGCCAGCGACACATGCGTGGGGGCATGTCTCGCGCAAAAATGTGATGAGGATTCAGACATTTCCCCAGGCTCAAAGGTAGAAAGACCTATTTACTTTCTATCCCATAAACTTAGTACCAGTCAGAGGAAATGGTCGACAATAGAGAAAGAGGCTTTTGCGATCCATTATGCGCTTCAAAAGCTAAATCACTACTTGCATAATGCGGAGTTTGTAATCCGCACGGATCACATGCCTCTTAAGTATTTGCTTAATTCACCAATGCAAAATAAGAAGGTGCAGATGTGGGCCCTTGGCATTTCAGGATATAACTGTACTATTGAATATATCCCAGGTCCTCAAAATGTTTTGGCAGACTTACTATCCAGAATGCCGGGTGGTACTCACATGCCAGAGCATGAGGAAGAAGTAGAGGTAACCAGAGAGGTCAATGACAATGCTTTTGTCATAGGAGTCATAAACTCCAACCAATTCACACCCAAGCAGTTTGCTAGTTGTACAATAAGGGCAGGGTGTGACGAGAAGCTGGAAAAAGTTGATCTTCCAGGGTTTGATATTATTGAGGAACAGGAGAAGGATTCTGAAATAGTGCGCTTAAAGGACTTATTGATTAGTGAACAAGGAACCATGACAGTCAATAGGAGATACATGCTGATAGAGGATGTTCTATATTTCTTGTCTCATCCTGATGATGAACCAGTAGCCAGATTGTATGTTCCGTCTCACTTGGTAGAGTACGTAGTCAGACAGTACCATGACGAAAATGGTCACTTAGGAATAGACAAGACGCATGACACAGTCAGTAGAAAGTATTACTGGCCTAACATGTACAAACAACTGTATGAATATGTTAGTGGGTGTGTCATCTGTCAGTCTAGAGTGTTACAAAAGAAAAGGGCCCCCGTACAGGAAATGGACATTCCTCCATACCCATTCGCTAAGTTGTCATTGGACTTGGCAGGTCCGTTTGACCGCTCCCTTAGCGGGAATCGCTATGTCATAGCATTCATCTGTCATCTGACAGGTTGGGTAGAGGCGTTCCCTGTACCAGATAAAACGCCGCAGTCAGTGGTACAGCTGCTCGTAGAAGAAATTCTACCCAGACATGGCTGTCCATTGCAGATAGTATCAGACAATGGATCTGAGAATGTGAATAGGGTTATGGCAGAAACGCTGGCAGAACTGAACATAGATCATGTCACGACCAGTCTTTATCATCCACAGTCCAATGCTAAGGTCGAACGTTTCCATAGAACTTTTAACGACATTCTGTCCAAAAAGATACAAGAGGATTTTTCGACCTGGGACGTGCATATTAACCAGGTACTAGCAGCTTATAGGGTTTGTGTTTCGGAAACTACGCAGGAATCTCCTTTCTTCTTACTGTACGGTCGCGATCCAGTGCTACCGTTAGATAACATCCTTAGACCCCGAAGAAAATACGCTGGTGAAGATTTTCACAAGATAGCGCTTGAGCAGCAACACAAGGCCTTCACCCAGGTGTATCGGCGAATTAAGAAAGCACAGAAGAAGGGGGCTAAGTATGCTAATAGAGGTGTACAGCCTGTCGAAATTAAGGTCGGTGACCCAGTGTACCTTCGTAATCACCGTAGACACAATAAGTTAGACAGTAAGTGGAGGTCGCACTATAGAGTGGTGGAACAATTGTCGCCTGTCACATTCAGGGTACGACATCAACTAGATGGCACTGAGGTCAGTTCACACGCTGAACACTTGCGGATAGCCAAAATTAGCGAGTGGCCTATTCCAAAAGCCAGAGGGAGAACATTACGTAAAGCCACACAGGTTGTAGCTCCAGAATCATCCGATAGCGACAGTGACGATGCAATAGGGCAAGAGAACGCACGAGACAGACTGACTAGGGGGGTGCGAAAAGAGCGTGAGAATTCTTCATCCGAGGAGGACGTTCCGTTAATGGAGTTAAGAAAGCGCCTAAAGACAAGAGAGAAAAGATCTCTCTCAGCAGTAAACGTTAGTTGTAACAAGGGCACATCAGACAGTTCTGATGATGGGGAGATCGACGACAATCGTTCGATTCAGCCTAGTTTACAGACTGATGGGGTTAGGGAAATTCTTGAAGCGATACTGACTCTTCTGCCAAAGAAGGCTTCAAATTAGAAATGCGACTCTCAGACGGTATCTGGGAGAGGACTATTGTAATGTGTAAATCATGAAGCATGATTTGAGTTTTGTCAGAGACAGTGGTATAAGTCTCTGGTGATATCTCGTATGTTGCAGACAACAACAAGATGAAGTTTTTTTTTTTTTTTTTTTTTTTTTTTAGTCTGATAGTATTGGGGCTAGCGCAGGGTTTAAATATTAATCACAATGTCGTATTTCAAAAACTTGATGAAGTTACCACTAGTAACTGGAGATTCAGGTCGGCCTGCGCCAGAATCAATGACGGCTCAGTATGACTTAGAATCCACAACAATAGCAGTAGACGCGCAACGTACGCGGTTCGCGTTCCTTACGGAAGCTGAACTTGAAGCTCGTTCCAAACCCTTGATAGGATTCTGTGCGATTCGATGTGCAATATTATATCCTATGAACATTAATCAGTTTTGTGTTACGGCGCTGTTTTTAAACAATTCAGACGTAATCGCAACACACTGCCAAACAAAGGTCAAGTTGGGTACAGTGTTACCTATGGCACGGTATATAATGGATGGGCTATGGGTCATTAGTAATCATAGTCCACTAAAGATGAGTATTAGTTGTCACGGTAAAGGGGTCACGTACCAACAAATCAACCCACCATTATCGCTAATCCGCCTCAATGAATCATGTACGGCTATTAGTGATAGATTGATGTTAACCCCTTACTACCAACAAGAGAGCCAGTATCAGGTGGAAGACAAATTGATAGGATAGATGGAAAACTATGCATTTTCCAATATAACGTTATGGAAACCATTTCATAGCGCTTTACCAGACTACGATCTCATCTCTTTGTCCAAAGAGCTAGATGAAATTAAGAAAATGCCAATGGATCATCTAATTGCTCGACTTCAGAGCGATTCGTTAAGCCAAAACAAGAATGGGCGATATGGAAACAGATCATCATTGGTTCTATCGTAGGGACAGTTGTAGTGATCATAATTGGGGTAGGGTGTAAACGATATAAAAAGAAAACTAGCGCATGGTTTGGCTCCATACTATCACGACTCAGGAAGGGTGAACGTGAGGTCACTGTGCCTACGTTGATTTCGGCGGCTGTGCAATCAGCAGACGTGAATGACGTCGCAAGAGCGAAGGACTCTACGCCGATGATGGAGGGAGGAGTGCAGTTACTCCCCGCCTCGAACGTTGTCAAGTTTTACCCGTCGTTGGGGTAACCAAGGATCAACGCTGTTGCGATCCAGGAAGAATCGTGAAGAATAACGAACACATGTGCAAAGACATAACTGAGTCGACGATTTTGATGTGAACATTTATTGGCGTGATTACGCCGGACAATAATAATTTTTAATAAGGAGTGACCGATTTAAATAAGCGGTCATTCCGAAAATGATGTATTTTGTGGATAACATGTTTAATTGTTTGAAATGATTTTGTGGTCTGAATATTATGTAGTGAAAAAAAAAAACGAATCTTGTGAATTAAGATTCCTTTTTTTTTCGGGTAGGTTTGGGAGGAATGTTACACGATAAGTGTATACGACCAATATCACGGTCGGGTAATTTTATAATTTCCCTTGATATGAAAATAACGAGGGTATAATTAGCACCACGGGCTCACGTGGAGTTGACAAGTGGCCGGCCCTACTAAGCTGGGCCTAATGAATAAATAATGAGCCCTCGTTAGTAGTGAGGAACACAGACTCCTGCTGACAAAGAATAATTATGAGAGTCAGTAATAGGTTACTGGTCAGCTAAGACCAGAGGACGCTGGCCACCATAATAGATGTGGAATAATTAGGAGAGACAGTAATGGGTCCCTGGTCAGCTAAGATCAGAGGACGCTGGCCACCATAATAGATGTGGAATAATTATGAGAGACAGTAATGGGTTCCTTTGATAGCTAGGATCAGAGGACGCTGGCCACCATAATAGATGTGGAATAATTAGGAGAGACAGTAATGAGTTCCTTTGATAGCTAGGATCAGAGGACGCTGACCAGCATAATAGATGTGGAATAATTATGAGAGACAGTAATGGGTCCCTGGTCAGCTAGGATCAGAGGGCGCTATCCACCAGAGCAGATGGGGGGTAGATTATGGGCGACAGTAATAGCTCCTTTGACAGATAGGGTCAGGGGACGCTGGCCACCATGATAGATGTGGAATAATATGGGTGACAGTAATAGTCCCTTTGACTGGTGGAGACAAAGGGGCGATGCCCTCGGCCAGAACGGGTATATATATTGGGGGTAAACACCAGAACGGGAGAGCTCACAACGAAGAAAACGAGATAGAGAGAGAGCTCGCACAATGACCAGAACGAGAGAGCTCACAACGAAGGGAACGAGATAGATAGAGAGTACACAACGAAGAGAGTGAGATAGATAGATAGAGGGAGCTGAGAAGCGAGAGACCGAGCTCCGGTATTTTCGCCATTTTAGTATGCCATGCTAGTAGGTTGGTTGTGCCCAACCTATTAGACCCACGATGACCAAGAAATAAAAGACTCTTCTGGAAACACTCTTGTCTGGCTGCGTCTTCCATCTACAACACCTTGCGTGTGGCTGCGGTAGTGTAACAAAGCTCAATCTGAATGAATTGACATTCCTGTGAAGAATCTTTCTGCTTTATCTGTAGCAAATACCAACCAGCTGCACAAGGCACAGAGCCTCAAGGGACCCTGCACACTGTAAGGGCATAAGGATTTACACCTGCTGAAGGCTCACGGCCCAGGCATGCTACTTCCACCTCCGCCGCATCAGTCAGATCAGAAAATACCTCACTACCGAAGCTGCCACCAAACTTGCTGTCTCTGATCTCGCATCGACTACTGCAACTCTCTCCTTTCCGGCCTCCCTCACTCCACCACTTTCACTCTCCAGCGCGTCCAGAACAATGCTGCCCGCCTCGTCCTCAGAAAGAAAAAAATCCGACCACATCACTCCCCTGCTCAAACTCCTTCACTGGCTTCCCATCCCCCAACGCATCCAATACAAGATTCTGTCTCTCTGCTACAAATCCCTGAACAACTGCGCTCCCGCCTATCTCTCAAACTTACTTCACCCCTACACTCCTCCCCGCTCCCTCCGCTCCGCCTCCGACCTCTCCGCCTCCACATCTCCCGCACCAAACTCAGCACTTTCGGCCCCCGCTCCTTCTCAGTATACGGTCCATCCACCTGGAACACTCTCCCACTCTCTCTCCGTCAGAAACACTCTCTCTCCTCCTTCCAGTCCGCCCTCAAAACTCACCTCTTTCAACAGTTCTAGCACTATACCACCACACTCCCCACCCTAAGCAGACTGTCGTAATGTATTTCACTATTTGTGGTACGTGAGTCGTTGTCTAAAGCGTGCGCATGCGTGCGCGAGTTGTAAGTGCGCGCTTAAGAGTTATATTTATTATAAGATCAGCGCATTATAAATACCGTAATTATTATTATTATTACTCAATTTCGGCCGGACTGGAGTCGATCTACCACCTGAGCCATTTCTGCTCCCCACAATGGTCACAAATTTAGTGCAGACTCCACGAGCTTCGCAACAACCAAACACTGCGTCACAAAGCACGTGGAGACTCGGGGGAGGGGGGGGGGGGGTGAGTGTCCAAAAGCTTTGTGACGGTTGGCACAATATCACAAAGCTCAGCACACGAATGCTCGTATCCTAGTGTGAAGAGAGTCGTTCTCTGGTATGCCGCTCAACAGTTCACGGGGTTAGTCCCATGATAGCCGGTCATAAGACACACACGATGGTCTGTGATTCTGGGCCTTACTGTTACAGTACGTAACGGTCAAAATCACAGATCAACACGGTCATGAAACGGGTTTATAGTCCATAAAACAGCGAGACTTGTAAACTATACCCTTCATGTGAAAGTTGCACATTTTATTATATACGGCAGAAATAGGTTACGTGCAGAGGACGGCTGAAGGCTACCTGTCATTAGTGAGGTTTGGTTTGAAACGAACAACTCACAACAACGAACGAGAGTGAAATCACGGCGGTCGGTTAACTCTTTCCAGACGTGTCGCATCCGGATTCGCGGCCTTACCGAAAGTGTTAACCAGCTTGTACCATAGGCAGAGGAGACACCACTCCAAACATCTTAAAGAGACACAAATCCTCATGAGCCACGGTGGGCTCAAGAGGTTCTGTTGTTGTTTTTTTTTTGTTGAGATGTTTGGAGTGGTGTCTATGGCTCGTTCGTCGCTGCTAGTTGTTCGTTACAAACAAAACCTCACTATTAGAACGGCTACGAAATAAATCCCTTTGCAAGTGCACTTCAGTATTTCAAAAGACGCCCACTCTGTGGAAATGAAAACTAAACACTATGTATCAGCAATAAGAGGTAGCTCCCTAAATAAAGCGTTGGGGTTTTTTGGTTTGTTTTCGTGGGGTTTTGTTTTCCCCCTCAGTGAACTTTACATTTTCTTCTATCTAAATCTAGGCGCCCCGCACCAATACCTGGGAAAGCAAAATTCAGAGATAATAATGCTACTAATAGTGTTCGTTATATTTGAGGAGTCTGAAAAGAATGTGTACCAGCTGTGCGGGAGACGAATCGACAATCCCTGTCGTCATGCTACTCTCGCACACCCTTGAACTATCAAGTGGCATTGTTGTACGGGTGAATATGTCAAAACCAGGAATTTGAAGCTGTGACAGGCATGGCAATACGTAATGTTCAAATGATGACCGGTCCTCACTGAAAGTCAAGTCAGCCGCTATAAGTGTATGACTGACAAGAAAAAGCCGGAGACACATGTACACACGTTAGAAAGGAAGGGTGGGGGTGATGTTGATCCTTCTCTCCTTTTCTTTTCAATACATTTCAATACTTGGCTAAGTTCTCACGCTATCAAAAGGTCATGTCTATAGTTCAAGTTGGGGTCACGACCCGCCCGTATCAAAAAGGCCTAAGACCCGAGCTAATAGGATTATGCAATTTGTTTCTCAGTCAGCTAACATAGTATACACAATGGGATCACTTTTGCGTTTTGATCGACGATTTTGGACCTTACGGCTGGAAGATCCAAAATCAAAGACCAGCACACATAACGCATTGCCCTTATTAGCAAAAGACTTCAGTTCCCGCCGGGCGCATCTGGTGCAGTGAGTCAGTGCAGGCGACTTATTTCTGGGGCTTACTGGTATGAATGTATATAGCTCAAAACCGAATATTAATGTGCGGTCGTGTTAATCCTTCGACGAGTGTAATGATAATATTTTCCTCTGGCACAACGACATTTATTATACAGGCGGGCGTCGAGGGCTGTATTATTACGACCAACTACACAGTTGCATCATTATTGCCAACTTGACTGATGATTGTCGTTTAAATTAAACATCAATTTTTACAACTCAGACCTTTTGAACCTATCGCCGATAGCTTAATGGTAGTGCCTGGTGTTTCGACCGGCGCCCAGCTGTGCAGGCGGAGGTCGAGCTTTAGATAAGCGTTCAGTCTCTACAGAGAGAGAGAGAGAGAGATGTCCTTTCCGTCACTCAAGCATGACATCACACCTGGTTGGTTGGTTAGTTCGGGTTTAACGTCCACGGCACCGAAGTGATAATGGACGGCCCTGGCGGGCGGGTTATGGGGGACAGGGAAATCTATTGCCTATGGCGTACGACCTGAACACTGATCAACTCAGGTGCACATTTTCCCCCTGGATTGCGAGACCAGCTACCGGAGCCGGGATAGGGATTCGAACCCACGACCCGGCGACTCCCTTCGCTCTCCTGCTCCGACGCTTAACCGCCTGAGCTATTTCGGACTCAATGACATCACACCTGATTTAATCAGAGCAATAATGAAGCAGGTAACAATACACTAGCGTACACGTGTCCAACCTGACACTCCCATTAGGTGGCTCTCTATGTGTGTCAGCCAGGTACACTAACTTCTCCAACTCTTTCCTGAGGAGTGCGCTGTTGTCCCCTTCAGACTGTAAAAGACATAGACTTCCATGAGCTCATGCAGCCTTTACTTCACCTGGAAGAATGCGCATATTTTAATGGACTCCTGTGGCCATCTGCAAAAGGCACAGGCTGTCATGCGCCCCTTCACAAATAGCAAGAGGCATATAATATCATGAGTTCCTGAAGCTGCAGGGACACATTATGTATGCCTCTTCTTGCCAAAGGGTGGTCCCCGCTTCTTTGCATCTCCACCATACTGTTTTCAGCCTCAGCGATCAACGCTTTTTGGTGGAGGGGCTCGGCCTGAATCCCTTGTATCTCTGTTACTAAAATGAACGAAGTAATCACATTAACCCATCACTGATGGGGGAAAAAGGTGAACACAATCAAACGGCAAGAGGTATAGATCTTCATGATCCCCCGCAACTGCGGGGTATCATGAAGATCTATGCCTCTTGCTGACACCCACTTTGTCACGTAGCTATGTTCCTTGGACGGCTGTGGCTCTTTGGCGTTGTATAATTAACAAAGATTTCAGAATACAAACTGCGCCCGCTGGCAGTGATGGGGTGTATGCTGCAGAATAACTTTGCAACTCGTGAATAGGTGCGGCGTCGCCACAGGTGGCTCAAAAACACACCCGAGAACAAAAACACTGCAGATCCTGAAGATTGCCAACAATGAAAGGACACTTATTAGAATGCACACATTAAGGAGCGGCAATACTGCTGTCGCACTCCTATTACATGCTTGACTTGCGTACCATGACGGGCTGTGCAGCACTTTATACAATATCTACGCAAACAGCGTTATTTGAAATAACTGTAAATTCAACTTCCAGTATCTCCACATGACAAGGAAGCATGGATAGAAAGTAGTTTCAGCAAAGGCATAGATGATTTATACCTCTTGCAGTAGGGCAAAGTTCATTTTATCTCGGCAGTAATTGGGTTAAATAATCCCTCTGACCACCCATTCCATCTAAAAGAGTAATAGACATTCTTAAGCCCCTAAAAAGTGTATTTCTGGCATGAAGAGACAAAGAATCTATTGACGCTGACAGTCTATGCCCCTTGATGATCGATCATGTGTTTGTACTTTGACTTAGTGAAATACAAGGACGGTTCGTGGGACCATTTTGACGACATTTTAGATAAAGTCCTTTGAGGCAAACTGTAAGCCGATCTGCTATTTTTTTGTCGACATGACTGCGACAGGAAGTCTGAAGTCATAGAAGTACGTGCAAAGACTGCAACCTGATATTTTCGGGTGATGACCTTGCAATGCGATTTCAAAGAAATAATGATATTGTTGAGCTGCCAAGCGAGAGTATTAATGCTTTACTGCACCGGATTACCCTTAGCCTATCCAGTTTTAGTTCTGTTTAAAACCCTTCACTTCAGTATAAACCCGACTGCAAGAGGCATAGATACTCATGAGCCCCCGCAGTTGCGGGGGCTCATGAGGATCTATGCCTCTTGCTGACACAATTTTGCATCCGTCCTCCTTTGACGACTCGTTGACGTTGAATTAAAAAATACAATTTGCGTCTACTGGCGACTGAGCGGTTAATCCCTTCCATGAACAAGAGTGAATACGATCAAACAGCACGGCACACAGATCCTCCTTAGCTCACCCAGTTAGGCTCATGAGGATCAACGCGGTTGCTGACACCACGTTGATTCCATGTTCCTATAACGGCTGGGGATTTTTGGCGTTGGATCAAGAAAGATCCCAGAAACCCAGTATGTGATCCCTGGCATTGAAGTGGTCCAGTCATTCGATTAACCCATTCAACCCTGACGCACTACAGCAGGAGATGGGTCGACCAAGATAATTCAAGGGTAGTGTCAGATTGGCTTAGCGCTTGTCGGCGCCAAGCTAATCTGGCACTGCCCTTGAATTATCATGGTCGATTCATCTCCTACAACTGGTAGCCATTAGATGACGCCTCCAAATTTTTTGAAAATACGGCCGTTGGGCTGAATGAGTTTTAAAAAAAAAATTAAAAAAAAAAATAAAACACCCTCAATGTGTAGACTCAAACAGCTAGATGTCAGATGGACAGATTATCATCAACGTCTACACACTGTGGACTGCCCTACAGAACCCTGATTGTGCAATGCGCATCAGGAGAGTATGCAAACCAAGGGGAATCACAGCGCTGGACAGACAACAGTTAGATCCCCTGCCCCCGCCTATCAGGCACCCAATCGCCAGCCCCCTTGGTTTGCATACAATTCTGCCAGCGCTAGCCTCACCTATCTGGTTTGTGAGCATCAGGAGAGGTAACCACACACTGGCTGCCTCCCTCGATTCACTGCGCTGGCATCGAATCGAGGGAGACAACCAATGAAATCAGTGTGCAACCTCTGAAGACGCTGTCGCCTCAGCTGTAATGTCTTTATTGGGGCCAATGCCAAGGGTGCTAGGAGAACCGCTATGATTCATAGCCACCTTTCAACCGTGTCAATAGAACTGTCTGAAGCGCACAGCTGCCTAGTCTTTTGTCCTCGTGCGTTCAATCCTTCACCCATTCCCTAACATCTGCAAGAGGCATAGAGTCTAATGGATCCGTTAAATCTTGTTGGTATGTACAAAAAGGCATGGGTCCCTGCTAATAATGAGACGTCTATATATCTAATGACGAAAAGAAGAAATGCGACAACACTAAAATGTGTTTCCGATTATTCCAAACACGTTGCTTTTTTTTTTTTTTCCCCCTCATTGAAATAAATGGATCAATCTAGGTCACCTACTTCTGATTTCGGTATAAAATCTACACCTTTCTTTGTGGTTAAAGTTGCAATACCAAACACAAACGACAATTTAAGTCCTTAATCCGTAAAGTGCCAAGAAAATTTGAACACCACCCAACTGTGAGAGGTATAGATCTTCATGAGCCCCTGCAGTTGCTGGGGCTCGTGAAAATTTATGCCTCTTCCTGACACCATTTTGAATCCCTATTCCTTATACATCTTGTTTTTGTTTGTTTGTTGTTGTCTTGAATTAACGAAACAACGATTGCAGAAACAAAGTCTGTCCGTAGGCACTAAACGGGTTAATATCAACATACCACATTTGCATCTGTTTCTCTCCTGTTGTGGCAGTCACCGCATTTTCGCAATACCACTTTCTGTGTTGTGGCACACGACACACTACGGATATGCGCTCGCCTGCTCGTGTTTGAAACTGGTCCCTTGTGGGCACTGTGACGGGTATTAATTAAAACACAGCCACACCACAAAAAAAAAGCTGTGATTGCCCCCAGTAATTGGCCAAAGGAGGAAGTTGCTCAAGACCGACAGGCCAGTGAAAAAGAAAACTGGGAATTGCTTTCACCTCTACACGTCTAAACTTTTATTTTTCAGAGTTAAGTTATTGTTATACTGCGAACTGCATGTTCTTAACTCATTCCGCCCGACGCACGTATTTCCCAAATTTTGGAGGCGTCATCTAACGACTATGCATCTGTTGCAGGAGATGGATCGACCATAATTCAAGGGTAGTGCCAGATTAGCTTGGCGCCGACAGGCGCCAAGCTAATCTAGCACTACCCTTGAATTATCATGGTCGACCCATCTGCTGCTGTAGGGCGTCAGGGCTAAATGGGTTAAACCAGTTCACTGCCGAGAGAAAAAATTGAACATCCCGCAGTTGCCGGGGCTTATTAGGATCTATGCCTCTTGGTGGCACCACTTTGAATCCATGTTTCTGGGACAGCTAGCAGTTTTTGGTGTTAAATTAACCTAGACTGCAGAAACACAATCTGCGTCAGCTGGCGCTGAACGGATTAATCCAAACATGTTTTCAGTTCCCACCATGAATACCGGCAACGAGACAACAGGCCGCGTATTCGTACACAGAACGTCACGAATGCGCTAATGTTCTGTTTTGATATGCACAGACCAGTCTGTAACCAAGAAACTAGTATGTATTCATCAACCACAAGCTGAGGAAATTCATTTTGCAAATAATTACAATTTTCATTGCTCTTCTAAATTTGTAATGCCTGCTTTAACCTAATTAATACTCGTTGTCTTGTTCGTGGTGTCGACATAAAATCAAAATGAACATTTTTTAAAAATCGGAAACAGGAGAGGTGGGGGGGGGGGGGGGGAGGGTGGGGGGGGGGGGGAGGGTTGTTCCAGTTGTAAGTCTATCCCCTCCTGTCTCTATTCCCGTCCACGGGCTTGGCTGGGCTGAATGACTGCACAAAAGGCAAAAGAAAAGAGACATCTTTACGGCTTCTTTGTGTGCGAATACTGCAGTTTATCCAGAAATGATTGCAGCTCGCTGTCAGACACAGCTTAATTTTCACCATGCCATTCTATAACCTGCAAGAGTCATAGATTCTCATGAGCTCCCGCGGCAGCAGGAGCTCATGAGAATCTATGTCTCTTGCTAGCGTGGCTTGGATCATTGGGCCCCATAACTGAAGTGATCAGCGAGGTTTAATGGAAATGATTGGCAATCTAGCCAAAGTTTCGGCTCATGATTGCTTGACAGTCTGCGGAGTGTAGATGGTGCCGTCCTCCGCTAGCAAGAGGCGTGGATTCTCATGAGCCCCTGTTGTAGCAGGGACTCATGAGAGTCTATTCGTCTTGTTGACGGAAGCGTCTGGTTTCAGAACCGTGGCAAACAAAAGCTTTGTCAAGATTCTGCAAGGCGCAGATCGCTGACTGCCACACAATTCACTCCATGTCAGGAAGGATCGTTTCCTGTGCGCAGACTCTATTGGTCTTTTGACTGCCACAGCCTAATACTTCAGACATTTGCCTTAGAAAGGAAAAGAATCAGTCGATGGACATTTCTGGCAAATGGAGAATGCTTGAGAAGTTTGCTTTTACAGAGAGAAAGAAGCGTGCGATCGCCGGATTAAAGATCCGTCTCGAGTATTCACGTTCGAAGTGTAAAGTGAAAAAGTAAATGTTTGCTGTCTGTTCGGCAATTTGCGCGACGCAATATACTGAATACAATCTATTTGTAGATTACTCCCCTCCATGCCACTGTACGTACATCAGTTTTTGTTACTGAAATCTCTTTTCATTCAAAGACAAAAAGCCAAAACCGGCCGAGGAGCGTGATACAAAATGACCTCAGCAAGGGGCATAGATCCTCATAAGCCCCCGCAGTCGCGGGGGCTCAGTCATGAGGACCTATGCCTCTTGCATTTGGAGCGTGTTCACTTTTTCTCGGCAGTGAAGGGGTTAACGGAAAAGAAGTGGATAAATTAAAAAATATCTTCTTAGTCATATCCGTTGCGGAATAAAACTGGACTAAAAAGAGAAAGAAAAAAAAAACGGAAAAAGTGAGCTAAGACCATCTCGTTGGATGTTAACACAGATATAAACTACAGTATCCTATTAACAAATAACATTTCATTTATTCCTAGTGGGCAATGATTGATTGTACATTGCTTAACGTCCCGACAGCAACAAGGCTTTCTCAGGACGTGCCTGCACTGCTTGTGAAAAAAAAAACTAAACAGAACATTGAATGTATGTCGCCAGCCGGTCAAATACATTAAATAAACCTAACACATGGGGCCTAAATAAAGCTAAGACCATTTAGCAACACACATCCAATATCAAGAGCTACAGGCAGTGCAGACAGTAGGGAGAGTTTTAAAAAGGCAAATACAGGAGAATGGACCTCGGGTAGACAGAAACACATGCCCCAGAATAGAGAGAAAAACTCACCCTGTGGGGCTGACCAGGGTGACCCTGGGAACTAAAAAGTACCTAACCCCACCCAAGTCCCCCAGGGCAGACCCGGGTGGGGGTAGTGGGCAATGAACACAAAATAAGCAATAACAACATGTTTAACTATGTCACATACGTGCCTTTGTATCACATAAATACTACATTGGGGCACCAACAATAAAAATGTAGGTCAACAACATCGTAAAATAGGTCAAACTGACAAACCTACGTGAATCAGGACACACTATCTGTTTTGACTAATCACTCATGTGGCACATCCTAACGCAAACTTCGAAAAGAAGCACAAAGTAAGTCTTGCAGAAGCGGAAAATTAGGTTGATATAAATCAGCACTGCCCCAGCTAACCGTGAAGGTTGGGCGGGGGGTGGGGTGGGGGGGGCCGGAAAGGGGGGGGGGGGACGGCGGCGGCGGTGGCGGTGGTGGTGGTGGTGGTGGTGGTGGTGTGTGTGTGTGTGTGTGTGTGTGTGTGTGTGTTGGGGGGGATTAGAGGGGGCAGGGGTGAAGAAAGGAGAGAGAAACGCAGCGCATGTTCAACACCTGTTAACTTGCTCGCACCTATTTAACTCATTCAGCCCGACGGCCGTATTTCCCAAATTTTGGAGGCGTCATTTAATGACTATGAAACCAGTTGCAGAAGATGGAACGACCATGATAATTCAAGGGCAGTGCCAGATTAGCTTGGCGCCGACAGGCGCCAAGCTAATCTGGCACTACCCTTGAATTATCATGGTCGACCCATCTCCTGCTGTAGTGCGTCAGGGCTGAATGGGTTAAATACGACCAAAAAATAAATGTATATATAGGTCACGTAAGTTATTAATGTTCTCGTGCCGACAGTCGCGTGAAGAACACAAATGAAATGGGACTAAACGTGGGTACAAAGAACACAGGACTAACAAGAGACATATATTCTCATGAGCCCCCGCGACCGCGGGCGCTCACGAGGATGTATGTCTCTTGCACATGTCAGTGTAGCGTTCGCCTTGCCCCGGCAGTTGAGGAATTAAATAGGTCAAAAGTATGTTACCGACATAAATTCTAGCACATTATATGCGAATTTGTTCCTAGCCATTCAGTCCCTTCTTCGAATCTTTCTATCTGCAAACGACAAAAAAAAAATTTAATTAAAAAAAAAAGCAACACTTCTGTCGCCGGGGCTCATGAGAATCTACCGCTCTCCTGACGAAGACTTGCATACAGCGCAACTTCCTCATTTCGAGGGTGCGATTGACGGTTAACATATATATTTTTTTTAATTCTACTGATTTGGCACGGTACACGCTAAATCCGATGCCTTGAAACTTTTGGGTGTCTCAGGAATGTTTATTTTATCCTCTCAATATATGAGCTCCCAGCGTGGTTTTTCAAAGCGGTACAAACGCTAACACAGAGGAGTTCCTTTGCCTATGGTCAAGAGAAGTAGATTATCATAAGACCCTGCGTCTGCAGGTGCTTATGAGAATCTATTTCTCCAGCAGAGGGAAAGTGGGGTCGGGTGCACGAAGGACTGTTTCAAATGAGCCCGACATGATAAATTTGCCGGCTTCCCAAGGCGTTCAAAGCAGAAATGTTATCTATTTGATATCCGCGGTCGTAAACTGGGTACATGTGTTTTTTTGTGTTTTTTTTTTTTTTAATCCTGCAAGTAAATGAAAATTCCAGCTTTCAAACCTGCCTCATGATTACCGCATACTTGCGTGTTGGTAACGGTTTTGTCGCGATGACTCCTATAGGAATCGTCGCGACAAAACCGCTACCGACACGCTAAGGGCTAAAAACAGAACAGTAAAATAACTGTAACGAGGGGAGGCTAATAGAATGCCTTGACTTGCTTCTTCAAAAATTCAAATTTTCCTAAATCTGACCCACAAAATGTTGACCTAACACAGTTTTACAAAGCTGACTGAAAATGCTGTTATTTTATCTTCCTTCTGTGCGTCAGCAATTCTCAATGCCGTCTAGGCGCCACTTACCTTCTTTCTTCTATATGAAAGAAGACTTTCTTTTTCTCTGTTCTAAAGCGACAATCCCCCCCCCCCCCCCCCCACCTCTCTCTCTCTCTCTCTTTCTCTCTCGTAAGCAGGTCACATCAGTTTAACAAGATTTAGTGTGCAACAAAAGCCGATGCACGAAGCCACAAAGAACCCACATTTAGACTCCGCCGCAGACGAAGTGTCCGACACAAAGTGTCATGTCATCATTTTAATGGGCCGGAAAATTAGGACACCAGACACCAGTTAACAGACACCGTACAGGTAACGCAAGTTACAGACGCATATGTAGTTGGTTTCTTCAATCTGCAAAAGGTATAGATTCTCACGAGCCCCTGCAGCCGCAGGGGCTCAAGAGAATCTATGCCTCTTGCCCGCGAGGATTGTAACTATCTGACCTTTTCAAACGAAAGATTCATGACATGACGACAAAAAAGGCAAGTTAAAAAGAGCAGAAGGTAAAAAAGTATTGGCCGTCTGCCCTCAAACCTGAAACAGTCCATAATGTATGTGCTTTTCTGTAATTTTAGATCTTACGCTCTAAAAAAACATTTACCCCTTCCAACAGCCAGTGGGTGCAAACTGTGTTTTGGAAATTATCGTGAATTCAACGTCAAAGATCCACAGCCGTCCACGGAACATGGATAGTGGTTTCAGCATGAGAAATAGATCCTCAAAAGCAACGGCAACTTTAAGGGCTCAGGAGGATATACCCTCTTGCAACTGCCGGGTGCTGTTCACTTTTCTCGGCAGTCATGGTGTTAACGACTAGCAAACGTCTATTTCTTTTAAGTATGCAAAGTGACTTCTTTGCTGACGGCGCCATAATTATGGTTGAACGTGACAATTCCGAGGGTCTCCTTAGCCCAGAGGGACACTATGTTAGTCGGGCGTTATCATTGGCGAGCCCTGAAAATGAAAATAATGACTGTGCTAATCAGGCACCACCCATGACGTGTACTGAAGTGAAAGGGCGTGATGGACACGTCATCTGCAAAGGACAAAGTTGTAAACTGACCGCCCAGACAAAGACCCTGCGGTCCGGCGACTCAGTGAGAGTTTACCGTCTGTATGTCATTCACAAACACATCATGGTAAAACAGCTTCTAGTCTCAGTTGCATGAGCAAGCTTAGTCCTGCGCCAGCCACTAAGCAAGGTGCTCCGCTATAGCGGAGCACCTTGCTTAGTGGCTGGCGCAGTACTAAGCTCGGTCATGCAACTGGCCCCTGCACAGTAAACAGTCTAAACATAATGTTCCAACATGGCTAAACCCTAAAAAGAGATCTGCGAGGTTTGTGTTAATAACAAACGTAGGAAATGAGCAACACATGCCGTTGTTTTCCCCGAGCAGTATCAGCCTGTTAATTAACTCTGGGTGCTTCTGCCTCTGACACACTTTTTATTATTTTTCTGGAAACAAGAGAAACCGAACACCTGGCCAAGTCAGAACAAATCACTGGCAAGAAAACGTGTGCTGATCTGTGATTCTGGACCTTACGGGAGGAAGCCGTGAGGTCTAAAATCACAGATCAACACACGCATACATCTGCTTTTGTGAACAGACCATTATCCTAAAAGCAGAAGCCGAAAATATTGGTCCTGGAACAGTTTCTGTCATTTAGAAGACATTCAGAGTCGTGAGTATAAGTAGCATAACCGTAAATGTCACGTTTCCAAACAGAATTGTATCAGTTTTATGCGCAAAAGTTTTTCCTGTCAAGATAATGTTACTAACAGCAAATTCCATCTCTGCACCATAAAAAATGTCGCAAACGGAAGATGCGGTAATGTCACTTTGTTAGGGTTTTTATTATACAGAGCTGAAAATAGATTGATGTTAAGTCCGCGGTTTGACACCGAATCAACAGGCGAACATGCGTAACAACATGCTCAGCTCAATTATTACAAGGCACTAGGCAAGGCCAGGACATCTCATTTTCGCGATATGCAACGTAGAACTTACAGCAGACTAACTTGAGTTGGGAAGTACGTATCTGCCCTATGAAGGCAAACAAGAAGACTTTTTTTTTTTTTAAATCCTTTTCATTATTGCTTGGAATAAATGTGGCTATAATAGTTTAAGGGTGGCGCCAGACTGACAGCTTGGCGCCTTAGGCGCCAAGCTATTCTGGCGCCACCTTTGAACTGAAATGGTTGATCTACCGTGTAATCTGTAATGTAGCCTTCATAGAACAATAAGTTTGTTTTTTTTAATCTGCCTCATGGGTTAAGCTAGATTTTCGTTGTATTACAGTGAATATGTCGTTTTACACAAAACTGAGCTGTCTTTTGCTTTCACAGGACAGACATACTATTAAAAAAGTTAACCCAGCACAAGCAGACTGAAGGGTCTCATGAGGAATTATGCCTCTTGATAACAACGGTAAGCCTTGCCGACTGTCTCAGTTATGTCTTTTGGTGTACGTAGATCTGTGTACACCGATGACCATACAAAATAGAAAGAAATTCCCAACAATGAAAGAAACACCCTTAGGAAAGACAAGTACAACACAATAAATTACGTTGTACTTTCCATTTCTAAGCGTGTTTTTTTCTTTGTCTGGAATTTCTTTGCGATGGTAAAAGTTTCGGTTTATTTAATCTAAAAGGGTTCACGCCTTTCGAACAAAATGGTCAGACCTCATCAGCGTTTCATTGTATTTCATGTCTCTGATCCCCGGCCTCAGACGGAGGTTGGCATTTGGGGCATCGGTGTAAAACCCTGAACTAAGGTGAATTTTCATCTTGATTTACTGCAAACTGGCACGCTCTCTCTTCCCTGGTAACGTTATACATCTGAACACCTGTTCTGCGCCCACTGTTGCGCCTGGTTAAAATCCCAGTCGGTGTTCGAGAGAAGGAATAACAGATTGTAACCGGCAGGGCCTCAGATCCACGTCGGACATCGGACAATTGTCCGATAAAAAAATCCAAATGTCCTATTAAATTTGCCTTCAATCTGTCAAATGTCTTATTGCTTTTTAATGAAGGCGGTCATTGTCCGATCGAAGCTGCGTAAAGGCCGGACATCGTTCGTTCATTTTAATAACTGCGTTACCCGTTACTGGCCGTTAGGCCTACATCGCGACATTCAACTTGAAAAAGGACTAGCCTAGTGCACTCGCCCTTTCCTCTTTGCGAAACCGATCGATAAAGGATAGGCTTAGTTAGTGCGTCTGCACCAGCAGTCGTAACCATGCACTGGTTGGTTGTCATGCGCAGAGTGGTTTCCCTTACACAGCTTTCGTTTTCGATACTCGCGAATCCGACTGGCGATGCCTCCGAAAAAGAAAATAAAAGCTGATTCAAAGCAGCAACAGCTGAAAAACTTCGGTTTTGGTAAAACCGTTAGGATGTGAGAGAAGAAACTAATGCATCCGACCAAACAAGCGCTTCTCAAGCGACAGAAGAAGAAAGAAGAGAGGTGAGAGATGTGATAGATCTAGATATGACCGGCGACGCTCCCGATCCACAGCCATCTACATCGTGTGATAATGCACAAACAAAACAGGCAGAACCAGCCGAAAAAGAAGAATCCACTACTACTAGAAAGTTTGTGCAAGCGTGGACACTTTCTTTTAAATGGTTACGTTATGAGAACGAAAAGATGTTTTGCACTGCATGTAACAATGGAAACATGAAAAATGCCTTCACAAGCGGATGCATCAATTTTCGCAAGTCGGCGCTTTCAGACCATGAAGTAACAAAAGAACACAGGGACAGCTTGAAAGTTCCTGCCCTTCAGAAAAACACTGAAGAGATAGCGATCCGCCTTCTATCTGCTCAAGAGAAAGGGGCTGCAGTTGCCATACGAGCTGCATACTGGATTATCAAGGAGAATTTAGCATGCAGTAAATTCAAGTCATTGCTCAACTTGCTGAAGTCCGTGGAAACACCATTTGTCAAACAAATTGAAATCTCAGAGTCAACAAAATATGAAAGCACTGAATCATTCTATGAATTTTTGAAGGCAATGTCTGACACTATCGAAACACAAGTGGCAGAACACATTGAAAACTCTCATGTTGTCACTCTCAAAGTCGACGAGTCCAGTCTATGAGCCTTCAACTATGACACTAATTTCTGAACGGCCGATAACAGTGTCCTCATTGAGAGATTTGGAAACTTGTGATGTTCTTCGTTATCCTTTGTTATTTTTCAAAGGGAATTTGGGAAGAATTGATATTCAAGTTTGTATTTGTTAAATTTAATTTTTTTTCGTGTGTGTGTGTGTGTGTGTGTGTGTGTGTGTGTGTGTGTGTGTGTGTGTGTGTGTGTGTGTGTGTGTGAAATAACCAATGCTTTTAAATTATTTATTTTTTCTCATATATTCAATAAACATAAACAATTTTGTGCACCAAAATGTCTTATTGATTCAATGGTTTGAGGACAAAAATGTCCTATTGGTTTTTCTCAGGCAGGACAAATGACCTATAGAACCAATGTTGTTCAGGACAAATGTCCTATTGAAGCCCTCGTGGATCTGAGGCCCTGAACCGGCAAAAAAATCATCCCTAAAAGGTATTCCATGAACTCTCCGCGGCATAAGAAACTACTGACTAACACAGAAATACCATAAAAGTAGTTCGTGTAGTTCTCATATTTTCCAAACATCATGGCAAAATGCTCTGCTTCTTCTCTGATCATACACTCTAATGGCAAGACTGGTGGGCGAATCGACTCGAGGTGGGGTAACTACCCAGTAAGCAAAGGTGCGCGGGCCCACCTGCGGACGTCGTGGGCCCGAAGACGTTTTGCTACAGGGGTATCAATTCAGCTGTTCGATAATACCTCTAATGGGCTCATTTGCGAGTCCTTGCTCAACATGCATCACACAAAAATACATGCATACCAACAATAAGGTGATAGGATGTGTAGACTAGATGCTAAGCAGGTTCCCCAAAAGATATATATCAGGTGGATGCTACTGTGACTACTTTGGCAGGCCAAAACAGCTGTGCTGCAAATTCTCTCAACTGAAAGCAAAGGTCCTACTCCTTTCCTTTCCAGTATCAAACTAATTATTTGATCTGGTCTATGATTTTGTACCGTACGGTTGCAATTCGTAAGGTCCAAAGTCAGAGACCTGCACACAAATGATTCCCGGCAGATGTCCAACAATTGGCGCTGGGTATAAAACAACTACTTGATACAAACCAAACACTCCAGGAGGCAAAAAAAGAAAAACTATCCGAAAGAAGACACTTTGGTTTTGGGGTTTGTGGCAGATTGGGGTACTCAGGTAGGTCTGAAGAAAATCGCTGGCAGGGCAAAAATACTTCAAACGTCATTGCCAAGGTATCGCCTTCACTTCCTGAGCCACTACACGCCAATAACCACGGCCGAACTATCTCTAGAACCATAATGTAATCGTTAGCGGACAACATTCAATGTGTGCATTGCGACCCCTAGGACTCCGTGTTGAAAAAAAAACAGTTGGAAGATTTGTTTGAGGATCAAGATCAATGTCCCACTAGCCTGGCATTGTCTCCCTTTGACGGTCTATCTATCTCCAGCTGTTAGCTCCGCCAGGAAGGGAAAACGGTTTCGGGGTGCCAGGCAGGACGTGACTGCAGGAAAGTGTTTTCAAGTGCAAGCACAGGGTGCAAAACCAATCATGAAAACTCATTCTGGGCCGGTGTATTTGTGGAAAACACGCCATGCGTATGGGTGAAAGCTGAAGGTTAGTAACACACTGGTTGTCTCCTCCGATTCGCTACCGCTGATCAGCGGTAGCGAATCGAGGGAGACAAACAGTGATGCAAATACATTATGAGGTTCCTTAGGCACAGGATAAGGAAGGGATGACTTTGCACTCCTTCCAGCGATACGGAGCCTTTCAATACGTATTGCTTACTAGTACTGAGAGGCGAAGAGTTGCTGGCGAGGGGCGGACAATCGACATGACCGGCATAGGTTTCATTTCCTGTGCGAGAGGGAATGATGTGTGAAAGTGATATTGGAAAAGGCCTTGTTGTATCAGTGGTGATGGTGGTCGACTGATCTGTCCCCTGAACCATAACGTAGTATTCAGAGGATATGTCCTAAACGGCAGAATTTGGTACTCGTTTTCACTTAGTGCGTGGCCGAACTCATTCGAGACGTGCCGCGTAAAAGCCGCGGATCCGAATACGGCACGTCTCGAATAAGCAAAGATCCGCGTTAATCATCTTTTTCGAGTAGAGCTTGACTGGTGAATCGGAATAGCACAACCTAAACCACTTTAACTCTTAAACTCCCAGAACTAAATGACTTCTATTCCACAGAATGGAAGTCATTTAGTTCTAAGAGTTTAACATAAGGCTGATTTTTTTAAAAAATTTTTATAACAAATGAGCTTATTGTCCCATAAAAGCTACACATGATAAAAAATTATAAGTAGAGCGACCATTTTAGTTCATGGGTGGTGCCAGAATAGCTTGGCGCCTCAGGCGCCAAGCTATTCTGGCACCACCCTTGAACTATCATAGTCAAATTAATTTCAAGCAGGATGAAAAGAGTTAAGAGTTAACAGCGTTAAACTCTTCCTACTTCACGTCTCTGACATCACCTTCGTTGTGACAGGACTGAGCAATAAAACTCGTACGCCGGCCTCTTCTCTTTCCTAGCAACTGTCTGTAAAAAGAAACAACTGCAAGACAAGCCCCCTCTCGTCCTAACAACTGTCAGATAAAGAAGCAACTGCAAGATTAATGGATGCCCGCTCTTACATGCACCGGGGTGGAAAGGTGAAAGGGGTCTCCACACGCGCGAACTTCGTGCTTTGCAGTCTCTGGATGCACTGAACAGCAATTGATTGGTTGAGGGGCACGGGCGTAAATGGGTAAAGCAAGACGCCTAGATCTTCATGAGCCTCCTGCATCCTGCACGAGGCTCATGAAGATCTATGCCTCTTGCGTTGCGTGTATGACGTGTTTGCAATCTCTGGTAGTAATGGATCACGGCACAACGACAGGGTCATTGGTCTAAATGGGAAAAAAGCAAGAGGCGTAGATCCTCATAAGCCCCTTGCAAGATAAAGGAGCGATAGAAGATCTATGTCTCTAGCAGGTCGACTACATTCGTGAAAGTGTAAAGGATCACATCAGCACAACAAACGAGCACAGAGGGAACGCAATACGCGTAGGGATATCGCAACACTGCAAGATCGCATCAAAGCACAGGCACCCCCAAGCACGACTGTCTCCTTCATACTGTGTTTTTACACAGTAGAAAAAAGGCAGTCATGTTCGGTCGCTTGTATTCAAAGCCAAAGGCAAACGCTCAAAAGACACCGCAAGCTTAACTAACAATGAGAAACACCGACTGCAATGAGGGCGAACAAACTGATAAAATCACTCTGTGTTATGCTCAGTCAAACACGGGGCTTTGTGCATTGAATACTCACGTTTCCATAGCAACAAAAGGTCCTACAGCCCTGAGAAATCAACAGAATTTAGCATAATCAATCTAGGCCAAACAGTCCAAAATTAAACACAGCACACGTTAACTGAAGACAAGGACTAGCAGAAGAAGAAGGCCTAATATGAGCAGCTTAAGCCGAGAAACAGATCTCCATGAACAGCTCTCGCAGACCGTACGGGATTTCATGCCTCCATGCTGGCTTTCGAGGGGGAAATTAGGATTCGACAGAAAAATGCGTCATTCGTCTGTATGCCTCTTCGTGGAGTTCGAGACCAGAACGCAAAAGGCTATCGGGTTGTAGTCGACCGCAGTGGGCCCGTGAACAGTCGTGCGCGGGCCCATTGCAGCCGCCTCCGGTCCGATGGCCTTTCCGTACAGGGAGAGAAAAACAGACCTATCATCTGCAAGAAATCCTGGATTGATGCGTGGATCCCACACAATCATAATTTTGTTCCTCAGTCTTACCTTGTTCGGTGACTTCTCCAGGCTTCTCCGCCATTCTGTCTTTGCGATCTCGTGGTCGCTTTGACTGCCCTTGAACGCGTCCCCCATCCCGGACAGAATCTTTAGCCTGTTGCCAGGAGCGATGCCCTGGCGGCCCCTGAGCGAGCATAGCCACCAGCCATCAAGTCCGCCGGTGTCCTGCTCGAGAATGGTCAGAACATCGCCGCGTCTGAAGGCCAGCTCGTCTGGCGTCTCCGCTATGTTGTCGTACAGCGCCTTTGCCAGGAACATCTGCAACACAGACGAGGAAGAATAGGTTAGCGAGGTGATTCAAATATTTAGACACAATCATCTTCGTCATCATCATCTTCTGAACCTCTTCACTGCCAAGACGCAGCTTGTGTTTTTGAAATCGTCAAAAATTCCCAGCCGTCAAAAAAACATGGATACAAAGCCGTGTCAGCAAGAGGCATAGATCTTCATGAGCCCCCGCAGCAGCGGGGGCTCCTGGGATCTATACCTCTTACAGTTATTTGGTGTTCGATTTCCTCGGCAGTAAGAGCGCCTGAACAATGGATCGCATGATTATTCGCGTTTGGCGAGGTTCAAAAGACAACCAATACCTCGTCCACTCTCCGCTGTATCGAGGCATACAAAACGTGGATACATACAAATGTTCGGACACACTGATAAATTACGTTGGAGCTGAAGCAGCAATGGACCGTACATTTTAACAAAGCGATGACCTGTTGCCCACGAAACTGAAGTGCCGTGGACAACAGACGGATCGGCCGTGCAAGCTAACGGTTATTAATTGTGTGTATCCTGTTCATTACAACAATAATTCGATCACACACAAGAGGTTCGTGAGTAGAAGCAATCAACACAAGCAATCAACATGTCAGAACAGTGGCTGACGTAAAACGACCTGACAAGCATGCGTCGGTGTGCCAAGATTAACACAGACCGCGTGCACAAGCACGCAATACAGGCACATGTGTAAATCCCGAAGACTTCCTCTGTCCCAGAAGAAGACTTAAAAGCGCCATTAATACAGATACCAAGCGTTATTCGGGATAGCGTTACTGAAGTGCTGAATTTACATTAGACTTGTGGAAACAAAAATTTGGGAAGCAAAACCCACTGGACTATGTCGAATATGCTCACAAAACGTATCTGTTGAACCTTTGAGAAATTCCGTGATACCACTGATCGGCAATGATCGATACTAACGCCATCGATAATCGTCAGCTACTCATAGGACCAACCCATACTTACTTGCAGGAAGCATGGATTCTTAATAGCCCCTGCACCTGTAAGGGCTCACGAGAATCTATGCCTCTTGTAGATGGATCAGGCTGACTGAAAGGCATTAAAGGAACCATGTGTTCACCATTCGCACGCGTGCTTGTGAATGTAATACCGTTTGCCAACAACGTCAGTAGTCAATCGATCACAAAACTGATATGACTGATACCTTCCGTGAATCTGAACGATAAACCACGATAAACAATAAATGAATAACAAAAAAGAATAATAAAATATTCTCGAAAAAAAATGCTGACAAACGTTTAAGCATTAACCCTTTGGCTATTGGTAGCGGCTTTAGTCGCGATGATTCCTTGCAGGAATCATCGCGACTAAAACCACTACCAACAGCCAAAAGGTTAATACCACAAAAAAATAAACAAAAGATTGACCCCCTTGTACACGTAGCCGCCGGAACTGCAAACAGTCCCTGTGGCTGGCTGCACGTGCAGAAGGGTTAACGTGAAGTAAGAAAAAAATGTGATTACGTAAAGAAACTGCACGAAGCCCTAGAAGACCAAGCATGTCCCTTAAAATCCGATGTGACAAACTGGAAGGGCGAGAATGCCTTGAACTATAAAGTCCCAGTGAACTCAGAGTCAGAGGAAGCCCTATCCTTCCGGCCACGAAATGCAGCAGACACGGTCATTCGCGCGCGCGCGCACACACAGACACACACACACACACACACACACACACACACGAGAGAGAGAGAGAGAGAGAGAGAGAGAGAGAGAGAGAGAGAGAGGAGAGAGAGAGAGAGAGAGAGAGTAAAACGCTCACGAGTAGCTTTAGCAGAGCAATGAAGACAGTTGTCAAACAAGAAACGCTCGTCCTCATCTGATCGTCATCTGCCCCCTCCGCCTGAAGCATATTAATGTAAGCTAGGGAAAATGCAGGCTAAAGCGGACTATGCACATCTATGTTGCTAGCAGATGAATAGTATTGGCTGGAGGAGTGAGCTAAGACAACAAAACACAACTTCTGTTTGCGACCAACAGTCAACCTTTTGGTTTTGCAGGCCAACATTAAAGTCCCCTTCTGTAACTCCAGAAAAAAACATATCGCGACTCAAAACCCTCTTCATGGCACGCTAGCCTTAAGGGTTGCATGTAGCGTGCTTAAATATAGTGTGTTAAGCTCGCTGACTTAAGGTCTTTCTTGCTTAGTAAAGCTCTTGCTTAGTGCGCGAGTGTTTTCTGTTGCATGGAGCGACTTAGCGATGTGCGTAGCTCCGAACGAGTTCTTAGCGAGCGGGGATAGGTTATTTATGGCTTATGGTGGGGTTCTCCCCTACGTCATCATAGATTGTAGAAATCGGCCAATAAAAAACGCACGGTTTTCGCTTCTTCTGACCTAACGGAAACGAAGTAGACAAAACGCCGGTGAAATGGCGGCGATGGAAAACAAGAAGTCAAGAGAGAAAGAATGGCAAATTTTTCGTGCAGGCAACCCTGCTTGTCAATCTAATGTAGACGTACATTAGTTAAGGAGTACCGTGTAGGCTCCCATAGTATGAGGATCTATGTCTCAAGTCTAATATGGATGTACATTAGTTAATGACTACCGTGTAGTAGGCTCCCATAGTATGAGGATCTATGTTTCTCTGACAACGGCTGGTGTTGGGTTATACCCATCGGTGTGCAGGGTCAGTTGAATCAATTATGCAGACTCCTCACCGATAATTCCCAGATGTCCGTGAGACGAGGCTGGGTGGGGGGTCCGTGCGTTCAAAAACGTACATTTCGTGTTCCTCCTTCTCTATCCTAGATGGAAGGCTGTTTCTGCCACAAGGTTTAAGAGAGTGAATTCACATTTCCGTTCTCGCGTTAACACGGCAGCTAAGAACTCTTCCTCAGCTAAGCACGCCGCTACGCACGGGGGGAACCGTCCTTAGAATTAAGCACGCCACTAAGCTCGCTCCAGCAGATAAGCACGCTCATGCAACGCACATTTTCAGCTAAGCTTGTGAACTTAGCGCTAAGCAAGAAATTTGCGCGCTAAGCAAGCATATGCAACCCACCCCTGTGCACAAAGAGGAGGGCATCGCGGATGCGGCCAATACACTGAAACCCAACAGGTTGTCAAGTGTCAACACAATCCCCTTCGATTCACGTACAAGGGTTTTCATGAGCCCCTAACAGAGGCGTGTAAACGGAACAGATCTATTTCACTTAGAAACGCATATTCTCATGAATCCGTGCATGAGAATATGCGTTTCTAATGAAATGGAATGGGTAGGCCCCCATGTCTACTCCTCGGAAGGAACAAAGCATCGGGGATTCCACGTGTGACTTCAAGTTGTCTAAGGACTTTGAAGTTCTTTGGTTTAGCGAGTCGACAAAGTGAGCTCAAGAAAAAGCTGTCTTTTTTATTTGTTTTGACTCGGCTCTAAAAGCATGTCGACCTTTGCGAAGTGTCCCGGATGTGCGTAATGCTCCAAATACCTAAAAGTCGGCGAAGGTCGGTTGTGACACTGATGGGATCTCTCCAAAAACCAACTGTTTTGCAAGGCTTCATTTTGGGGACAGTTTTTGAGATGCTTCAAATACATGTCAGCAAGTGCATTTAACTCAAACACTTGAGAGAAGACAGGGTGCAGGGAACAAAAATGGCACCCTACTGACAGAAGCCGTTTGTTCGCCCTGCTGACAGAAGCCGTTTGTACATATGTTGAAATGATGCTCAATGTATCATAGTACACATACCAAGGGGAATTATTCAGCGCTGGACAAATAAACGGTCAGATCCCCCCCCCCCACCCCCCTCCTATCAGACACCCAATCGCCAGCCCACAGAAAAATACGCAGGTAAATAACAAGACCATACTAGAATCTCTTAATGTCAGTTTTTTCACAAGCAAGGGTACCGGCAATTTAACGCGATAATGCTCATCGTCACACGACTGCTAATATTAGTAATGAAGGTATCGTATTTTGCAGACATACAGAACATGAAAGTGTGCTCGTTCTTTACAGCTCTACGGTGTTAGGATTTTGCCCGTGCATGAGACTCCACCAAAGGAAGAACGGGCTTAGTCTGTCTGGAATCATAAGACGCACAGATCATAATGTGCTTCTGCGGTCTGAAAAGGCCTGTGCGGATCCCTGCATCTTGTTGGCAAGGATCAGCCATCAGTTACATGATTGTACCCAACACTGAAGGGGTCGTCTGGATTTGCGTCTAATAATATTTTATTTGGGAAAGGGTAGAATTGAGGACTGACGCATTCGTGATCAGGACATCGAAAGGCCACCACAGCATTGACTTTGCCAGACTCGTCCATGAAAAGAGGCATGGATTCTCATGAGCCCCTCCAACTGCAGGGGCTCATGAAAATCTATGCCTCTTGCAGATTATCATCGGCCTTATTTATTTCCATCTTTATTCTCCCCTGGGGAGGTGACTGGGATTTAAACTTGTGACTGAGAGTTGCTTCTCTTGACTTAACCCCTGCCTTGACATTATCTGCCTGCGCTAAAATGTCACCCCCTGGGGAAGGCTGCAGATTTTTCGTGGTTGAGCGTCTTTGGATAAAACCAGGGAGACCTTCTCAGAAATGGATCTATACTCCTTGCCAGCAAGAATCAGAGTGATATGCCGTTGCAGTCATGGCTGAATCTAGAACTGTGCATCCGGTCGATGAAAGTCCTCTTGGAATGGGTCGATGAACCCGTGTGGTGATAAACTGACCGCAGACTGCGGGTGGTCAGGGTATTTAGCTGCCAATAAGCCGTTACAAATCTGCAACGATGTTGGACACCTGGGTACCAAGAAATCGTCCGCAGGACAGCTTACCGTCGCATAATTTCCCCACCATTGATAAGGACAAATAAAATGGTACAAAAGCATCTGGATTTCTTCAAAGGAGACACAAGTGTGTGTGTGTGTGTGTGTGTGTGTGTGTGTGTGTGTGTGTGTGTGTGTGTGTGTGTGTGTGTGTGTGTGTGTGTGTGTGTGTGCGCGCGCGCGCCTGCACGCGCACGTGTGTGTTCGTTCGTGTGTGTGAAAGATGCATAACGGAATTACATGTACATTAAAATTATTTTTTATCTTGTTTAACCCATTTTTTTTTTCGCAAGTTTTGAAGATTTATAGAAATTTAATTTGACTTCGAATCGATCTTATATTAAACGAAACGAAACGAAGAAGGATTTATTACCACAAACTACTGCCCTGCGTTAACACTTGCACAGCAAATCTTTCTATCGTATACGCCACAACACCCTGACCCCTGCGCTGCTCAATTACGGAGGTTTAACTCATTTAGCCCGACGCACGTGTTCCCCAAATTTTGGAGGCGTCATCTAACGACTATGCACCTACTGCAGGAGGTGGATCGACCATGATAATTAAAGGGTAGTGCCAGATTAGCTTGGCGCCTGTCGCCTACCCTTGAATTATCAAGGACGACCCATCTAATTCTACTGCTGTAGTGCATCAGGGCTGAATGAGATAACAATGTTAATCAGAGCTTATGAACCTACGTACAGCTTTAAAAAGACAATTAGGGCTGAACTGGGGCTCGCTACGCATAATCAGAGAGTAGTTAGCATAAGCAGAGCTGCCCCTACATGCCTAAGCCAAGTATAATGCTTGCCAGATACCAACCAACAAAACTAAGGCAGTCTCACACTGAACTCGTATCCGTTGGATGACGCATAGATAGTTATGAGCTCCTGTAGGAAGCAGGGGCTCAGGAAGATCCATGTCTCTTGCTTGACATGTATGTGTTCCAAAACCCGAGTAGACAGTCGGGTTTTCTATCTACAACTGATCACACCTCTTGTCAGGTGCTGGCTTGGGTAGCCAAGCTGTCCAGATATCAAAGAGATATTGATCAGCATAATCTGTATTAGACTGCCTGGGTTAATGAATGGATGCGTGACAGTCCAAGCGAACAAAAACTGGGTTCAACTGTTCCTGGAAACTCCGAGAACACCGCTAGAAGAACAATTCACTGTTGCTTGGTACCTTGATTTGGGCATAACGGTGTTTTTGTCCACCACGAAGGTGATTTCAAATACGGTACACACAAAAAGAGGTTTGTTTGGCCCCAGCTGGTTCGATAACACGACTTTCAAACACTACCACATACCCAGCTAAATTACCTTGCTAAATATATATAGCCCACACACACACACACACACACACACACACACACACACACACACATAATTATTTCACGTTACTCACATCCACATTCAAGCGATATGCTGCAATAATGCTGTTGACAGATCTACACTGTAACACGCGCAATAGTGACACCTGCACTGTCAACATTCAGACTGAACAACGAGCGGACTGTTGAATGTTGCGTTGAAAGACATGCAACAAGAAGCCGTAAACCCCAAAGGTCTTCCCGTTCAAAGCCAAGATACTAATGTTAATTCCAGGACCAGGGCTCAGATGTATTATGACTGTGTGGAGTATATACAGACGTAAACTGACCCTGCGCGAGCCACTAAGCAAGGTGTTCCGCTATAGCGGAGCACCTTGCTTAGTGGCTTACGTAGGGTTTACGATCTCTCGTTCAACTCGGCACAAGTCCAGGTCCGGATCAGAGCGAAAATGAATTCCAGATATCTATCCTTATCAAACGTAATAGACAGAACGTCCAATGAACGATACGCGTGAGAAACACTGATGACTAGGTAAAATTAGGAGAGCAGAAGGGATAAATCTTCAAGTGCCCCCGCATACTGCGCGGGCTCGTGAAAATCTATGTCTCTTGCGGATGGATGAAATTTGTTCCGGACCCTTATCAGATATGCGAATCAGTACATGAGCTGACGAGCCAGGAACCATGCACGCAATCTGCAGATACTCGTTCAGTGAACGCTGTCTACTTAAATGAGGTACTGAGTCTCAAGAGCACAATTCCTACTTCAACAACCATTATAATCCTTCACTGCCAGTGATCACGAACTGCGCGTCTGAAACGACTGCACACTGACCGACGTTCGTGTTCATCGAGGTACACAAATGTAAACGGGACAAAACCGGACCGACAAGACACATAAATCCTCATGAGCCCCCGCAACTGCGGGGGCTCATGAGGGCTTATGTCTCTTGAAGCTGGGTGGATTTCGCTTTGCTCCGGCAGGTAAGGGGTTTTATATATCGAAGGACTGACTTAGCAATTTACTGATTCTGATTCTGCACAGACTTTTAAAGGTCAAAGGGGCCTTGAATCTGTGCATATCTTCTTTTAACCCAGTCATACTGATGCTAAAAGCTTCAAATGTTTACACTGCCATATGCAAGCTACATTACAGTACTTACAGATAAGGATATAGACCAATGGCTTTAGTTCAAGGGTGGTGCCAGAATAGCTTGGCGCCTAGAGGCGCCAAGCTATTCTGGCACTACCCTTGAACTATTTTCGTCAAACTTATTTCACACACTGGTGTATTCCGAATGATAAGGGTTAATGCCGAGTGGTTTGTACAAGCAAGGAACTGAAGATCTCGCAATTAATCCACGAGACACAACAGCCCGCGTGATTTTGGATCTTTCGGCTAAGAACCCTAAACATAGAAAGTGGGTCCTATGTGTGTGACTGTGAGTGGTTTAGGATTATCTATGCCTAAGGTAAAAAAAAAATAAAAAAAAACACAGACCATCACAGGGTCATCATACGTGCCAATTGCTGGAGTTTACTGGTCGTAATGACCTTGATGTCTGAAATGACGCCAAGACGAAACAAGAATACACATCGTGATACATGGGCCGTCTTGGTGTATTCCGTGTTCATGTTTTTCTCTCAGTCTCTCTTTGTATATGTACAGCTATCACGTCCGCTACATGATTACAGAGCTAGGCAGGAGATTCCAAAATTAGGACCATTGCAGTGGCAGAAACAACCAGGAGACATGGCAGAGAACGCTATACCGAGCTTAGCCCGGCCGAGACGATTAGGCTGAAACGTGCACCACTGGCTCTGAACGCGAAAGGGCCGCCGAAGAACTGGATGCTGAGATCCGACAGATAAATACTGGAGAGCTTATTATCAGACTCAGCTGCACCCCATGCACACGCACGTCCCCAGCTGCTGCAAGCTGGCATCATCAGTGATCAGATGTCAAGAGATCATAGGCTGAAACCCACAAGATCCCGCTAACGGAACAGATACGCAGGTCAGTGGGGATCTGGGACCAGTTGCATGAGTGAGCTTAAATCCCGCGCTCGCCTCTAAGCACCTTGCTTAGTGGCGTACGCAGGATGTAGGCGAACTCACGCAACTGACCCTTGCCATCCATTCATAAACAGCAAGAGAGAAATTCTCGCGAGCCTTTGGTGCCGTAAGCAGCAAGAGACATAAATGCCGACGGATTTCAGGCCATAGATATTGTAATCTACAGTATATTTGTGCACAGACACAGGGGCTAATGAAAATCTATCTCTCTTGCGGGTGAAAGGCAGGCTGAGGGACATGTACATGTCAGGGAGAGATAACTAGTGCAGGCAAACGTTGCCATCCTTAGACCGGCTTAGTCCGTCAGACTGCCGCATTATCTACCGATCAAACGTGCAAATAAGAGCACATGAACAGGAGTTAATCAGCCGCAGGTCCTGAAATGACTATAATCACGTAAGCACTACTCTTGAACTATCACTGTCGATCTGTCTCCTGAACTGTGATGCAGTTTTCAGAAACGTGGAGAATTTCGACTGTATGTTCAATGTGTTAAACACATTCAAGTTGAACACATCCGTCATTTATGTCAGTGAATTACTCCTGAAAATGTACGTATGGGTCTGCTGAAGACTCATTCGACCATTCTCCTCACGGTAAATTGTTGGCACTCCATCTCGAGGGGCCGAGGTGCGAGCCAACCGCCAGACAAGTGCTAAGTAGGTTCTGCCATTGGATACTGATGTTTCACTGTATGTGGTTCTGATGCCTGCAGGATACCCGGTACTAAAATCCGCAATCCGTATTCCCCAGGCATAGAACTTCGTGACTCCTGCAGCTGTAGAGGCTCAAATGATTCTGTGTCTGTTGCTACCGGGCATTAACTCTTAAACTCGCAGATGATGAAATGACCTATTCTTTAGAATCCGGGAGTTCAAGAGTTAAAGACGACTTACATCTACACTCCCTATTAGTGAAAATGATGTCAAACTACAATCCATAGATGTGCAAGAGGCATAGATTCTCATGAGCCCCTGCATAATTGCAGGTGCAGATGAGAATCTATGCCTCTTGCTATTATACTGGGTCAATCTGTCCGTCTTGCTAGCAAGGATCGATACGAATTACTTACATCTCTGTTCCTAAGGAGTTAGTGAACTGAAGGGGTTGAAGCTAGGGATGCCTTCAAGGTCACGTGTCCGCTCTCTTGCTGTCTGGTGGCTAATAATTGAAGATCACTCTTGTTATGCTGATTCACTGGATAATTATAGTACTGAGATTGTTTTTCCTGCTCGCAGTATCATTTATCACAATATCCCTCTCACACTGTCAGAAAATCATGTACGGATAAAACATTAAAAGTAATTTAGTAGCCATATTTCACTCTTTCAAAGAAAACAGACCAACCAGTTTGTAAGTACCGAGGCATTGTTCTGGAGCTGTCTATCTTTATCGAGTCAGCACATTGTGGGTCAACAACCTGCGCTTGCAAAGCACATATACTGAATAAAGTGACGGTCACTGTCGCGGCATATACCTGTTTGCCCTTCATTTAATTAATGGCATTAAATTCAGCCATATCACCATAAAATGGATAAGTTTCTCTCTTTTGATGTCGTTCTAGTAAACATGCCGAATGTGACCAGAATCATTTTAAACAAATTGCAAAAATATGCATAGGGTGTAGTAGCATACAAACAAGCATAATGCACTCTTCACATATTGTGCAACTCGCGAGCGGATCAAGGCCTCAGAAAGATAAATAAAACTCAATCAAGTAGAAAGCTATTCTAGTGTCGCCGGAGGGGCTCTAACATTCAAATCGTTCCCATAAAGCAAGGCAGAAAATAGAATAAAGCGCAAGGGACCAGTTGCCCCTTTCCTTTGTGAGCTTAGTCCTGCCAGCCACTACGCTACAGCGGAGCACCATGATTAGTGGCTGGCGCTGAACTAAGCTCACTCATGCAACTGGCCCCAGGGGTTTGATATCATCATTTCCCCGACTGGACTTGTTAGTTTTGATCAACTACCGCAGGTTATGAAGTTGGGGAGACCAGTGCACATGCATTTTTAATTTATCATTAAGACATAACCAGAAAAAACGGGGAAAAAATAACAGACAAGCAAACCTGACATCAGTAGTGACTTAAGAAAGTGTCCTGGCGTGCAGCTGTAGTTACTTATAACCTTAATTTCACGCAAATGTCAGGCAATCTCACGCAGTCCGACTTGTGTGGTACTCAGCCATTCAAAGATCCAGGCATGGTTTTCGTTTCCAGAACTACCAACTTTTCAACATTACTGTTTCATGTACGTTTTGCCTCACAGAGTAAAAGCTTTGGAAATCTGTGATTTGGCTCGTGACAAAAACATAAGTTAATTAAGCACTCATTTGTATGCACTCCGCAGTGTTCTTTGCAGAGGAATATGATATGAAAGCCAGTTTGTTCTGGCAGTGGAACGCTCACTAAGTACTAAAGACTGATCTCCTAGGCAGATAATGACTAATCCTGGGCAGATGCTGGAACTTTCATCTCTAACGCCAGATGACGATCTGCACCACACGTGCACAGCTGTTACCAAAACAACGGTGATGCTGTTGGCAAGAGGCATAGGTTCTCATGAGCCCCTGCGGCCGCAGGGGCTCATGAGAATATATCCCTCTTGCAGACTGAAGAGGGTGGCCAAGAAAACTTGAAAATTCATGAAGGATGGGATCAGGGGTGGCATCTTCCGCAGCGTGAAATGAGCGGTTTTAAACGACAATTTCCGGACTACTACGCGGAGTTGAAGAGAAACGCCTGTGTCATAAACTGGTGAAGTGAAAAGTGACTGTACATCACTGATTTCTGGGGATTTAGACATTTAAACGTATAAAAGTACACAAACGTCGATACCAGTTTGGCGGTGACGATATGGACTGACTTTGAGGTTTCTTTTTGAAAATCCACTGGCCAGAGAAGATCAGCAACGTCAGACTCTGGGAGAGAACAGAGCAGATAACAGCAGAGAATGAAATTGGGCGAGAAAGTCTGAGAAAGCCAGCTTCCAGTATCACTAAGCAGGCACTGTCATGGAACCCCCAGGGAAAGAGGAAAAGAGGCAGGCAGAGAAACACCTGATGGAGCAGAGACATGGAGATTGACAAAAACCACAGTCAACAGAGTACAGACCTTCATGAACAGTTGCCTTAGAAGAATTTTGAAAATCCACTGGCCAGAGAAGATCAGCAACGTCAGACTCTGGGAGAGAACAGAGCAGATAACAGCAGAGAATGAAATTGGGCGAAGAAGATGGGGATGGATCGGTCACAGTCTGAGAAAGCCAGCTTCCAGTATCACTAGGCAGGCATTGTCATGGAACCCCCAGGGAAAGAGGAAAAGAGGTAGGCCGAGAAACTCCTGGCGTCGAGACCTCCAAGCAGACACCAAGAGACTGGGAACCACCTGGAGTACAATCGAAGGAGAAGCACAGGACATGAGTCGCTGGAGGTGTCTCGTCGACGGCCTATATCCTGGCAGGATTGACAGGCGTAAGTAAGTAAGTTGAGGTTTCTTTTACGTCGAGTTCCTCTGAAAAAGCCCGATGACATTCGGCTTTTCAGCTGACCTGTGTTGCCATCATGAAGCGATGTGGACTGTACTTGGTTTCTATTTGGCCACACCTGACAAAGTGTGTTGTTGTAATTATTGTTTTCCGATCCCCCACCGCCAGCGTACAAACCAGCCAACGCCACGCGACAGCGAAGACGAACACCGAGACACTTCATGACCCAGCAACGCCCGGCACTAGTCGCCACACCGCCACCCCACCTTCGCCAACCTCCACACCACCGCCACCCACCCCGCCCACCCATCCCAGCGCCCGACCCCTAAGCCCAGACTTCACTGGCCAACACCACACAACCACCACCCAACCTCCCCAGGCCCTACTACAATCTAATCCCCAGCCAATACGGGGGATAGGTTTAAACGGAGATCGAAATACGTGCAGCAGAACGCTACACTAAATTTTAATCTCCACGGTTTGGTCCGCTGACGATGAGGAGTACCGGCAATTTAAAGCAAAACTTCCTCGAAACACACATGAACTAGACATAAAAATTCAGACTGACTTGTGTCGCTCGAGTGTGTACGGCCGGTGTGGCGGTCTGAGATAGGCCCGGTCTGAGACAGGCTCATCGCAGTTGTGCGCATGCGCGGTAGCAGACGACTTTGCAGTCTCTAGTAAACTAATTAAATAATACTTATTTACTACATTTATACAAATATCTTTTAAAAAATAAAAACTTAAGTGAGCATTCAGTTGATAGGATCGCACACTCAGACAATGACTTTTGCTGTGAAATACATCTTCGCAAACGTACTTGATCTACGTTAGTTTTAAGTATTGTAACTGTGTGTGTATTGTTTGTATGCCATGAGAAATTTATAATCTTATTTATAGTTTGAATAAAATTAATCATTTAATTTTAAAAAATCGTAAACAAACTGAGACTGCAAAGTCGTCTGCTACCGCGCATGCGCACAACTGCGATGAGCCTGTCTCAGACCGGGCCTATCTCAGACCGCCACACCGGCCGATAAAAAACAGGCCATTTCATCGGATAGTGTGCGATGTGATACACTTTTTTACAAACCATACACACTCTTTTTTCGGACACTTAAAAAGTGTTTAAGTGCATCAGCGCTCCAAAGCCGGAGGTTTTCGATCGTCACTTCGTCAAGATTTATGATTAAGAATAAGATGCCGGATGTACCTTTCGCCCGATTAACAGTGCGCATGCGTCAACAAAAAAAAAAATCTCCGAATCTATAGAAGGGTGTATACTACAGCCAGCCACAGTTCTAACGGCCACCTGGTGGTCGAGCTGGAAGTCTTTATCCTTTAAAATTTGCAGTTGCACTTATTGTTTTCAGTCGTTATTGCTGTTTGTTGTATACTTAGGATCAAAAGAAATGCGATAGTTTTGGGTACCATCATAAACATTTTAGTGTTTCCGATTATTCCAAAAATGTCGCATTTCTTTTGCTCGTCAGTATAGTTGTTCCTCTTGGTGACCTTATTTTTGTGTTTATTTTTTAATGGTGTTGCCGGAATAAAACAGGAATATGGCACTTACAATTTTATCCTATCCTAATACTCATAAAACATACCCATGCACTTTCATGAGTATTACATCCTCTTTTCTTCAATTTCACAGATTCCGGTGAGAATCGAACCCGTGACCTTTGCGGTCTGCTTTGCCCACTCTGGCACAGATGACAGAACGTGAAGAGGTTGTGCTTTTGCACAGCCGTGGGTTTTCAAGGAGGCCATCGTGTGTGCTCTCCCGTCTCTTGTCTGAATCAAACACCCTGAAGCATGAAATTATCACCCACTTGACCTGTCGGGTGGAACATGGGACAGTCCCTCTGCTAGCCCCTTCCATCTATAAGAGGCACAGTTAGCCCCTTTCATCTGCAAAAGGCACAGATTTTCAAAAGCCCCTGCAGCCGCAAAATCTATCTGGCCCCAGCAAGCTCCGAGGTCTCACTGTACTGACAATACGCCTGAAAAACTACCGTCTTCGGCAAATCTAAACGCTAGTTTTATATTAGTCGAAAGCTACACAAAAGGAGGCCTTTTCTTAACCCTTTGCTGACGATAGCAATTTGGTCTAGGTTTCAGGAATCACCTCGACCAAAAGTGCTACCAACAATCAAAGGGTCAGCTTACATCTGTTCGCGTCAGACGGAGGAAGTCATCAGTAACTGAAGGAGGAATCTTTGTAAGCAGTCGTGTGTGTACAATCCGCTTCATCCTTTGATGACCAGTGGCGATAGTTAGTCATGTGCAGACGTGATGTCGAGTACATCAGTCATCTGACCGCCTCCTCTTTTGCGGACCCATCCCGTCTTGGGAAATTCCCAATATCTTTGATTTCATCGATTAATGTTGTGTAACCCTCCACGGCTTCAGCCTGTGATTCTTGAAGCGATTAACTGCCTCCATAAGTAGTAAAGCGGCACAGACGTAAAGGAAATCCACGTATCCGGAGGCGCCACGTCTCGAATGAGTTAAGACAAGCGTTTGACATTAAAGACAAAGTGCTGACCCAGTTACGTATCATTAAGTTTTTCACTAACGTATTCAATGATAGTGGTGGAACAGGGGTCCAGATGGAACGATGCACACTGGTTACCTCCATAGACCTGCTTCGCCTGATCAAGCGTAGCAGATCGTGGGAGGCAACCAGTAGGGGAATGACATATCCCAAATGTCCATGCCAATACATAGGATAACTAATGCTACTTACAACAACAACAAAATTCCAATAAAAATATAAATCGCCACAAAGGCACCGTCACTATTTACCAACATGGCTCCAGCAGAAATGATAACGCAAATCTGTAGTGGTCATTATTTATTTATTTTGTATTTATAGTACAAGCCTTTATCGAATACGTAAAGTCATCATGTCGTAAATTGTCGGTATAAAAAGAATTAACTCATTCAGCCCTGACGCACTACAGCAGGAGATGGGTCGACCATGATATATCAAGGGTAGTGCCAGATTAGTTAATCTGGCACTGCCCTTGAATTATCATGGTCGGTCCATCTCCTGCAACTGGTGCATAGTCATTAGATGACGCCTCCAAAATATGGGAAATACGGCCGTCGGGCTGAATGAGTTAAGGCACACTTCACTTGTGAGCAAAAATAGCGCGACAAATGATATAATTTACAGTTCAAATTTACGTCTCGGTCTTTAGGCGTACATAAGGAAGTTGATAATTGCTGTATATAAGATAAAAATGAATGCACACTTTGTAATATGCCAGATATGCTTCAGATACCGACAATATATTCGCAATCTAAACAGAAAGAAAAAAAATGCCTACCCGCTGATAAAACACTGCATGATTAATTTAGAAACAATTCTAGTGATACGATCGGCAATATTCCTCGCGCTGGGACCATACGGCGTTGAGGCGCGTCCCCTGGGTGGTGGATAGGGGGTCCCTCGTGAGAGGGGTGCACCGAATGAAATAAGGTGCCGTGAACCAACATGGTCTAAGGGAAGGTGACCCCGACAGAAAACCCCTGGTCCTCCTAGTAAGGGGGTTGGGCGTGGGGTTAGCTTCCCCACCCTGCAAAAAAGGAAATAGCTACAAAAACGCCGACGAAAAGACTAACAGTAATTCCTTTCCTGGAGGAGGAAGGTTCTTCTACTAGAAGACTTATGACGTCCTGTGGTGAAAGCCGGAAGTCTTCGGAAGCCACAGGACCGAGCCGCCTCTCTCTATCCAGGGATACAACCATGGGCACATGGAATCGGTCACAGTCTGAGAAAGCCAGCTTCCAGTATCACTAGGCAGGCATTGTCATGGAACCCCCAGGGAAAGAGGAAAAGAGGTAGGCCGAGAAACTCCTGGCGTCGAGACCTCCAAGCAGACATCAAGAGACTGGGAACCACCTGGAGTAGAATCGAAGGAGAAGCACAGGACAGGAGTTGCTGGAGGTCTCTCGTCGACGGCCTATACCCGGGTAGGGGTGACAGGCGTAAGTAAGTAAGTAAGATCGGCAATATTCGTATTACAAAAATAGAATGAAAATGTCTACGCAGCTTCAAACTCTACAGCCAAACGAAAACGATTTGTCAAAAAAATAAAGTGGAAATGTCTACCTACCTTCAAACGCCTCAGCCAAACAAAAAGATTTATTACAAGATGGTCCCCTATATAATAACAAATGCGGTTCATTATTCAACCACAAGATATCTCTGCACTCTCTCACCTCTCTGTTAACATTAAAAAATGATTAAGCTGCCTGGCGAAGGATTGTCGCGGTTGGGTGCATGTGCTCTGGTCTGTGATTTTGGACCTTTCAGCCCCGAGGCCGTAAGGTCCAAAATCACAGACCAGCGCACACACGCTTGAATAATAATACTAATCGCACCGGCTGACCACAAAAGATCATCTAAAGATCGCCAAAAAGATCATCTGTTTTGAGTGCCGCTGACGCCGAGTGTTCGATCACCAGGTCATACGAAACTTTGTGTACATTTGCATACTAAACCTCTCTGAGCGGTTCTCGTCAGTACCACATTATAATGTATACATTATATGCTTTGCTTATGACCATTGACATTAGCAACATCAAGTCTGACTTCAGTGCAAAGCTGATAATATAAAAATACCTATATAGCTAGAATGATTAACCTTTTGGGTGTCGGTAGCGGTTTTAATCGCCATGATTCCTTTACGAATCATCGCGACTAAAACCCCTGCCGACATCCAAAGGGTTTTTTTTTTTTTTTTTAAACATGAAAATTTCATTTTTAGCCATACCGGAGTGAACATAGTAAGAGTTCTAGAATATTACTAAGAAGTACCGAACGATAAAGAAACACGCTTAGAAAAGACGGGGACAACACAATTTTCTAGAATATTACTGCACTAGGAACGCAGTAAATCTGGACACTTTTGTAATACAATGAAAATGTTTCTTTTAAAAATAATGGTCGTGCTGTCTTATGCCTTTAAAGGACACTTTAGGTCTGGCCAAAGTGAGGTAATAATTATGCAGTACCGTATGACTGTACGCTTCTAGTAAGAAAAACTGCTATTTTTACTGTAATATCAAATACAGTGTTTCCGTTTGTATAAAGGCAGAATATAATACATAATCTGTCATCCATTACAATTCCTGCGACATAAATTTTATTTTTGTACAAGGTGACCTATTGTACTTTTGATTATCTTCCACGACTTCCAAATCCAAAATGCCTCAACGTAAAAAGATAACATCTAAGCATAGGGCATCATACTTCCGGCCACTTTGGAAAGTCCCACAGCACGACACGTTTGCCACGACAACGTTGATAAATTTTTGGTGTCGCAGTAAACAGACTGCTTAGACTGACCAAAGTGGACTACTCAAGTTCTTCTGAAATATGGCGACATTCCCTTGTGATCTGCACACTCTCAGTGCCGATGACGTCTTTCGTTTAAAGAGCACAGCGAAATACTGTAATTGGAGTAACTCACTGATAGCAAGAGGCACAGATTATTATGAGCCTCTGCCTCTGTAGGAGCTCACGTGAATCCTATGCCTTTCGCAGACGGAAGCATGCTGGTCGATCGAATGTCCTCGCGACATAATATTATGTTTTTCTATACGGACAAACGTTGGCAAAACAGCCACTTTAGTAGCTATATTCAGATCTTTACTCATAGCCTACGCTTCCTGTTTTTAATGCCCCGCTGTAATCAAGCGACACATTACATCATATTTACATTCACCGTAAGACTTCTACAAAATAAGCCACTGCGTGTGTGTGTCTGTGGTCTATGTGCATGTGTTGTTCTAAAACTATTTACCCCTTCACCCTTCACTGCCGAGAAAATATGGACACCACACTACTGCAAGAGGTATAGATCCTCATGAGCCCCCGCAATCGCGGGGGCTCATGAGGATCTATGCCTCCTGCTGAAACCACTTCGTATCCATTATTCATGAGACTACTGGAGCTCTTTCGCGTTCAACTGACAACAGATTTCTGACGTACAATGTACGCACAGTGGCAGTCAAGGGGTTAATCAGACTCAAGCGAGAGTTATTTCTGTCTCCCATCGAGACGCCTCCCATTGATGACATAAGGTCATATTTTCTGCAGGAAGTCGATTTAAAAAAAAAAAAAAAACAGCGCTCAAAATAGACCTGCATATGCAGTCATCATTACGATTCAAAATTCCAAACAGTATATCAATGCCTCCCTTACCACTCGTTTCATTTGTCAAACCAATGTATTTTTCGACAAATAACGTTGTAACGTGGTCACTTACTTATGCATGTTTATATCGCCGACTAGCGCTCCACTCTCCAGCACTTGACACATCAGTTCTGAGGGCAGGTACATGTGTGGGTCGCGCTTAAATCATGCGCACGCCATTTCAGTAGCAATGTGCTCCTGTAAAGCGGCCTTCGCAGGCTTTAAGCTCACTCGTGCAACTGATCCGTGGTAGACAAGACACCTTTCGAAACCTATAGCTCTCTCAATGACCTCGGGTGTTGTAGTCGTATATATATCGACCAGGTGATTCAGTCGGTTTCACGAATGCTCCCTAAACGAGACCAATATCGCCAGCAGGGGTTCGTGAGAATCTTTGCCCCTTGCACAAGAAATGGACTGGCTAAACTAATCTGCACCTGCCTGCGCAACAACTTTGAACTGAAGGAGCACTTTGTAAAAGCCGCACACAAAACTGTGTTCAGACAAAGTGTTCTAGGTCAGGGTCTTTTCAACTTGACAGGCAACATGAATACCAAAATATTTTCACCTGCATCTACTCTTCCGTCTGCACCTGCCTGCGAAAGCAACCCCTTGAAGCTCGTGTCCGATTTCTGTTTTGACTGCTGCTGGGCACGAAGATAGCTTCGGCATAGTTTGAGCCACTCGTTTAAGCACGCTGAAGGGACATGATAATTTTCCATTACGACAGGCAACGTGAATAACATCTATCTTCCCTGAGAGAGAGACTCGAGTACCCCATCTTGAGACAAGAACATTCAAAGGGCCCCACAAATGGCCCTCAAAACACTTTCCCTTTCATCACTGGCTGCTGCGGATACATAGACCACGAAACCTTAGGACTGATTTGCCTAGCCGACTGCCTTTGCCACATAGAAATGCGCCAGACTTAATCCCTTCACTGCAGAGAAAACGTGAATGGGATCCAACTGCAAGAAACATAGATCATCATGAGCCCCCGCGACTGCGGGGGCTCATGAAGATCTATGTCTCTTGCTGACCAATTTGTATTTATGTTTCTTGGACGGTTTGAGTTTTTGGTCGAGTGAATAAAGATTTCAGAAAAAAAAAATGTTACGTACAGTGGCACGACGGGCGTAATCTGGCACTACCTTCGAACTTTCAGGTGAATGAATAATCCATCGTTCGCAACTTGTATGCATATGTACACAAAACTAAAGGGAGGGTACGATGCCTCTGGACATAAAACTGACGAAGTGCCTCTCACAGCAGAACAGGCGAGTTGGAGTCAATCATTCAGTGATAAGATAGAAGTAACCTCCTCCATGGCGGTCTGCTAGAAACGGGTTTCAGTGCCGGCAATACATCACAGGAAGATGTATACAGGCCCATCACTAAGAAAGAGGTCTAAAGATAGAAAAGGCTAAGTCAGAGTAAGGTAAGGAGTGTCTTGAACCTTGCGCTCCGTTTACTCTACGCTGCCACTTAACCATCCTGCAAGAGCATAGATCATCATGACCCCCGCAGATATGCGAGGGTTCATGAAGATCTCTTGCTGATGGCGGGGCCTTTTTTTATCTATTACACTCAGGCGGGTGAGTCACAAAGCTTTTAGTTTACGAAGGCAAAGATAGGGCCCTTCTTGTGATTAGGAAGCTAAAAATATAACCGGGCCTCTAAATAAAACCAAAGCCTTTCGGCAGCAAATCGCGCACAGCAACCAATAAAAGGCGCAGTGTGTTGAAGTGTGTGGGGGTATGGGGTTGGGCAAAAACGTGGGACGATCGTTCTAAATTTACACTTTAATTGATCGCTTGATAAAAACAGCGGCTGAACTGAGTTGCAAGAAATATTCCGCTGGATTTCGGTCGGGAGACCGATGAACTAGTGACTGGCTGTATCTTAAAAAGTGAAATACCTACCACTATGATTTCAGCCATATCCTTACGAATCTGATTGATGCGTACATTTGAAACATACTACAATGTGATCAGTCATTAAGTTTTAAAGACATTTTTTCCCAAAACTCAACCACAACTACCGCCAACTCTATCAACACCACCGCCAACCGCAACCTTCCATCAACTTGAACACCCCCCCCCCCCCACACACACACACACACACACACACACATACACACAACTACTCCAATGTTGTGCTATTCCATCAACTTCAAAGCGCCCCTTCATATTAACCACTACACTAACTAACAACAATCTCTATGATACCAGTCTTTACACAAGTCGCAACATTCACCATTACCACCACCCAACCCCTGCATCTCTTTGAACCCAACCTACAACAAGCATCATGTGTGCGGATCAGAACTAACAGCATCGAATATCGGGGAAGATCCAGTCGTGTAAAATCAACTAATCCGCATGCTGGCTAAATTTGGCTGACAAAGAAACGACTGTAGTCTGAATCAGCGGCGAAAGTTTGTGCGCTGGCGACAGACGCTTTGGTCGTTCCTTATCCAGCAGCTTCGACGACACAAGAGACATAGATTTACATTAACCCCTGCAGTCACAGGGGCTCATGTGAATCTATGTCTCTTGCTAGCATTAAACTCTGCCTCAAACTGAGGGAGTTATTATTCATGGTTAAAAGGCACGACAGTCTTGTCGCCAGAAAACCAGGCATGATGTCACACTATCCTAAAGAACCGAAGATCTTTTACAAAGAATACACGCGCCGGGGATAAAAGAAAAAAAGGCTGTGGCTAAAATAGCTGCTAACCGGCTCGAATCAGCTACTGAATTACTTCTCAAGCAAACTATCTCTTTGGTTTACCCGCCTAGAGTGTCCTCTTCCTTAATCTACTTCGCGAGAAGCTTGGCACGATCCGCGACAAGCTAGACAATCCCTCAACGAACGCAATGTGCAAGAGGCATTGATCTTCATGCGCTCTCGCAGCCACATGGGATCATGAAAATGTATGCCACATCGGTGGCATCAAGCGGTCTATAATTATACTTCCATCCTACCTTGAAAAAAAGATGCATCTATCTTAACTCCTTCACTGCTTAGGAAAACTAAACCCAATCTATCTGTAAGAAACATAGATCCTCATGAGCCCCCGCAGAAGCGGGGATTCGTGAGGATCTATGCCTCTTGCTAAAACCTCCTTGTATCCATGTTCCTTGGACAGCAGAGGCTCTTCGGTATTGAACGAACAAAGATTTCAGAGACACGGTGTGAGTCCACTGGCAGTTTTTTTTTAAAAAGGAAAATGCTATCGGGGTTTAAAGTGTGTGACAGACTACCGGACAGCAAACACGTGTAATACAACAGGATTAAAGGGGCAAAGAAACGCACGTCCATTGCTTGTCGCCAAAGTGACCCGATTGTCGTACCCAGATTGCTATAGAAGCATGTGACATTCGACACCTACTCTAGGCGGGTGGGCAAGAAAGTCAAAGGCTTAAGTTCAAACTTAAACCCTCTGTGCGTGAAGCAAACGGTACTTTTGACAGAATCGATGGCTGCATGCATGCATAGCTAATAGCTTACTCGAATATGATGAAATGCATTATTTAAGCAGAGGTGTAAACTTGCACTATAAAACGAAAACCTTCCCAGTTGGCAAGTCATAGATTCTCATGAACTCCTGCAGCTGCAGGGGTTCATGAAAATCTATGCCTCTTGCCAATCGGACGGGCTGTTTGACGGACCGAGCAAAGAATGCCCAGCCCCATCGCACCAATAATCCTCTAAACAAATCCTTGACAAAAGGATGACAAAGTTGGCAAGAGTCGTAGATTCTCATGAACCCCTGCAACTGCTGGGGTTCATGCGAATCTATGCCTCTTGCAGACGGGACGGCTATCTGAGGGACCGAGCAAAGAATGTCTAGCCCCATCGCACCAATAATCCACTGGTCAACAAATCCCTGACAAAAGGATGACCAACAGCAAATGCCGCTCATCTCCGATGGGCACAGATCCTAGAAACCCATTGTAAAAACTTGAGACGCAAGAAAATCTTTGCTTATTATTGGCATCATTTACATCTTTTGTTTTTTCAGACACACAAGACTAATTGACATTTAGTCTGCGACTTACATCGAAACTGAAGCATCAAGCTGTTTTCCCACCTGAGATGCTTCTTGACCGTATCAAACGACGCGTGAGTAAGAATCCCCGAATGTCGCGCGGGTAAGAATATAAAGCACTGCACCCGAAACCGTCCTGCAAATAACACCTTATATGAGAGCATGACGAAGAATTATGGGGTCCAGCCAAGTTTAGTCGCTTCTCCGCCTTGTTATTCTTGACCAAATCTGTACCCCAGGTTCACTTTTTTAAAGCTTTCTCGGAGTGGACTGTGAATGAATCCAGCTTTGTGACAAACTCCCCTGGTCAACAAGTTCACGTCCTTAGGATAAATTTGAACGAACAGTCAGCCGACTCTTCTAACCCATTTAACCCAACGGCCGCTCGTCCAAATTTTGTAGATACGACTATGTACCAGTTGCAGGAGACGGGTCGACCATGATAATTCAAGGGGAGAGCCAAATTAGCTTCGCCAAGCTAGTCTGGCACTATCTTTGAATTATCATGGCATGGCACCAAGCTAATCTGGCATTACCCTTGAATTATCATGGTCGATCCATCTCCTGCTGTATGGTGTTGGGGTTAAAGAACGTTGTCTGCAAAGGGCATGTATGTTGGTCGGTGATCATCTGGACTTCAACAGTGGCTTGCTTTCGTCCTCAGTATCATTTTGCAATTTACCACTCGAGGACAGCAGTTATCTTGTCTTGAACCAGAGGCAAGCTTACGGTAGCTTGTCTGTCTGTTTGCAGTGACAAAGGCTTTTAACCATGGCCATCGGACTTCCCCCTTCAAAGTAGCTGACAATTGTGACTGCAGCTGATTCTTACAGCAAGAGGCGTAGATTCTCAGAGGCATAGATTCTCATGAGCCCCTGCGACTGCAGGGGCTTATGAGAATCTATGCCTCTTGTAGATGACTGAAGACCATGTTCGTCACTTTGGACGACAGTGTCATCTTGCGGTCATCAGCAGCATCGAAGTCGTAGCATCGTATTACGATTTATTGTTGACAACCTAAGCCACCTGAGCTGGACAACAGAATGTCCCCGCTAAATTTCTACCTTCGTACGCTACACGGGATAGTTTACAATACTATAAAGGCCACAGAGTCTTGACACTTTGTTTCAGGTGGTCTACGCAAAGGGACAGCAAAAGGTGAAACACGGCCGTATCAATGTACACGATGCGTTCCTGTGTTTCTGTTTCCTTTGCTTGTATGTTTGAGTTTTTTTTAGCAAGCACGCAGGTTCAAATACTGTCACATTTATACAAAATCGTAAGATTCTTTTTAAATTTCATCGACCATTTCTTGAGGACTATTGCACTCCATCCGACTGGCGGTCTGACGCACATTAACCTTGACATTAACCCATTTAGCACCAACGCACTACAGCTGATGGATCGAACATGAAAATTAGCAGGAGATGGGATCGACCATGATAATACAAGGGTAGTACCAGATTATCTTGGCGCCATTAGGCGCCAAACTAATCTGGCACTACCCTTGAATTATTATAGTCGATCCATCCGCTGTGATGACGCCTAGCTAATCTGACCCTTTAACTATCATGGCCGCTCCATCTCCTGAAACTGGTACAAAGTTGTGAAGTGACACTAAGAGAAAGCTGCGTTGGTTAGAATCTTTTCAACTTCTTTCCCGCATGAAACACAGCATGCACTAAGTTTCACATTACAATTTCCTGCAAATTCAAAGCAAACGCATGCGTACGGCCACGCACGGTCGCGGATTCAGATTCAACAAAGTACCCGGCGATCACTGGTCCGGGAGGGTGATCACGCGTGGTCATCGGGAAATGATGGTCACGAGTTTCGCCATGATTGGTCACGTGTTCAGTTGATGAACGCCGCGCTGAGACGCTGGCGGAAGAGTCTAAGGAGTGATGGAAGACTGAACCCTTGCAATTCCCTCCCCCCCACCCCTTCCAAAGTTTGTCTGCCGCAAGGGATACTGACTAAAACAGACTTTTCTGAATTTGTTTGCTTGCTTGATTGATTGCTTTGTTTTTGTTTCCCTGGCTGATATTCAGTCAGGTCGGTCCAGCATGGACTAATAATACTGATATGCGCGTCGAAAAGCTACCAGAAAATTACGGCTTCACTTCCAATTCATTCAACTGGACGGACACCTTCCTGAGATTCGAAGCTTCCATACAATACGCGCGCATTAGCCCTCCAGTTTCAATTAACTCATTCAGCCCGACGGCCGTATTTCCCAAATTTGGGAGGTGTCATCTAATGACTACGCACCAGTTGCAGGAGATGGATCGACCATGATAATTCAAGGGCTGTGCCAGATTAGCTTGGCGCCGACAGGCGCCAAGCTAATCTGGCACTACCCTTGAATTATCATCATGGTCGACCCATCTCCTGTTGTACTGCGTCAGGGCTGAATGGGTTAATTCAAATTAGACACGACACTACAGCTACATCTGACGACACTAGGCTAAAATCCCAATGATACTTTCTGAGTGTGAGAAACATAGATGCAAACAGCAGCTTGAGTCTTGCAATCCACAAGCACAGAACTGCATGCGCTCCTGCGAAAAAGCTGCATACGTTTTCACGCTTCTCTCAAATTACAAAAGGGTTTACCGCTGGACAAGTTCCTATAGAATGGTCATCGCAAGCCATCTCTCAAACCAAACGGCTTTCAATACAAGAACATTCACTGCTCGCTTGACCGCCATCTGCTGTGGACTGCCCAGGTTAGTCTGCATCACCAATGTAACTGAACATACCAGACCTCCTCCACGAAGGGATCACGTCCAAAGTGTCCAGCTAGAGACATTTGTACCACTTCCAGGCTCAGCGAAAGAAACAGATCTAAAGTTTCGGCATCAGAAAGAGGCACAGATCCTCTGAATTCCTGCGATGGACGAGAGGGCATAGATCCTCCTGAGCTCCCGCATCTGCGGGGGCTTAGAAGGATCCATCCCCTCTCACAGACAAACGTTGTCTGATGAAGGAACAAAAGTCCGGTTTGATGCTTCATTTGATCCAGGTTACTACCAGGCCAATCAGTGAGAGCAAACGGCCCGTTCCAGCAACGCGCTGAATGTGTGAATAACAGTCATCATTTCCTCCACAGACGTGAGACACTGATTCACATGTGTTAACCCTGCTGTCGGGGCTAGTGCGAATCATAAATCAGATGGCCATTGTCAGCCCACGTTGGTCCCCACAATGAGGGTTTTATTGCGTTAACTGTACGACTGTGAAGACAATTGTTTCGATCGTAGTTGTCGTCGAAGCCCGATCTAATAACGGTTGTGACAGAAACCTAACAAGGCAGAACGAAGGAGGGGGGTTGGGAGAGGGGGAGGGGCAAGTGGGAGGAAGTGATAAAGAGAGGAGGAGAAATCAAGTGCTGTAGAGGAAGGGAGGGCAGGCGATTCATACAGAGCAAGATTAACCGTATGGATGTCAGTAGCGCTTTAAAAGGCGTTACCGACAGTCAAAATGTTAACTAGGCGGCGTATATCCCGACAGTTCACATGTTGAGTGACAGCTACGAAAAACAAGGGTAAAAAAAAACCAAACTGTTAACTTGTCTGGACAGACTGGACACCACGATAAAGCCGGTTCTGCTAGTTCTGACAAATAACTTTACAAGCCGCCCGCCCGTCAACTGATGTTACTCAGTAATGAGATGAACCATGACCCACTATAAAAATCTTTATGAGCAACGCAGCTTGTCACCTGCTGTTTTAGGCTGTCTTTAAAATGGCAAATCGTGTATAGTATTTGGTACTGTGATTCGTAAACGGTTACAGTGTTTTCCATTCTGGTACTGTAATTGTATGAAATATTTTTACGAGCCCGACTGAGTCTCAGTGTTTCGAGTACGCTGAGATCGTTTACAACACGCGACTGCAATAGGACTGGCATTTTCCCACTCAAGTCACGGATACGATTTTCGGATTTGTGCGCGCCTGTGAGTCAGAGTCCTGATAGATCGCGGCGTAAATGGAACAAAGTAGAGATAATGATTATCATGTGCCCCCGGCACCCTACGGGGGCACATGAGGACATGTTTCTTCAAGGTGGTACTTTCGTAAAAAAAAAAATTTTTTTAATTTTTTTAAAAAATGGGGCAGCCCGTCTACGACTAAGAGTATATATTTGACCTCAACACTTGTCAAGAGTGCAAGTCTGACATAAACCGCAAAAAGACTTGTGTAAATGTTTACGTCCAAGCAGACTGTTAGACCCCTACGACACGTAAAGTTTACAAAATTGGCTCAGACATGTTGTCCCACGTAAAATAAGCCGATTTGAAAAGGCCGCAGCTGTCTCCCTAGCCTATTATTACTACAAAGATCAAAGGTCTTTAACGGTCTGGCTTTTGGTTTCATCGGTCTATACCTGAAACTGGCCAGCAGACGTGTTATAATACCATAGGTATTGTCATGACACCAAACAACAGGCCAATGGATTTCTCCAACATCTAAACAACGTATTGGTTCTTACGGTACAAGCAAGAGTCATAGATTCTCATGAGAATCTATGCCTCTTGTATATAGAGGGACAGACTGAAGAAACGTAATTTCATCCACTTGACCGCAAAGACCATATAATGGACAAGCAAGCTGCTTATCTCCCGGCTTGTCCAATGTACGTGCGACCTTCCCGTGCAGCTGCGAACTGAAGCATGCAGTGCAGCAGCAACAACATCAGCAACAAACCTTTGGCACATCAGTCAATCGGGGCAGAAACTCTCACCAAGCTGCAAACAATTCTTTAACAAAAACTGAACATATTCATCATATAACAATAGCTGCGCTTCAACGAACCATATCAATCCATTCATCCTCAAATGGACGAGGTCAGCAGCCCTTCTGCAAACGACCGATTCTGGGCGGTCCCTGGTCTGCCGCATGTCCACTGTCAACTGACCCTTGGGGTGACCCCACCAGTTGACCCAATGTCTTGTTCGGAAAAGGCGGATCGGAAACTGGACCCTTCTCGCCATAGACTGCCTGAAGAGTACTTCAGCCAGTTTCCCTCCCAACTGCAAGACTAGGCACGGGTCCTCATGAAAGCCTGTGGCTGCAGGAGCTCATGAGAATCTATGCCTCTTGTTGACGAAGATCGGCTCCATGAGGTGCAAGAGGCATAGATTTTCATGAGCGCCTGCGGCTGCAGGCGCTCATGAAAATCTATGCCTCTTGCTAAAAGCCGGATCTGCTGCCGTTCACGTCAAGTTTGCCTCCCCATACGACGTGTGAAAAGCTCTTTCCATCTCTTAGTCTAGGAGGCATAGATTCCCACGTGTCTTGCAGAATCTAGCCCTCTTGCTGACAGAAATCGACTGTTCTCACTCTGTCTTCAAGCCTCAGACAAAGGAAGTGATCGGCGTGGTAAGCTTGAGACTAAGGCTAACACAAGGCCTTGACCGCAAAGGACAATGGTTCAAACTGACACCGCCGTAAATATTGAATGACCGCGGTCAGAGTAAGTCTGGCCTTGACCTACTAAATCACATTAACTGTACTAGCGTAGACTAGTAAGCATACTATGTAAGCCCCCCCCCCCCCCCACACACTTTGGTACCGGTCTCAGGCCACTTTACAAATTTCAAATACAAGCGATCAAAATTCTCTGTAACTTCAGTAGCTGACTGGCCCTTCGTTTGTCTTGTACTGTGTTTGTCTTAAATGGCGTAAATCCGTGTCTGTTTCGTGAGTGTGTGTGTTGGGTTTCAGGCGCGGCGCTTTGAGTCGATTTCCCCAAAAATTGAGAAAAAGCGCCTATATAATAACGGTATTATTATTATTATTATTAGCTTCTACAACTGACGTCAGACGAGCGGACACTAGAGTCAATAGGAAGCATAACGTCGTGAACGTGTCAAAGAGGTTTCATCAAGAAGAAGCCGCAAAAGACAATAAGAAAAATAATTTGAATGCATAATACGTGTGCTGGTCAGTCTGTCGTTTTGGACTTTAATTCTGAGGCATAAGGTCTAAAATCACAAACCAGAACACACGGCCCTCCAATCCAAAACCGCATGACTAGGACACAACGGTATGACCTATGTGGAACAATGAGAAAATAGTTTAACCCTTTGGCTGTCAGTAGCGGTTTTAGTCGCGATGATTCCCTACAGGAATCATCGCGACTAAAACAGCTACGACAGCCAACGGGTTATAAATAAGATTTTTTTTTATAAATACAAAAGCAGCCATCTCACGTACAGTATCACGCTAACAAGCGACCATAAAGAGCTCGAAAACAAAAATATACTCACGGACAAATCAAGTTTCATTCCGTCAACAGACTGACCTCAAGTGCATCCACTTAGCAAAGCGACTGGCATGCAGTCAAACATCGTATCACTCAAGCACATTAACCAATGACATTTGAGCCCAGACGGCTTCCGAGTAATGAGTGGTTTCTTAAAACGACACTCCACTACTGAGTATGTCCAGCAGCTTGTGCCATTCATCTGCAAGTCGCATAGAACCTCATGCGCTGCAGCGGCCTTTGGGCGCTCACAAGGACCTCAGTTGCTGTCAGCAACAAAATTCATCTTCTTGTAAATTATAGTTCACTGCTGTGTTATTCTAACGGCTCGTAGATAAAAGGTACAAATTACAGACTGCATCCTGACAAGGACTGTAATTCATTTAGCATTCTCTTCTGCCAATACAGACGAGAGGTTTTGGGATTTTAAGCATGCTGTTGCGCCTACAGCTTCAGTTCTATCAAGTGTAGGTTGATCGGAGTGGTCTGACCGAAAATAATAGTACTACTAAGTCCAGCAACACAGAGCCTCATCAATAAGTAAGGCAGTTACTACACTCTACTTACATCTACGGAACAAAGGCAGCTTTCATACTGTCTACAAATATGCCTTTCTCAAACTGAGGAGGCGTGGGGGACTCATAACATGACTGGTGACAAACAAAAGCATCTCAGTGTCGCCTCTATGGCTAACGGGTTTGCCAGCCTCCTCTTCTTCAAGAACACGCACCCGTGATCCTCGTGAGCCCCCGCATTTGTTGAGGCTCATTACGATCTATGCCTCTTGCTGTCATCACTACATGTCCTTATTTCTCAGACAAACAGGGTCATATCTACAACGGCAACGGTACAACACGTTGGAGGGCCAGACCTTCAAGGTACAATGAGTACCTTCAAACGAAACGCCATTCCTTCACATGTTGTGCATTGTCCTATTCACGCCTCGACAGTCACGTGAATGCGGAAAAGAAAAAGAAAAGACCACTAAGGTGAAAAGTTGGAGAACTTAATGAACCCAGTACACTAACAGGAATCAGATCTTGCATTCCGACAGGAACAGAGAGACAGAGATTAACCTTCACATTGGAGATGCACTAGGGTGTTAGTAGCGGTTTCAGTCGCGATGATGCCTGCTGGAATCATCGCGACTAAAACCGCTACTGACAACTACAGGGTTAATAATAAATAATTAATAATAATTACGTTATTTATAATGCGCTTATCTTATAATAATTATAACTCTAAGCGCGCACTCACAACTCGCACACGCACGCTTTAGACAATAACTCACGTACCACAAATAGTGAAAATACATTACGACGGTCAGCTTGGGGTGGGGAGTGTGGTGATGTAGTGCTAGAACTGTTGAAAGAGGTGAGTTTTGAGGGCGGACTGGAAGGAGGAGAGAGAGTGTTTCTGACGGAGAGAGAGTGGGAGAGTGTTCCAGGTGGATGGACCGTATACTGAGAAGGAGCGGGGGCCGAAAGTGCTGAGTTTGGTGGGGGGGATGAGGAGGCGGAGAGGGTCGGAGGCGGAGCGGAGGGAGCGGTAAGTGTAGGGGTGAAGTAGGTTGGAGAGATAGGTAGGAGCGTAGTTGTTCAGGGATTTGTAGCAGAGATATAAAATCTTGTATTGGATGCGTTGGGGGATGGGGAGCCAGTGAAGGAGCTTGAGCAGGGGAGTGATGTGGTCGGATTTTTTCTTTCTGAGGACGAGGCGGGCAGCATTGTTCTGGACGCGCTGGAGAGTGAGAGTGGTGAAGTGAGGAAGGCCGGAAAGGAGAGAGTTGCAGTAGTCGATGCGAGATAAGATGAGAGAGACAGCGAGTTTGGTTCAAATACAAGTAGGTCCCCTAATAAGTCCCTGAATACTGATTACCTTCAATCCCAGCGCAATGAAGTTGTATCAGTATCCACTTCTTGTAGGTCACAGTTTCTGCATGTTTAACGACATTGTTGTTTCATTATTTACGTCCTCTGCACTGAATGATAAATTGTTTGGGCATAATACATGTACTATGGAGGCAACAGGGACAAAGTTAAGCCGTGCAAATATCTGGTCGACTGTCATGTTTGGTCACGGTAAAACGCACAGCTCACCTCCGCAGACTGCCAGACAACGCACACCCGGCTGTAAATGAAGCACACCTTGTCTGTTCACCAAAATCCCACCTAGTCAGTTCGTCAAAACTTGAACTGTCAACTAGATCCTCTTCCAGGCGTATTCTCCAGAACTGACAGTACACCGTCACCACGAACCAATTTCAACAGATCTCCATCCTTCCAGGTTATTTTTCCGTTCAAGTTCCTCTTTGGGTCTTGATTTTTTCTTTTACGTCAGCTGTCCCTCTCTGTCTCTTTATCTGTCGCACCCAGTTAGCAAGCTAAACCACTGTCACTGCCACTACATTGTTGGAAACAGGACGTGTGACAAATATGAGTTAATTTAGAGCGACAGGTCTCTGATGCGCGAGAGCATGGCTGTTCCGCAACCAAACCTTGCTGTCTGAGAAAGACACAGAGTCCCAAGGGCCCCTGCATCTGCAAGGGCTCACGATAATCTGCCCCTCTAGCCGAAGAGGGACGTGTGGCAAGTTACACCAGCTCATGCTACTGTCCCCAGAAACGAGACTCGTGCAGTTCTTTGGCCAGCCTCTTCCGCCTGCAGGAGATATTAGACCCCAATGGCCTCACGCAGACGCTGGTAGGGTTCGTGGAAGATTACACAAACTGCTACTTGAACGGAGGAAGTCATCAGGGTCTAGGTCTGTGACAACAGGTGCGGACAAATAAACATGACGCCATACCTAGAAACCCCACTACAAACGTAATATCTTTCCACTTATTTAGTTCAGACAGGTACACTTCAAACAGTACAAGTTATGGATCAACGACCATGATAGTTCAAGGGTGGTGCCAGAATAGCTTGGCGCCTTTTGTCGCCAAGCTATTCTGGCACCACCCTTGAACTATCATGGTCGCTCTTCCCTCTAAACTGTCCTGTAGTGTTCAGCGCAAAACCCCAAACATTTGTAATTTTCGTCGACGTGTTAACGGCCCTGATCCTCACGAGCAACAACCTGACTACAGTGGTTCACAAAAATCATCATTACACATACCTCTTGATGGCACATCAGGCTTATCTACATCTGCTCTCCTCCACGGGATTTCAGCCTAGCCTATTGTTATTACGCGGATGTTTACAACATCGTGTCACAATTATATCTTTAGTACTCAATTATAATACCTGGCTTCTCCCACATGCACGATGCATAAAGTATGCATACGTAGGCCTACCTCGCCACACCTGCCATTTTTCAACAGATGGTGCAACTTTTATAGGAGTGTTTGTGCGATGCTGGGTAGATGAACTGCCTTTTTAGAAAACATAATTACTCTCTGTAACACAAGCGTTGGCGTCACATTATTCAATCAAAATAAATACTGACGCAAATTTCCTTTGTTTAATTTCGCAATAATTCATTCACACTTTTACTCTCAGGACACCGCAGCGGGAGTAGGATCGGCCGTAACAAATCGAGGATAGTGCTTTCGCCTTTGAACTATCCTGACCGAACTACGCCCCCACTGCTTCTGAAAAGACGCGTCCCAAGCTGTGAATATGTACAAGAAATGGACGAGTCCCCTGCAAGTGGGCGCAGATTTTGTTTTTAAAATCACTGCAAAATCCAATGTCAAATTCAAAGTCTTTATCCGTCCAAGTAATATGGATATAAAATGGTTCAGTAAGAGGCATAGATCCTCATGAACCCCCGCAACTGCGGGGGCTCATGAGGATCTATACCTCTGGCACTTTGGTACTGCAGTGAAGGGGTTAAACTTAAAGTGTCTGAAGGGTTGCTGCTAAAGCATAAATACAGTTCTGGAACAGCTGGGCACCTGGACATTGACATGCAAACAACAATCCAACAAACGCGAATCAATCCATCAGTGGCGCTATGCAAACGACTAGGAGTAAGATTTTCTTCTTCTTGTCGTTCGCACACCATCCAATGTCAGTCCAGCTTGGAGTAGGATGAGACACGTATTGGGTCCAGCTAGGAGTAGGATGAGACACCTT
>BTPG01000002.1:156722435-156769935 GCA_036245525.1 Semisulcospira habei
ACAGTGAATTTTATCCAGAAAAATTGACCTTTCAATGACCCCAACCCTAGCTTTCTAGCAGCACATAAACAAAAGGCTGTGCGGCAACTAAGTAATGCAGACGTTTTTGCAGTCAATGGTTTTGTTCCCTCTGAAAAAAATGGAGGATTGGGTTCGTTGAGAGTTCAGTTTTCCCAGGTAAAATTTATTGAATATATATTCGGCGCGCTTTAAAACTTGGCTTTCAAAATAACCCAAATCAGGAGGGCGTCTTTAACCATTACATCCTGAGGATGATTTTTTTTTTTTTTTTTTTTTTTTTTTTTTTTTTGTATTTGCGTATTGTCCTATGAAGGCTACATTACAGATTAGGAGATAGATCAAGCATTTAGTTCAAGGGTAGTGCCAGAATCGCTTGGCGCCTGATGCACCAAGCTATTCTGGCACCACCCTTGAACTATCAAATTTATTTGAAGCATTCGGGTGAACCAGAATGAAATGGGTTAAGCCACGTTTCCGGATGCGGCATGTGGCGAATGAGTTAAAGGAAAGAACAATTAAACCATCTATGTTTGGAATGCCATGGCGCACCTACTGGTGAACTGAACAATGTGTCACTGACGACAAAAACACCTTACACTATCAGTGTCTCCCACCAACACAAGACGTTTTCCCACTTTCATTTCCATTAAATATTGATTGCAAGCAATTACGCGGTGTGACTTATCTCAATGATCAAATCAAAACACCTTTTCAAGTCATAATTTGCAAAGCTAAAAATGGTTTTCTGAGTGCTACCCAAACTGGCCACATTGAAAGACGTGCTTTTAGCATCCATTCAGCCTAAACTGATTGCGTTATGAAAGCACAGAACAAAGTATACGAATACGAATACCTTTATTGTCCCAAAATGGAAAATTTGTTTGCAGAGGATTTTTTTTGTAAAACAGTAGTTTTAAAAAAACAAAAGCAAAAAGACTAAAAAACATAACAAATAAATACATTTGACTAACTACAACACACAGACCGATTACAGTGAGTATGTGCACACCATAACATCACAACCATCTTTAATGTTAATATCCACCGAAAAAGAAACCGTTCTTAAAAACTAACGGAGACGACACTACCTTATACCACGCGCATAACACACACATGCACACACTCAAACAACCCACACACACACACACACACACACACTTGCGTATCACATGACATTGCAAATTCATAGACCTGAGGCTGACATCTTGATCGTCCTTCAAATGATGTCATGACTTTAGGTTATGCCATGGCATCATTTAGGAGACGGATAGATGATGGCACGAAAGAATGACGTCTGCGATTTGTTTTGCACGTCACAGTTCCATATCTCCTAGAAAAAGACAACAAGACATATTCTTCGGATAAAATATGAGTATCATCAGATACAATGTGGAAGTCCCTGCTTTTCATACAAAGAAGAAAGGCAGGGCTGCTGAACACCAGTTATTTTGCTACTGATGTTGATAATGCGCTGGAGCTTAGTCTTATCTTTTAGGCTCATGTTCTCAAACCAACAGACACCTGAGAAGGTGAGTACACTTTGAATAAAATATGAATGATTACGCAAAACAAAATGTATTCTGCTGAAATTAGCAAACATTTTCAAACCGATAAAAACAAGATAAGCCTCTTTTGTTTTCAATGGCATAAAAGGTATTGCTTTTTAAATTCCCCTAGACAGGAAACTAAATCCTGTGCCACGACAAATGTAACCGATACGCGGGTTCCCACCAGCAAAGCCAGAAATTCCATGCCACACAATACAACAAGGGAAAGTCATGTACAGACGTAACAAAATACTCCCCACGCCCTTTCCCCATCTGTAGAGAGAGAACCCGGCTCTACATCTTCGCTAGACCTTTCCCGAATACTCAACAGTCGCATAGGTTTAGACCAATGGTGATCTCCATCTGAGGAATAAGTGGGGACGATCTCGATAAGAGGCATAGATTCTTATGGGCCCCTGCATTCGCCTTTAATAATATGCCTCTTACAGAAAAGAAAAAAAAAACAACGCTGAAGCACTGTCTTTTTTTTTTTTTCTTTTTTTTTTTCTTCTTCTTCTTGTGCGTTGTACGGCATTGGAAGACAAGTCTAGACTGACCATGTTAGCGTCCATTACCTTGCATTGTCTTGTGTTCGTGTTGAGCTAATTCAGCACTGTCCTTCTGCGGTAAAGGTTCCCTGTTTGGAGTAGGCACGAAATATGAAAAAGGCTAGACCCTGAGGAGGTCGAGAAAAAAAAATCGCTTTTCCAGCTCGCGCGTTTAGCGTCGTAGATTGAACAACAAAAGATCCGTGCACCGTCTTAAGAATAGACAATATAAATGTGTGTAGCTTAGTAGCAAGTGACATTCAATTTCATACGCTTCCCCGCAACATGAGGGTCTATTCTTCTTTTAGATCGTGAAGAATACGGTTCTTGAAGAACTGGAGACTTAAAAACAGTTTTAATTTCACGTTTAATGACTCAAGAAACCCCATGGCTATGTTCCATTTAATTTTAAACGAAGTCTGTTATCCAACATTATCAAACTTGGCCAAGCCGGCAAAACATAATACTGGAACTAGAAGAAATAATATTATAGAGATTAACCCCCTAGCGCGTGCTGCCACCAGTACTGCATGTAGCACCGGTGGCTGCATACTTACATGGTTTCAGGTGGCGATGCGCAAAAAACAGGAAGTTACGCGTGACTGAAGAATTACCCAAAGGGTCTTTGTTAGAAATGAAAGCGCGTGTTTTTCTCTTGCGTGGAAAGCTTTATTAGAGCCGGCGCTACAAGGGCGATGTGGGTGTATACGATCAATGCACCTCTCTCTCTCTCTCTCTCTCTCTCTCTCTCATCATAATGCAAAAAGAGGCATCGCGGGAAACGCCCAAAGTTGCATCACCACCATCACAATTCTCTTTTCGTCCTTTTCCTCCTCAACCCCCGCCCCCCTCCCCTCCTCCCCCCACACAAACACTCTACCCATCAGCCAAACACGAGCATGAGCACGAAATCCCTCAACCCCACTCCCAAACTAACAAACAACCCCTCCAATTCCCGTCCCCACCCCGCCCCGGATAACGTCGGATTTTCTCAGTCTCATTCTGCCCTGATTGCAATCTGCACAAATCGTAACCTTGTCATCATCGTCCTATTACGTGAGACAGCGCCACGTGGCGTAAAGACGGATGAAAAATCAATGTCTATCTGGACTTCCACAAAGCTCGCACCCTCTATCTGCAAGAGGCGTAGATTTTCATCAGCCCCTGCGGCTGCAGGGGCTGATGAAAATCTACGCCTCTTGCTGAAAGACATTTTACCTCTACAAGTAAAAAGCTCGTTCCTATACACTGCAAGAGGCAATGATTCTCATGAGTCCCTGCAACCCCAGGAGCTCATGAACATCTATGGTTCTTGCTGGCAGAAATGAGACTCATTCATCCTAGTACGAAATAAGCGGCCAGAGTTCAAATGTTCGACAGCCATCTGCAAGAGGCATTCATTTTCTCATATGAGGCCCTGCACGGGCTCATGCCAATCTGTATCTTGCTTCCTGAGATCGATCTCAGAGACAATACGGCACGACTGCAGGATCCGACGGAGAAAGTGATGAAGGGCAACAGTGTTCGACTACTCACCAAAGCTCGGTCGTTCAATGATAAATGACAGGAGACAAACAAATGTGATTCAGTCCAACCACACGCGATACCATTCTTAAACCGCGAGAGACATAGACTCTCATAAACCTCACAGAGTGCTGGGGAAGGAGGGGATATTAAGAGGGGGGGGGGGGAGGTGTCCTTCATAAAGATACATGTGCTGGGCTGTGATTTTGGACCTTACCTTTCAGTCGTAAGGTCCAAAATCACAGACCAGCATACAATTTCCTTGTTGACCCAATGTGTATTCCCAATAATCCACAAAGGGCAGGTCTCAGGGAGTTCATTGTACAATGGAAATTCACGACAAAGCCTCGCAAGCCTCATGACAAAGCTCCTGGCTAATACCGGCCCGGTAATAGTGACAGCAATACAGGCCAAATTGCCGTACACACGTGGTGGCCTTGCAAGCTGGCTTCGGGCAACGACAGTGGTAATTTCAGCCAGAAAACTGGAATACAATCCATGGATTTCTAAGGACAATCTGTCGCCAGTCTTAACCCTTTGTCTGCAGGTAGCGCTTTTTGTTTGTTTGTTTGTTTGTTTGTTTGTTTGTTTTTGTCAAGAGGATTCCTGCGGAAATCGTCGCGACCAAAAAGCGCTACCGACAGCCAAAGGGTTGCAAAATACTGCAGATTAAATTAAGTTCTTTCTATGACAAGAATGTGTGGTGCTCTGTTCTGGAGCCTGGAGGTGCCAATCTATTCTAGCAACATCCTCGAACTGTCATGGTTCATCCAATTATTTTGTCGAGTCCGGACTGAAATGGTTAAATAGTTATTAGTATAGGATTAAGTGTATAATTATAATCTTCAATGATGTCCCATGTCAGGCCTGAATGAGTTAAAATGGTTTAGGCTAATTCTCTTTACGCAAACCGCAGGCCTGTCAACCTGTCTCTATTTCTGGGTGGTCTTTTGATACGCAGTCACCTAGTTCTTGGTTCCAGTTTCAACTGTGCAAACACCAGCGAGTGTCGGGCCCATTCATTCATTGATCTAGCAAAAGAGGCTTCGGTTACTGTGACATGTTTCTGTTGTTGGTACATGTACATAGTCGTTGTGCGACCTCCTACTGCCTCACTGATGTCAGAAACACACACTGTGTGCTGGCCTGTGATTTTGGACCTTACGGCTCGAAACCCTAAGGTCCAAAATCACAGACCAGCACACCACTGACGAAACCGATTAACTCATTGTACCCCAACACCGAAATCCTTAACTTAAATGTTGCTGTTGTCCTCTGAAGACTGCATTGCAGTGCAGGACACAGATCGACCATGATAGTTCAAGGGTGATGCCAGAATAGCTTGGCGCCCATAGGCGCCAAGCTATTCTGGCATCACCCTTGGACTATCATGGTCGATCCTTATCTTCCTGTGGTGTGTCTGAGGTAGAATGAGTTAAACGAGGTTGCAGGAGTGATGATTCTGCATAGAATACATTTCAGCTTACCCTAGTGTTCATCCCACAGTTCATCTTTGCGTGCAAAAGGTACAAATTATAACTGAAGAGCCCCTGCAACCTGCAGGGCCACACGATCATCTATGCCCTTTGCAGACGGATGTTGGGATCGATCGCTGGTTGTTACGCTAGATAGAATGTCCGTCACAACGGTAGTCACGCAAACTGCACGTACAGATCTATTGGGCGAGAGGCATGTGAGCGATTAGTCCTGCGCCAGCCACTAGGCATAATATAGCGGAGCACCTTGCTTAGTGGCTGGCGCAGGACTAAGTTCGCTCAAACATCTGACCCCTGGAGCCGAACTGCGATCTCATTATCAAAAGCTCATCACCTACTGGCTTTTATCTGCTTGAGACATACACTCCCATCAGCCCTTGCAGACTCCCATCAGCCCCTGCAGCCGTGGGAGACCATGAAAATATGTGCCTCTTGCTATTCCTAAGTAACAACCAAACTGCTACCTCTGAAGAAATCAATCAGGATTAAGCGGTTTTCAAATGTGTTCAGAGCGAGCGCATCTCAGTCCTAAGCCGTTATTACGTTGAAGGCCGTTAATCAGAACAAAACTGATCACAGGGTTTAACGGACAAGGAGACACTAATGTTGATCCCCACTGATTGTGTGATTCTAATCTACACTGTAGGTTTTTACTTCAGGGCAGGGTCTCATTAAAACTTACAAAGTTTGTGGTTTTATCTCTAAAGGCCAATTAACGTGGTTTAAGAATCAGGTAAGGGGGGCTGGGGACTGATGGGGGCGGATGGTGACTGGAGACGGAGGGAGGGGGGTGGGGGGGGAGGAGGTGCGCGCGTGTGTGTGTGTGTGTGTGTGTGTGGGGGGGGGGGGGGGGGGGGTCCTTTCAGTAGCCACACCGCGCGCTATTTCTGTTGAATCACAAAACTGATCACCTGAAAACATACATGTCCCCTCTAGGCAAATTTTTAACTAAATACGTCTACGTTGTTTGCCTACCGAAGACAGTATGTGTGTACAGTTATAAAGACAAGACAGAAAAAAAGGCATGCTCTGAATCAGCAATGAGACCTAAGGCCTAGTGAAGTATGGGGGGGGGGGGGGACTCATAGATAATATACAGGTATCCACACATAATTATCCTACGGTACTTACAGAGCACTGACTCCAACCATGATACTACCTGATAACGACACTGCCCTGTTGACGTGATTACAACACAACTCCCAAGTTTTACACACAGTCAGTTCCTCGTCTAGCCATCTTCCCTCTACAAGAGACAGATTTACATGCTGAGCCCCTGCACTCGCAGGAGCTCATGTAAATCTATGCCTCTTGCTGATCAAGATTTCCTCGAGCTGTTCCTAAAATTGACGGTGTCATATCGGGTTGTGATTAAAGACAGTAGCTGAAAATAAAATGACCAAATGCACAATCCCTGAGTGTAAAATATAATTAGACACACCAGTGACAGCAGAAATGCCGCAAGCTTACAGGTATTGGTAACACAGGTGGGTAAGGACTCTCGAGAGGGTATCACAACAGAAACTGGCTACTTCAGTACTTGGTGTAGACTTTTCTATAGTAACAGACTAGCTAAACCCCGTTGACTTCCTACGTCTGAGAAACAAAGACATCAGTGCGTAACTGAACAAGATGTATACATTCTCCTGAACCCCTGCATTTGCAGAGGTTGATGAGAATGTATGCCTCTTGCAGATAATCTAAGGACAAAATCCTACCAAGACACCCAAGGGGGTTTCACATCGTATTTGCTGCCTAGCCTTGCCCTACACCATAGTGCAAAAGTTAATGAACCAGTCACCTGGAAGACTAATTTCCGACGGTTTGAGGGAGACATAATCCTCATCGCTTCAGTCTTGCCTTACGGTGTGGGCTCGTTAGAATCTATACCGCGAGCTGCCTGTTGTTACTACTGGTTTTCTCACCTTCCCGGCCCAGGAGGAAGGTGCGGCGGTAAACCCTTGACTGGACACAACAATGGCAAGTTCATTAGGCAACCATCTGAAAGACTTGCCGCTAAGCCTTTACCCCGGGTAGTCCTCGTGAGCCAAGACCTCTGACATATTAATCGTTTGATTACTCTATCCGGAGTACTATGCAGTATAACATTCCAGACTGTACATTGCATCAGTTTCCCGGTCAGCAGTGTTGAGGGGGTGGGTTGGTTGGTTGGTTAGTTCGGGGTTTAACATCCACGGCACCGAAGTGAACAAGTACAAGTACCTGTAGGATAATTATGTGTGGCTACCTGTATAATTATCTATGAGTTTTTTTCCCATACTTCACTAGGTGTTAGGTCTCATTGCTGATTCAGTGCATGTCTTTTTTTCTGTCTTTTCTTTATAACCGTACACACATTCTGTCGTCGGTAGGCAAACGGCGTAGACGTATTTAGTTCAAAATTTGTTGAGGGGGGTCTGGGGTCCAACTATTTTATAATTACCGGCGGGAGGTCAATAAAATCCCAACATTACTATTACTTTTAGCACTGTTCAAGGTTATCAATTTCATGCACATTTTGACTGCACAGTTTTTCTTGTGCTCAACTGCAAGGCAGTTTTATCCGCCAACATGACACCACTGCCATTTAAAAGATTAAACATCGCTCTGACTACAAGACACTGAAAACAAGACATGAACAGAAGAAACGCTGGTTTACAACCGAACACTTAAAAAATGGTCTTCTAACTCATTTGCGGCCAGCCGCATGCGGCTGACCGCGAATGAGTTAAAGATAACACAGAAGACAAGAAAATATGATGTAGTCAGTGGATCTAAATGCTTTAAAAGCACAACTGTGCGTCAGGAATCAATATCGGGCGTAAAGTTCAGAGTTTTTATTAATAACACAGCCTGCAGCCCACAAAGCTATCAGCAACAAAAAAACACACTTAAATGCTTCATTAGTCCTTAGACGCAATAGCGCGTGAAGCGAGGTGATGAGTTTTCCACAAGTTTGATGACACCAGAAGTGTCAAACGGCAAAGGATCGAACGTAGAAAGGCAAATGGTTCGGTCACACTGGTTGTCTCCCTTGATTGCTGCGCTGATCAGCGCAGCAATCGAGGGAGACAACCAATGTGACCAAACCATTTGGGTTCAGACGTGAAAAAGAAAATAGTTCCTTATTTTATGCATTGTGATGTAAATTTGGGAGCTTCAACAAACGACAAACCATGCTTTCTGACACATGTCTTCAAGTCTAACGGGACAAGACTAGAGATGCAGTACAATCTGGGTCAAAATGCCAAGTACCGCAAAAGTCTGAATGTACCCGACTGGTGCATGGGTACGATAAACGGGAAATGTTGCAACATAAGTACGAAAATAAAGATAAAATCTATACATAGTAGGATGTCTAAATGTAAAGCAGCACGTAACTAAACTTTTTACCACAACAATACTGTTAATCAGTATACAATGTCCGATAGTCCATCAAAAAATAAATTTTGACGTCAATGAGATACAATATTATATGCACCTACAACACATTCCTCTGAACTCAGCTGTGTGTAAATCGAAAGAAAACAGCAGCGTATTATTGCAAACGGCCTTTATCACATTGATAAAACATTCCACAATAATCTGCGGCAGGTGAGAACAAAAGTAACATAATAATAATAATAATACCGTTATTATATACATCCGTGCAAGTGACAGACGGCACACTAATCGACACTAGTTTTCCTTATGTGGGACAAAAGTCACGTTTTTAAAACTTCTTCAGTGATCAACATCCTTGATCTGCAAATGGAATAGATCTCCATGACCCCCTGCAGCTCCATGGGACACTGACAGTCCCATGCTTTCTGCAGATCAACTTCGTTGCTTGTATCATTATAATGTGATCTCGAGGCAGTATTGGCCAAATTTGTGTGGCAGGACCAAATGGTTCAAGAAAAAGAATTTGACTATTAGTCACTCAAAATATTGATGTTACGGTACACGAACTGGCTGTGGCCTTGATTTCTGTTCCTTCAGCGATGGAGGCCACTGTGCGTTGACTCAGTGACTGACAAAATGAGGGCATGATTATACGGAGATGATGAGTGACAGTGACTAACCAGTAGCACAGTGTTCGGGCGACAGCAAAATATCATCTTTGACAGCTCAGCAGCTGCCGCGACCCTGGGTCTCAGTCATCATCTGGTACTTAGTATGGTTGGCCACTCAAAGCAGAGAAAAGCTGCCGAAGTCACTACTAGTAGTATTAGTAGTATACGCGTTTACAATCACAAACTATTTAGTGATGACATTTACTCCACGAGTCAGTTGCATGAGTGAGCTTAGTCCTGCGCCAGCCATTAAACAAGGTGCTCTGCTACAGCGGAGAAAGCTTAAGCCATTCTAGACGTACCGCCACCTGATACGCGGCTTATCCGGAGGCGGCATAGCTTGAATAAGTTAATGGCTGGCGCAGGACTAAGCTCACTTATTCAACTGGCCCCAGATCTGCAGCCTATTTCATGTTGATCAAAGTTTTCAAGTTTTAATACATGTATACAAATTACATTCAGGGTACGCTTTGAAAAATGTTCTTTGTTTCATCTCACCGTCTGTCACGTTTTACTTTCTACTGCAAATTCCATCCCCGGAAATACCGAATAACAAAGAAATCGCATCGATACGGGCACTGATAGTGCACTCAATTAATCATCAGCCACAATTTACTGAAATCAGCTGCCCGGTCCTCTGGCTCCAATTTCTCGAAGAACGCGCCAACCATTCACTAAAAAGCCTGGCCTCAGAAGACCTCACTCTAACTGGCCAAACTGCATGATGAGCAGAGACAAAAGGCATTGTGAACAAAGGGTACCGTAGTTTGCCTGAAAGCCATGCTTCTCAACCAAAGACCCACCCTTGGCAAGAGGCATTGATTCTCATGAGCCCCTGCGGCCGCAGGGGCTCATGAGAATCTATGCCTCTTGCTCATATTAATAGCCGTCACTCCATTTACATCTGCAGAAGGAGGAAGTCTGGGGTTTGACGAAGGCTTTCAAGGAAAGGTCATGATTCAGTATCACAGACAGCCCAGCTGTTAGGAACAGCTTACTAAGCAAAGACAAACCCCTATACTATGACTCTAAATCTATACAATTATACACGTGTCTAAGCTTTGCAAGCAAGACGCATAGATTCCCATGAGCACCTGCAGCCGCAGGTGCTCATGAGAATCTATGTCTCTCGCAGACGATGTGGATTTTGTTGAGAGATTGTAGGAGCCTGAGATATAGTAGGAATTGGCTAACTGTCCCTAACATTAGTAGCAAACTGTCTCATTATAACGGGGATATTACTGACCGGTTGGTATTATTACTATACTAGAAAGATTTCACACGAGAATCAGCACTGCTCATTTGTGGTCTGCTCATTGACTCGTTGGAACGTGTATAGATAGATACTGTTTATTGCCATTTGCCTTAAGAACATAAAGCATAGGAATTTGTGTGCTGGTGTCGTTAGAATTACAAACATCACAGTCAACAATAAAAAATAATTAATACTCTATCACACAAATCCAATGCCCTACACACACTGTCAAAACTTTAAAACTAAACAACTAATTTCACAACCAATACATACCCATTCACACACCCACGCTCATCTCCCACACACACACACCTATTAATCTAAGAAGTCTAAATTAATGAAAGGTATATCGTTTAAAATATAAAGTATAGCACAAAAAGTACTATTTCTTATTCCAGACCTGCCGCATATGGATACGCGGCTATTCGCCGCGTATCCGTATGTAGCATATCTCGAATGAGTTAATGTACACCGTTTTACTTTTTTTTAGGCCAGCAGATTAACCTGATTCTAGAGATATTGCAATACGTTACAAGATTAATCATTAACAGTTCAAATGATCAGCAGCAGAAGAGGACTTTTTTTTCATATATTATATATTGCGGGTAAAGTTTATAACAAACAACCTGCTCATTGTCTTCGGGGTTTCAAGTGATGAATACGCATTGTGTTGGACAAGGAAATATTACTGTAAGAAACTACAAACATGTCCATAGGTTTTGGTTTTAACAAAGACAGGCGTGACAACACCCAGATTTTGCGCAGAGACTTGAGAGAAAAAGTTTCGCCTACGGACAAGAGCTATGGGCTTGGTGGGTTGGGCCGACTGGAGATTTTCTGATACAACCTATAGCAATTGTACGCTGTGCGGTCCAGCCCATCATAGTCATGTAACTTAGCTTCCTTCCGAGCACACTGTGTTCAATGGGGCCTTTGTGTCATAACACAAGAATCAGACTCAAGTATCCTGTATCATACATGTAAGCTCTCTCGACAAATCGCACCCCAGACAAGGAGGCACTGATCCTCATCGCACCTCAAAGGCTTTGGGGCTCATGAAGTTTGTTGCCACTGGTCTACTTTACTTCATTACTGCGGCAGCTGGCGCATACTGTGTTTCTTCGTTAATTCATTCAGTCCCGACACACCACAGCAAGATATGGCTCGACCCGGCATAGGCGCCAAGCTATTCTGGCACAACCCTTGATCTATCATGATCGATCTGTCTCCGAAATTGTAATGTAGTCCCTAGAGGACAACTCCAAAATGTGGGTATTTCGTAGCTGGGACACAATGAGTTAATTTAAGACCAAAATCCCTAGATGTCGCAACTGCGGCCGGGTCTCATGAGGATCTATACCTCTTGCAGTTGGGTGGTTTCCAAATTATCTCTGCACTGAACTGGATAAATCTGCGCTACTCAGTTCAAGAAAGTTGTCTTTCTGCAACTTCTACAGGCATTATTCCAAAGTGAAACTGAAAGATGAAATAATAATAAGACGAACCAATTTGGAATGGAATGAAAGAATGTGGAAGAGAAGAAAAGTAACATCAGTCTGATGGGGGTAGCCTTACATATTTATAACCTTCCTTATGCTGTGTACTATTATAATGTTGCACTGTATGGCATGTTTTAGACACAATACAAGTTCGTGATTATTTAACATTATGCAATGGGCTAGGCCAGACTGACGTACACAAGCAGCGTCTGTTCGTTTCAGTCTCTGGGTTTAACCTGGGATGATCCTGGCATAAATTAGTTCTCGGTCAGCAAGAGGTATAGAATCTATGCCTCATGCAGATGGACCGTCACAGTGTCAATAATTATGTCAAACCGACCTACTGAATAAAATATGAACATGCCTGTGCGAGATGCACAAAGAGTCCATTAAAATCGCAGCTCCGGAAAGAGCCGGGAGAAGCAACTAAACCGTGCCGACGAATAAATAAATTACAGGCGGAGATCTACACTGAATAGCTGGAGTTTAACCCCCCCCCCCCCTTCTTTGTGTCTACAGCCGTCGGTACTGTAAACAGTACCAGTGGCTGCAGGCACAAGAGGGTTAACGGCTCGGAAAAGGTAGGAGGGCTTAGGAGAAGTATGTCAGTAATGACAGTGAGAGGAAAGGGTGGGGGTTTGCTATTATACCTAAGCGTACACATTAAGTGACTGAAAATTAAGTCTGTGTATGAACATAGGCTGGTTTAAAGCAAGAATTTTAACAAAATTTCGACGTTGTGAAATATCATTAAAACGGCTGATTTCATTCTAAACCCTTTCCATTCTGAAAATCTTTTGCATGAAATCAATTTGACTATGATAGCTCAAGGGTAGTGCCAGAATAGCTTGGCGCCGAAAGGCGCCAAGCTATTCTGGCACTACCCTTAAACTAAAACGGTTGATCTATTTCATGAATTCATAGGACAACTTAAAAATTGTCAAATCATAGTTTCGACCTCGGGATACAATGGGTTAAAGGTATCCTAGCAAGGCCGATAACTTAAAGCTGCTCAACAGGATTGAATCTCATGATTGAGTGCTCCAATTAATCAAATGACAGCCTGTGCAGAACTCTATATAAACAAAATAATAAAATGTTTGTGTAATTCAGTTGATCAACATCAGTGCACTCTTGAATGTTTTTGTCTGAAAAGTTGATGAAAATGACACACGGGTCAGATCTGACGTAAATATCTGCTGTCCTTCTATGTAAAAATCATACAATCGTTTTTAGTATCAAATGCCCACCCAAACCAATTACTGTATCTGCAACCCGGATTCCAGCCCTGCAGGGGCGGAGAAGGGATCAGAAGACAGAGAATGGGCCGGGCTCGGGGCAGCCATTTATCAACCTTAAGCGGAGTTACAAACACGATTACAACAGGTGGTGTGTTGTTTATAAGCACCCTGTAAACCTTAATGGGCCTTATCTCACCTGCAAAGCCTCCAAGGTGAAAACCGTAAACCTAAACACCTTTGTGCAAGCAGTCATCGGTACTGTTTACATTACTGGTGGTTGCATGCACAAGGGGGTTAAGGTTTACGACCCATGAGGATTAACCCTCTGGCTGTCGAAAGCTCTTTCTGTCGCGATGATTTCTGCCGGAATCATCGCGACAAAAAGCGCTACCGACAGCCACAGGGTTAAACTGAGACCTCCACACATTGTGACCTATCGAATTTGTCTGCTGTCCTGCTATGTAAAAATCATACAATAAGAGCAAGAAGCAACACCCCTAGGCTATCCCTTTCCCCACCACCTACCACATTTGCTACCCTTTTCCGGTCTGAAATGACAACTATACATGCCACCTGCTGATTCAGGGATGGGTGGGGGAAAAGGGGCATCAGAATTTGCACTTTTAACTCTTACTATCTGTTGACCTATTAAAACACCTTCAATTTCTGAACTGCGAAGTTATAATCTGAAGACAGACTATTGCGCTGTGACCATACCGTTCTAAAAAACTAAATTTGTTAAAACTTTAAATTGGTAACAGTGTGCTTTTCCCTGTTAGCAAGACGAGCGGATCGGCTGACTTGCGAATGGAAGGGGCTGTTTCTACGGTGATTTTTTTTTTGTTTGTTTGTTTTGTTTTGTTTTTAAAACTCGGGCAAAGTGTTCGCAGTCCCACTCCCCGGCCTTTTCTTCTGTCAGCTTGTCGCCTCAACAGAAGGACAACATTCACACCTCTGTCTCTTATTTGAACGTGCCCCATGCTGCGAATCGTCTGTGTCAACAACGCATCGGCCCTCGACAGTAGGCTCAGTTTGCTCAACATTACATGACATTTACGGGCCACAGATAACTTCCGCCGCCTGGGGTACACACATACAAATGACGGCTATTACTCGCGGCAATAAGAAAATCTATGCCTCTTGACAACGTGAAAAGAGAGAGCAGCGGGCTTCATCTCGGCAACGTTACTTGGCGATTACGAGCCAAACTAGATCTGCTAAGAGGAATACTACGACTACGAGACAAAGGTCGCTTGTGTACAATGTTGAACAACCGGCTTATGGTATCGCACATATTCTGGGAATTAACAGCAGCCGTACGCAGTTCTCGGTCTGATGAACTTTTCGCCGTGCGCCGGCAATCTTGGAAGAATGGGGGAGGGTGGAGGAGGTTGGTGGGGGTGGGGAGGGGCCGGAGGGGGTTGAAATCGGGTAGCGGCCAACAATGATGACTGTACTGACTGACAAACCCTCTGACTCACCCACACTATAACACAACTGAAGCAGTCGGTAGTATTTTTACGAAAATGTGGGTTGGCTGGTCTGTGATTTGGACCTTACGACTCGAGCCCGGGATGAGATCCAAAATCACAGACCCCGGCACACAAAGACACACTGACGTAACAAGCACTGTCACCTAAGTACAGCAAAGCCCATTTCACTCATGTGCCACCTGATGCCGAGCGGAAGGTCCGAAGCGAACCCTCCACAAGGTAGTTCCTAAATAGCAAAGCATCAGTCCAGACTGTAAGCGGCCAAGCTAATCAGACATTATAACGGCGGCCTTTCCGTTAACTGATCCATCTCACAAGGCCTATACTAATCCAGCACTGTCCTTGTGAAATGCCACGGTCGACTCAGTCACCTCACACTATCCGGCTGCTAAATAATCATTTATAAAACTGAAGGACTCTTGTCTTGGACGTGAATGCCGTGCTCTCTCTCTCTCTCTCTCTCCTCTCTCTCGGCGGCTCTGGCACATCAGTCAGTACACACACACTAACCGTGCGCGTTTGCACACACACATTCCTGCGTCAAGTAAAAGGGTAGGGCCAGTGAGGCAAAGCCAAGCAAAACCCGGCAACACATCGTTACGGGCTTGTCCACCCCTGAGCACTGACACCGACTGAGAAAGACACTGAAACATGAGAAACTGACACTAAAACACGACAGGAATAGCGGCCAATCAATAACAGCCCTGACACTGCAATAGGATAACGACTGATATAGGATTGGTGCCAGAATAGCTTGGCGCCTAAAGGATCCAGCCTGGAGGTGCCAAGCCGTACTCTGGCAGTAGCACATCCTGAAAATGAAATTATATTTTTAGGTCCCCTTGAACTAACTTGAAGTCTGCGTCACAGTTCTGGAGGCAGATCGACCATGACAGTTCAAGGGTGGTGTCTGAATAGCTTGGCGCCTACAGGCGCCAAGCTATTCCAACACCACCCTTGAATTATCATGGTTGATCCACGTTCTGTGGTAGATGGGGTGTATGGGTTAAACTAACATGGTCGTCGTGTCTCTTGTCTCGAAGTCTTCGGAGTTAAACACACAACTGGGGACTTGACTGTAGTGTAGTGTAAAAATAGACAATAATTATCGACTTACCTGAGTGTCGCCTGACATGGCTGCGCTGTGATGGAAGTCCCAGGTAAAAAGTCCCAACGCAATCCAAAACAAAGCGAGACTGGTTGACTCCACTCCGTTACACCGGCGTAAAACAAAATCCACTGTTCGACAACTGACAAGTCTATCCAGTTTCGGGAGACATGGTGTGACTGTCGTCTGATCTGTGTCAGCTCAGCAAAATCAAATTCACTGCACTAGAACGTATGCAAGAGCCTTCACGGGACGAGCGAAAAACACGACCCGACAACCATACACAGTGTGTCTGGCTGACTTTCAAATTTCAACACACAACGCGAGCTCGTATCTCACGACACGGCTGACGCTGACACGCAGTCGCTTCCCTCCAAGTCGACTTGCATAGTACACGACTGCGACACGGTGACGCTACAAAACATCTCGGCAGTAAATTTTGTAATATCATCCACCGACCGTTACAGAGTACTATTCCTTCAAGTTTAGCAAAGGCCAGCAACTTTTCTTCAGGTTTCATCAAGTATACAGCACACTTCTGCCAGTCAAGCCTTGAAAGTTTGCGCTCAGTGCGTCTGGCGTCTGCTAAGTTTAGGCCAGCCCTCGGCAGACGAACGGGTGGCCTCGTTCTCGCCGCGTCAGGTGCCCGGATAAAAACATTCTCACCTTCGCAGGCGTTGCGTGACGTCAGTGCAGGGAGCCGCGATGGCACAAAGGGCAGGAAAGTCTTCGCGTACTGGCTGCTTTGGCCGTTTCAGTCAAACTTGTCAAAACAAGTATCTTATCTGTCCAGACTCAAACGTTATTCACTGTCTATAACAGAACGAATTTCGAGTTTTACATTTGCTCTCTCAATTTTCAACGTGCAAACCGCAATGTTTGTCTAGGCCGGCGTAAATGACTTTGTAGCGGACAATGTGACGTCAAAACGGAACAGCCCAACCCACTCAGCTATCGCGCGAACAGCACTTGGCCAATACTAGTCCTTAGCTGAAACCCCTCCCCCAAAAAAAATTTCTCGTGACGAGAACCAGCGACTAAAATTAATATGTGTAGTATGACTAGATCATTTAGATTTTCGAGGCCCACGAGTGCAAGAGGCGTAGATCTTCATGAGACCCTGCACCTTCAGGGCTTCATGAAGATCTATGCCTCTTGTAGACGGAGGGAGTTCGCTGAAAAGTGAAGGCGAGAGCGCTGCATACCAGACGTGCCAAGATCACATCATCATCTCGCGGGATTCCGACTGTCATGACCAACCAAGCATGAAGAGAATCTGACACTGAGTGACTTCAAATGAAAGCTTTACGATGTCATGAGAACCTAGCTTATTACTTACAATTTCAAGTCGCCCCTCCCTCACTGACCCCACAGAAAAAAGTGTGTGAAAGGTTGAAATACTGAACGTGTTTCACATCATATTTCATTCATAGTTTCAAGTTAGTTAGTTATTTGGGTTTAACGCCGAGCAGGCAACTAAGGCCATCTCACGGCAGGATGGGTAAAAGTCTGGTCCGCCAGACTAAAAGAAAGGTCTTAAGATATGATGTAAATATACCTTAAAAACGATATGTCCGGCTAAACTGTCGCACAGGTTTTTAAAGAAAACGTCGACAGACTCTCAAAAAGAGCAAAATAATAGAAACATCATAGTCTATAACGCTCAAAACTTATTAAAAATATGGCACTCTCTCAGAAAACTGAAGATCTTGTCCGGAGGCACATCCCGGAACAAAATCTTCAAGGAGTCTGCTGTGAAATGTTTCAGTATACCTTGTGTCGATTAGATCAGCACAAGTTCATAGTCTCAAGCCCGCGTTGAGATTTACATTGGAAACAGTCTTTATAAAACGGAAAAAAAAAAAAAAAAAAGACCAGAGAGTTTTCGACAAATTGTATAAAATCACCGAGACTGAAAAAAAAAAATGAAAAAAAAAAAAGCCTCGGCTAACAACCCGGCTGAACATCGGGAACACCCACTGCAATAAACAAATGTCATTTTGGACCTTATGGAGTTTGTAGTTTTGGTTGGTGTAACGAAGTGGGCAGAAATCTATCCGCCATAAATAAGTTGAAACGCTACAGTTTGGTTCTTGTTTCAGTACTACTAAAGGTGTCAGTTTCTACCGTCAGTGTCAGTGGAAAATGATATGATTTCAGCTGTGTTAATTTCACACACGACTACATACACGAACGCTAATAGCAACGGTCTTTTTTGTGCATACTAATATACATTTGTTTATTAATGCCTCTGCATAGACACAACGCGTTATTGATTTATTCATTTATTCAGTTGCGTTTTAACGGCTATAGCTCTATTTTCAAACAGCCTGTCCAAATCCCCCACCTGTCTTGCAAACACACACATCCACACCCCCAAACCCCCCCCCCCCACCCCAACTGACCCCACCCCGCCCCAAACCAACACGCACACGGCATACGCACGCGCGCCACCAATTTACACAGTGTAGGCCAACCATTGACTCACCGCCACCTGCAATAGCAATACAACAACAATAACTGAGAACCACGTGCCGATCAACAGCTCATCATTATTTTTAGGCCGATCGCAGACACACTATCTCACTTTTAACATATTCGAGACGTGCCGCATCCGGATACGCGGCTCAACGTCTTCAATCCCGAGAAAGTGATAGTCAACACAACTATCCAGCTGCAAGAGACATACATCCTCATGAGCCCCCGCAGTCGCGGGGGCTCATGAGGATCTATGTCTCTTGCAGAGACATAATTTTTATTCATGTTCCTTGGATGGTTGTGGCTCTTGGTCGTTGAATGAACAAAGATTACAATGCACATACGGTGGCAGGGTAGTGGTTAAAACCGCGTATTCTAATCAGCCACGGCTCGACTGACTTAAGTTCATCATCTAAGTCTCTTACACAGATAAGTTATCTAAGTCCCTTACGCAGTTAAGCTCTTGTTCTTGACTTAGTTCTCTGTGCAAAGTGCATCGTAATTCAACATTAAACACAGGTGTGACTGGAGTAAGCTATAACATTCTTTCAACCCCAGAGCCAACCCTACTGAGAGCCTGGTGGTATATAAGGACTCTGAAACAATAAATATATATAATGAGATACGCGAAAGTGAATTAAACAACGACTTAAAAATAACAACAAAAACAAAAGACAACGATAGTTCAAGAGTAGTGCCTAATTAGCTTGACGCCTGTCTGTATGACTGTCCTGCATGTGCTTCAACTCTATCAACTTGACTTCTCCTGCTTATATCTTTGACTTACTCTATCTGTATACTCCATCTCGCCAACCCCCCCCCCCCCACCCACCCACCCCCCTCCCCGCTCTTCCTCTGACACACGTAAATTTCGCCTTCATCCCAATTTCAAATATAAAACACGTAGCGGTCGTGCCTTCTCCCATCTTGGTCCCGCCACTGACTTGAAACAGGCTCCCCGCCCCGGTCAGTAAGTGACTGTCAAACGCTCTCCTCATCAGATTTATATCACTTCTCAAAACCGACCTCTACAACGCTGCCTTCACGTTTCACTAGTTCATTTCCCCAGCCATGCATAATTCATCACCACGGTCACGTGTGTGTGTGTGTGTGTGTGTGTGTGTGTGTGTGTGTGTGTGTGTGTGTGTGTGTGTGTGTGTGTGTGTGTGTGTGTGTGTGCGTATGGTGAGTGTGTGTGTGCGTGTTAGTTGTTAGCCTTTTCATTGTATCAGCGCTTGGAGCTACTTTTAGAATAAGCGCTTAACAAATCTCCTTTATTGTTATTATTATTATTATACCCTTGAACCGTCGTGACCACGTCAGTGTGTGTGACTCTCAATCCATTATCCAAGCAGCAAAACGTCTTGGGGCCAAAGACGGTCGCTGCCGGAGTGGACCCGCGCACTGCGGCCGTCGTGGGCCCGCGGACTTGACTGGGTTGTTCAGACGTAACTTACAAATTAAACCGCTGCACTGCGAGTCCGTTGGTGCTGGATGTGAAAAAAAGCACTGAAGTGTTTACGTACTTACACGGTGTTAGCCAGCTTGAAGCAGGTCACACTGGTTGTCTATGCGAATGGACGGAGACAACCAGTGTGGGTTGAAACAGGTGTGGCTACCCCTGTCAGAGCGTGGCTGTGAAACGGAGGTCCTCGACCGTCTGAGGAGGAACTTGAGTACAGTGTGTGCTTGTCTGCGATTTTGGACCTTACGGCTACGAGCCGTAAGTCCAAAATCGCAGACAGGGACATATACAATACTTTACCCCTGTCACCACAGAAAAATGTGTCGTTTTTTTTTTTTTCTACGTAGCGTCTTGGAAAATGTTCTTTTCATATGAAATGTTAATAAACTGCTTTGTTAGTTGCTTTTTTTAATGACTTGTTTCTTGGATATTTTCCCGCGACATACGAGAATCTATGCTTGAAGTCATGCAGATGGAAATCATGAAACGGGCGTCCTCTCTCTCAGTCTCTCTCTCTCTCTCTCTCTCTGTCTCCACGGACCTGAGCAGGGTCACGGCGGGCCCTTCATGACGTCACACCACAGCCCGGCCCCAGCGTGACCCATACAACCACTCGTCTGGCCACGCTCCTACACACAGTACGCTGACCAAGGACACGCCAGGCCGCACATTGCGTCACAAGTGGACTTCCCCAGCATGCCGCAGGCCAGTGCGTACGTACCGGTCGGTCACCCGTTTGCTGCGCCCGCCACAAGCATGATCAAAGGCCCCCGAGGGTGGGAACAATCACGATTAACGGGCAACCCTAGCCACGACTGTTCAGCCCAGGCTATGCAGATCATCGCCCAACTACCGAAGCCGGTGGGTTACTCACTCGTAATGCACATGAGAGTTACTTGTGAGTATACGATACACTATCCCTTAGTCTAAGATAATTGAAAATACTAATTGTTGGTTTCTCCTTTGCAGCGCGCATGTGCGCTGCACGTGACTATCTGGTAATAATCCATTATCCATACCCCTCATTTGTCTGGATAAAAAAAAAAAAACGAAATAGTAATTATTGGTTACTCATACGCGGCGCACATGCGCGTTTCTTATGACTATCCGATAATTATGTAATGTTAGTTGTGTGCACACGAAGAGACGTTAACTTACTTACGCCTGTCACCCCTCCCAGGGTATAGGCCGTCGACGAGAGACCTCCAGCGATTCCTGTTCTGTGCTTCTCCTTCAATTTTACTCCAGGTAGTTCCCAGTCTCTTGATATCTGCTTGGAGGTCTCGACGCCAGGTATTTCTCGGCCTGCCTCTTTTCCTCTTTCCCTGGGGGTTCCATGACAATGCCTGCGGTGATACTGGAAGCTGGCTTTCTCAGACTGTGACCAATCCATCCCCATCTTCTTCGCCCAATTTCATTTTCTGCTGTTATCTGCTCTGGCCTCTCCCAGAGTCTGACGTTGCTGATTTTCTCTGGCCAGTGGATTTTCAAAATTCTTCTAAGGCAACTGTTTATGAAGAAAGAGACGTTAACCGCGTTACGTAATTTATGGAAGTGTGAACTCAGATTACAACTCGACACTTGATTATAGTTTGTGACTATCATCAGACTTTTCCTATCGGAACATTTTATTTTGCCTCTTTATGTCGTTAGTGCGTGTGCACGTTCATGTCTCTTGACAAGATTAGACTGTTGGCCAGTGGTGACTGTATTGTCTACAGGTTTTGGTGTACGTGTACAAGGCAAACGTGACAACACTGCATTATCCATATGATAAAGCCACACGTCTTATAGCTTGTGGACTAACGTGATTATGACTTAATTGTTGAAAAGCGCAACGCGTGACTTAGTTTGTGCGCTGTGCCATATAAGAATCAGAGGCCACTTAAAACCTCTGCACTCAAACCACTGGGCTAGTGGAAAATAGTCTTTTCCGCTGGCTCTGTGGTATTGACTGTGCAGCCTCGTTGCTTAACATTATTAGGGCAGATCTGGACATTATCTAGTTTGCAGTGAAAACGCGCTATTTCATTTCTTGCACTGTCAGTTTATCAAATTATTTTGTGTAGTTCTGTGTGACGGTTCACCTTTACCTGTCCGGTTTGCACTGTGTGTATGCTTGTTGCTTTTGTGTGTGTGTGTGTTTTTTGTGTGTGTTGTGAAACAGTTTATATTTGTTGTGTTTTATAGTCTCTTATGCCTGTGCTTCAAAGGCGAAAGCGGGCAAAAGGGAATGTACCTTACGTGTAGGTCATCTTAACCTGTTTCATCTTTACAATAAGATACCTGACTTAGCGTTGTTTTCTTAACGATCCCAAACCGTCACCGTTTCACTTGTTTGGCGTCACTGAGACACGCTTGAGCTCGAACATCAGTAATGAAGCCAACAGTATCCCTAACTTTTCTGTAATTAGAAGAGATCCTTCCTCCCCAGGCCAAACAGGCATTGCCGTCTACATCCACCAGACTATTCAACACTTAGTCCGTAGACGGCACGATCTAGAAACCGCAGATGTTGAGTGCGTGTGGATTGAAGTAAAACGTCCTTTTTTGGCTCCATCATACGTAGGCTTCTTGTACCGTAACCCGGCGGCTGCCTTTAGTTGGTACAACGATTTTACCTGTAACTTAGATAAAGTCTATAAGTGAACTCCGACATCGTTCTAATGGGTGATTTCAATATCAATTTACTGAAACCCAACACCGCATGGGAAGCAACATCTTCTTTATTTGGGCTGGTGCAGCTGGTGCAGTCATCCACTAGGATTACTGCTGCATCGTCCACTCTCATAGACCTCTCTTGGCTTGACTTCGCGAACGAAGATTTTATAGGAGTTGCCCACGACGTCTGCAGGCTTGTTCGTGGCTGCGGAGGCCAATCCGGGACAGGCAGGTTCGACCGCAGTGGTTGCAGGGGGAGGTATGGCCAGGGTTCTGAGTGGCGGCATCTCTGTTTTTTCTCCTGAGCCGCTTGTCCTTAAGGCTAGCTCTGCTAGAGTCCTCAAAGGAGACAGCTGCCTTGTAAATGGTGGAGCGCCAGGTGTCACGGTCCACAGCAAGCGAAGACCACTGGTGGTGGTCGATTTGGCAGGCACTAAGTGACTTCTTGAGACAGTCTTTGTATCTCTTCTTTGGTGCCCCTCTGTCACGGTGTCCAGTAGCAAGCTCGCCGAACAGGGTGATCTTTGGTAGGCGATGGTCCTCCATCCTGGAGACATGCCCCGCCCAGCGGAGCTGTGTCCGCAGCAGCAAAGCCTCGATGCTCACAGTTTCAGCCTGTTCAAGGACCTCGACGTTGGTGACATAGTCACTCCAGTGAATGCCCATGATGGTGCGCAGGCAGCGCTGGTGGAAGCGTTCGAGGAGTCGTAGTTGGCTGCAGTAGAGGGCCCAGGACTCGGAACCATACAGCAGGGTGGTGAGGACCACAGCTCTGTACACGCTTATCTTGGTGCCTGTTTTCAGCTGTTGATTGTGCCACACCCGCTTGGAAAGTAGCCCGAAAGCGCTGTTCGCTTTTGCCAGCCTGCTGTCAAGCTCCTTGTCCAGCTTGGCGTCCGACGTGATAATGCAGCCAAGGTAAGTAAACTGGTGCACTGACTTTAGTTCAGACTCGCCAATGGTGATGTGAGGAGGGCGATACACTGTCTTGGGTGCCGGCTGATGGAGGACCTCTGTCTTTTTCAGACTGACCTCGAGTCCAAAGAGTTGGGCAGCGTCTGCGAAGCAGGACGTGATGCGCTGCAGGGCTCTCTCTGTGTGTGCAACGAGGGCAGCGTCATCAGCAAAAAGCAGCTCATGAATCAGTTGGTCTAGGGTTTTCGTGTGGGCCTGCAGTCGTCTGAGGTTAAACAGGCTGCCATCGAGACGATACCTGATGTACACTGCATCGTCATCATCGAGGTCCACTGTGGCCTGCTTCAACATCATGCTAAAAACGATGGTGAAGAGGGTCGGTGCCAGCACGCAGCCCTGCTTTACGCCGTTGAGAATAGGGAATGGTTCTGAGAGGTCATTGTTGAGTCTGACCTGGCCTTGCTGGTCCTCGTGTAGCTGGACAAGCATGCTGAGGAACTTTGGGGGACAGCCAAGTCGCTCCAGGATCTGCCACATGCCTTGCTTGCTCACAGTGTCGAACGCTTTTGTTAGGCCGACAAACGTTACGTACAGCCCTTTGTTCTGCTCGCGGCACTTCTCCTGAAGCTGTCTCAGCACAAAGACCATATCGGTGGTGCTCCTGTTTGCTCTGAAGCCACACTGGCCCTCCGGGAGGTGGTCTTCAGCGATGGCAGGTACCAGCCGATTCAGGAGCAGCCTTGCAAGAATTTTCCCAGCAATGGACAGCAGGGTGATTCCCCGATAGTTGGAACAGTCAGACTTCTCGCCTTTGTTTTTGTACAGGGTGATAACAACAGCATCACGGAGATCCTTTGGTAGTGTTCCTTCCTCCCAGCAGCAGAGAAAGAGGTCATGGAGCTTGTTGTGCAGTGCTGTACCTCCATGTTTCCAGATCTCTGGCGGTATTCCATCAATGCCTGCTGCTTTGCCACTCTTGAGCTGGTGGATGGCTGTGAGGGTCTCTTCAGCGGTGGGCGGTTCGTCCAATTCAACCTTTACTGGGAGGTGTGGGATTTGTAGGACGACTGCTTCTTGAACAGTGCGCTCAGCGCTGAAGAGGCTCTGAAAGTACTCCGACCAGCGGTTCAAGATGGAGGTATTATCTATGAGGAGTGCCTGGCCATTCGCGCTTCGCAGGGGACTTTGTACCAGGTGCCTGGGGCCATACACTGCTTTCAGTGCTTCGTAGAAACCCCTGTAGTCACCATTGTCAGCGCAAAGCTGGGTCCTCTGTGCAAGTCTGGTCCACCACTCATTCTGGAGATCTCTGAGCTTGCGCTGGAGACTGCTGCAGACGAGGCGGAAGGCAGACTTCTTCACAGGGCAGGAAGGCTGGGCTAGGTGGGCCTGATGGGCGGCTCTTTTTTTTTTTGCTAGGTGTTCCTGGATCTCAACATCGTTTTCGTCAAACCAGTCTTTGTTCTTCTTTCTAGCGAAACCCAAGACTTCTGCAGAGGATTTTGCAATAGCAGTTTTCAGTTGTTCCCAGAGTGTTTCAGGGGAGGAGTCTGGTGGGTCCGCTGTGTCTTTGAGCCTGTGCTGTAAATCTGTCTGAAAGGCAGCTTTCACGTCGTCACGCTCAAGGCTGGCAACATCAAGCTTTTTCTTGCGGGGCCCCCATTTCTTGGGTTTTGGCTTGATGTGGAGCCTGAGTTTGCAGCGGACAAGGCGGTGGTCAGTGTGACACTCTGCGCTGCGCTGGGACTCTCATAGACCATATTTATACTAATAACCCTAAATCTGTGACTGACGTTTCTGTTCCCGACTTGAGCATTAGCGATCATTTTCCTGTAGTGTGTAACTGGGCTGCGCAAATTCCAAAGTCTAAAAAGAAAGGTCATATCACCGTAACATATCGCTCTTTTAAACATTTTAACCAAAACGCATTTTTTACATGATCTTAGTAATGCGTGCTTTGACGCAGTAACCGAGTCCAACGACCCAGAGGTTACTCGGTCTGTACAACATTTTCCTTGGGGTACTCAACAAGCACGCACCCCTCAGGGAGAGGCGTGTCAACTGAAAGCGCGGTACTACCCCCATGGATTACACAAGAACTTATGCAGGCCATGGAGCTTAGGAACAGCCTCATGAGAGAAAGGAAGTTTGACGAGTTTAAAAAGCAGTGTAATCTCGTCAAGTATATGTTACGCGAAGCGAGAAAAGCCTTTGTAAGAAATACTATTAAGAACAACAAAGACGGGTCAGCTATTTGGTGCGTCCTGAATTCCCTTACCCGAGGCTCTAGTGCATCCACGGTGATCTATCCGCTGACATGTTTAATAATCACTTCCAATCTGTTGCTGAAGTTTTTTCAACACAAGGCAATGTCAATGATAAGTGTTTTGGTGTTTTAATTGACTACTGCAATCAAAAAACTGTGTCTCCTTTTAACATTCCATCGATTGCAATACATGAAGTAGGTAAATTCATAAGTAGTCTCGCGAACAAGAAGTCGTCAGGCCCTGATGACATAAATCCTGAAGTTCTGAAACTACCTTACATTGTTGAATCGCTGACATACATTTATAACCTGTGTCTTCATCAGTGTGTATTTCCTACACACCTTAAACTTGCAAAAGTAATTCCACTACCGAAATCTAAGGACAGGGGAAATCTGAATAATTATAGACCGATTTCGTTACTGTCCGTGTTAAGCAAACCCCTGGAGCGACATGTACACAAACATTTGTCTCAGTATTTAGAGACAAATAATTTACTTTATCCCTTCCAGTCTGTGATTCGTCCGAAGTATTCCTGTCATACAGCGCTAACCAGACTTGCAGATAAGTGGTAATCTAACGTCAACAATTCTCAACTGACGGATGTTATTTACCTTGACTTTAAGAAGGCGTTTGTTTTGGTTAACCACGACACTCTGATAAGCAAACTTAGTCATTATTTAAAAACACTCCTCAGCGGTTTCATTCTTTAGTTCATACCTAAAGGGAAGAAAGCAAAAAGGTTGTAGTTAATTGATCACACTCCGAACTGAAGGAGGTTGCGTTTGGAGTACCTCAAGGGTCGGTGTTAGGACCTCTGCTATTTTGTTTATACATCAACGATCTACCTTATCACCTAACGTCCGAATCTGTCGAATGTGACTTGTTTGCTGACGATACTTCAATCCACACGGCAAATAAAAACCTTAATGTGGTTGCAGAAAACCTACAACAGAGCCTTGATGAGGTGTCCGCCTCTTGTGAAAGTAACTCAATGAGTATCCATCCAGCAAAAACTAAGTCAATGTAGTTTCGACACGCCAAAAACACCAACTAAGCCCCCCTTTCCCTTGATTTGCCATTCGAAGGCAATTCTAATGAGCAAGTGTCTGAACACCGCCTCCATGGAATTATCATAGATGATCATCTCAAGTGGCAGGCACACACACATAAAGTGTGTAAAATTGTTTCAAGAAACATTTTCATGCTGTCCAAACTGAAGCACTTCATTGACTTTGAAACCAGAAAATTATTTTATTATGTACATATTCAGTCCCACATTAATTATGCTTCGACGGTGTGGGATGGCTGCAGAGATTTACATGTTAAAAGACTGAACTCCTTACACAGACGAGCAGCGAAATTAATTTTACCCGATCCTACATTGACAACGGATGATAAGATTCACAAAGCGGGACTTCTTTCTCTCAAGAATCAGTTTGCATTCAACAAAGGTGTTTTCCTGTTCAAGATTCGGAATGACAACACACCAGAATATCTAACCCAGCTGCTAGTCCGGTCTCAGTCCCGCTATGGCCTAAAGCCTGTATGTAGTACCCAAAACCAGAATAGACTTATTTAAAACCAGTCTAGCTTTCTCAGGGGTGACTTTGTGGAATTCGCTTCCATCCCACATGAAGATCACTCCAACGGTATCATGTTTCAAGAAAAGTCTTTTTAAACATTTATCTTCGCAGCAATAACTATTTGCAAGCTTTGCTTTCTATACGTAGATATCATTGTTAGTAAGTACCCATTCTACTGCTGTGTATGTATAGTGCTGCTGTGTTTTTTTGGGCTTTTTGGTTTTTGGCTTTTGTTTTTGTTTCCTTACCATTGCTCCGCTTCCCCCAACACACCTGTAGGTGTTGTTCATATACATGTATTAATGTAATGTAATTGTTGTGTTTGTCTGTAGATGTAACAACGGCAGATTTGAAAAATGACATTGCCTCTGGCATTGTTAATATCTTTACCGTTGTAAAATAAAGATTCATTGATTCATTGATTGATTCATTGAATGATTCATTGGTTCTCTCTCTCTCTCTCTCTCTCTCTCTCTCTCTCTCTCTCTCTCTCTCTCTCTCTCTCTCTCTCTCTCTCTCTCTCTCTCTCTCTCTCTCTCTCTCTCTCTCAGTATGTGTGTGTGTGTGTGTGTGTGTGTGTGTGTGTGTGTGTGTGTGTGTGTGTGTGTGTGTGTGTGTGTGTGTGATATTTTAAATTCCTCAATAGTTACAGTTGACGGTTAGTGTTCAACAGTGTACTTTTGAAGTTTTAACTTTACTCTTTCAGTTTTTAGTTGAAATCTTAGAGTTAATATTCTTTCATATAATCTATGATCACTTTTAGGTTTATTTAAATCTAATGTATGCGCACGCGTGCGTATGGGTGGGTGCGTGCGTGATTGTAACGCATCACTTGAGTAATAGGCATCATGCGTTACCCTTGTGCTGCCTTACATCTGACTGAACGTGTGTGTGTGTGTGTGTGTGTAGACGAAAGACCTAAAACGGGTGACTGTCTTTACCATCCTTATGGAAACTGGGTATGTGTATAATTCTGGGTTTCCAAGTCAGACACCCATTTTTTCTGAGGGTTGTTTCTGCATTGTCTTGCGGTAAAGATTCATAAAAAGTAAAAAAATCCGTTTTTCTCATTTTGGCGTTAACACATGCACTTTTGTGTTTAACAGACACGCCGGTAGTGTGTTTGAAAACTTGTCCCTCTCAGCAATGTGTGTGTGTGTGTTGTGACACAGAACCCTGAAAATGAGCGTGTATGTATTACATCACCCTTCTCAGCTAGCTATAAATAACTTCATAGCTGATATGGGTCAGGGGGGATATTTTGTTGTTTTAGGGAGTAAATTGTTTATGTTTCTACAGAATTAGGTTTGTTATTTGAGGGTGTGGTTGTTTTGTTAAAAAAAAGTGTTGAGTTGTAATGTACTTCCGGGGTGATGTGGAGAAAGGTGATGTCTAGTGGCAGATTTGAGATTCATGTATACGTTCACCAGGGACTTAGCCTATACGTTTTCTACGTTTGTTTCCATGTCAGATGAAGAATATTTGATCTGAAACGTCGTTCTTTGTTTCTATTTTAAAGGGTTTTTCGCCACTATCTTCTGTTTTAGTTTGACTTAGCCTATAATTATATTCGTGCGCCGGTTGCTAAGAAGTGAAGTGATTGTATGAGTGCGCATTGTAAGAGAGGACGTTTAGACTTTGGGTGAGGCTGCTGTTGTCTTTTGTCCTGCCCGACCTTTTGGTTGAACCTGTTGCTTTATTTTGTAGGTTTGTCGATGTTATCAATGCCGCATCTCCTTTTGGATTGTATGCACAAATTGATTGAATGGAAATGACGTCACAGAGTCAGCGTCGTTTCATGCGTCGTCTGCACCAGTCAGTCGTTTAGTGCAGTTAAAAGAGTGCAGGCTTGGATGGGCCATTTTCTGATGTAATAGTAAAGTATTATTTGTGTGAATGCTGTCCGTTTGAAGGAAGGTTGATTGATTGTACATAGCTTAACGTCCCGACAGCAACAAGACTTTCTCAGGACGTGCCTGCACTGCTAGTGACAAAAACTCAACAGAATATTGAATGTATGTCGCCAGCCGGTCCAATACGTTAAATAAAACCTACGACATGGGGCCTAAATAAAGCTAAGACCATTTAGCAACACACATCGAATATCAAGAGCCACAGGCAGCGCAGACAGTAGGGAGAGTTTAAAAAAGGAAAATGCAGGTGAATGGACCAAGGGTAGACAGAAACACATGCCCCCGGAATATAGAGAAAAAACCCACCCTGTGGGGCTGACCAGGGTGCCCCTGGGAACTAAAAAGTCCCCCAGGGCAGACCCGGTTGGGGGTGTTTGAAGGAAGGACTGGAAAGTCGAGTGTTGAGGGCAGACCGGTTGGGGGTGTTTCAGGGAAGGACTGGAAAGTCGAGTGTTGAGCGAAGCCCGAGAGAAGGCGAGGATGGGAAAAATATCCAGCACTATACGTTGGAATAGATGCATATCAGTTACGACATGCTTGTAAATTAAAACACTTTTAACCCCACCCGGGTCTGCCCTGGGGGACTTGGGTGGGGTTAACTACTTTTTATTTCCCAGGGGCACCCTGGTCAGCCCCACAGGGTGGGTTTTTCTCTCTATTCTGGGGCATGTGTCTCTGTCGGCCCTTTGTCCATTCACCTGTATTTGACTTTTTAAAACTCTCCCTACTGTCTGCACTGCCTGTAGCTCTTGATATTGGATGTGTGTTGCTAAATGGTCTTAGCTTTATGTAGGCCCCATGTGTTAGGTTTATTTAATGTATTTGACCGGCTGGCGATATACATTCAATGTTCTGTTTAGTTGTTGTTTTTTCACAAGCAGTGCAGGCACGTCCTGAGAAAGCCTTGTTGCTGTCGGGACGTTAAGTAATGTACAATAAAACACTTTTAACATTAAGAAAAGTTGAGTTAAAAGAGGTTTTTAAAACAGTTTTCATAAAAACTTTTGCCCGACACGCTTCTAAAAACAACATTTTCTTAGTTTTAAACCTTGTACCGCGCCATAAACGCCGCGATTGCTTTTCAGTCTTAGCTGTCCTATAGTGTGGAATGTGGGACTTTGCCAACTGGATCCATCTGGTGCACTCCAAATGAGTATTTGTGAGTGGTTTGACGTGCAACTCAGTGTGCGCCTCTGAAATGACCTACTGATTCCACTGATAATGAAACTCTTTCATTCATAAGAGTGCATTGAGCAGCTCTATAAACCAAAAGTGATGACCCCCTCTCCCCCCCCCCCCCCCCCTCCCCTCCCCCCCCCCCCCGCCCCGCCCCCCACACACACACACTTCTCCCCCCCCCCCCAACCCCCTTACAACCCCACTCAAACAATCATAATAGTAAAATCAACCAAAGGTATCTTTAGTGAGGTATTTTCACTGTAATCCCAGTTTTGTGTGAGAGGCACCCACTTTTGGGGTAAACACCCATTTTTTTTCCATCCAGTGGCTCTGTTTCTAGAAAATGTCTATTTTATTTTAAGTTGTAGAGCTTAGTTATAAGTTCTAAACATTGGCATCAACTCCAGAGCCCTAGAATAAATAGAAATATGGGAACCCATTTTCACATAAAATGGTAGGTCACCCAGTCTGAGGGTTTTGTGTTCATGTGTGTGTGTGTGTGTGTGTGTGTGTGTGTGTGTGTGTGTGTGTGTGTGTGTGTGTGTGTGTGTGTGTGTGTGTGTGTTCACGCGCGCGCGCGAACTATTTCTGTTTATTATTATTATTATTATTATTATTATTATTATTATTATTATTATTATTATTATTATTATCTCTTTTTATTTTATTTAATTGTCATGTTACCGTTTCTGCTGCTATATTTATTTAAAATGTCATTAGGGACAGACATATAAAAAGGCCTGTGTGCCTACTGTCTCAGTTCATCCTTAGAAAATAAAGTTTCAATTCAATTCAATTCAAGTCATTTCTCTCTCTCTCTCTCTCTCTCTCTCTCTCTCTCTCTCTCTCTCTCTCTCTCTCTCTCTCTCTCTCTCTCTCTCTCTCTCTCTCTCTCTCTCTCTCTCTCTCTCCAACCCCCTCCCGCCCCCCTCCCCCCCCCCCCCCCACGCAGGGTAAATTGGGCTAACTGATTATTAGCAAGAATCCTAGCCTCATCTGAGCGCTAAAATAACAGTTGTATTTCTAGTGAATAAATGCAGATCTAGGCCTATGCCTCTTCAATATGAAAGGGTTTCAGGCTATAACTTCAGGAAAAAGGACAAGGTGGGACTTCTTCTCGCTTTTCTCGACACCCGCTCAGAGGCGGATGTAACGTTACACCTCAACGGTGACACAGCTGTCGTGAGGGTGCTACCGAGTAAAATAATGGCCACGCACGCAAAAGATCCTCGGTCCGGTGTCGGCCGCGGTCGGCCCGCGCACATCCGTGCGCGGGCCGACTGCGGCCGACGCCAGACCGAGGACAGTTTGCACACTAGGTGAAATAATTACCTCGCAAAATCCAGGCCAAGCTGCACAAAAAAAAAAAAAAAAAAAAAAAAAAAAACCCGACGCAATTACACCCGATAGCGCTGTGACAAATACCCTTGACTTCACACAGTTTGGCACATGTGTGCCTTTTTTCAGTTTTTTTCGGTGACAAGGGGCTGTTGAAAAGTTCAAGACATAAATTAAAGCACTATCCCCTTTATTTAATGTCATTCGTATGCCCTGCTCGCATTAATGCTGGGTAAAAAGGCTACCTTCACTACTCAATTTGAATAAGGTAAAATTACAGATATTTCCGCTCTTTTTCTCAGTTGAAAGCAGGAGTGTTTTCAGGACTGACTCGCACCAGGGCAGTAGAATAATATAATGTTAATACATTCGAGACGTGCCGCTTACGGCTTTATGCCGCGTATCCGATGCGGCACCTCTCGAATGTATTAACATATATTATAGCATCGGATACGCGGCATAAAGCCGTAAGCGGCACGTCTCGAATGAGTTAAGTCTACCTACACACGCAGTCTGTGAAAAGTCAGGTAAAAATATCTCAGTTAAGGCAAGACGGCATTGAGAAACCGTTAGTGTATCGACACATTTTCATTTGTCCACATTGGAACTAAAATCGCTTTAAACTAACTGAAAAAATGTGCAGATTATCATGGCGCACTTTGGCCTGCAGGGCCACATGATATTCTATGTCTCTCACTAGCTTCTAACAGACTGAAGGGTCGAATATTTTTTTCACTTTGGAAACGGCAATTTGAAGATTATATAAACGTAACCCCGGAGACACATCAAACCATGACAGTTCAAAGGTGGTGCCAGTCTAATAATATCTGTGATTATGCACATCTTGAAGCCGGTATTAGATTGCATAACCAAGAAGCTCACTCCACTAGTCAATCACGATCAGGTCAGAGATTTTCAAATTGCGTAAACCGAACCTAACCGAATCTTGATCAGACCCAAGAACAATATTTAGCTTAGCACGCCAAAACATTCCAGGTACGTTAAAAGGCCCATTACCGCCGTAGCTGTTTAAAAATACACTTCTGTAACAGATGGTTACGAAACGCTACTACAGGTCAAGTTATGGTTCATTTAGACACAGGACAGTCAAGTTTAGCACACGTCTTAATATGAAGTAATTTGACAATGACTGACTCCATTCCGTTCTATAAATGCCACCCTATCAGTGCGAGAAACAGCTAAAAATAGATTGACACGCTAACGGCTGCCCAGAATAAATGAAGTGCGATAACGCGTGCGCTTTTGCTGTGTGTCTATACTGCTGTTAAAGTTTATTAGGTGTGTCGACAATCATAACAAAAACAAATGGTGCTGAAATGTGTCTTCAGATTTATGCGTAATGACACTTTAAACCCGGGCATATAACCAGCTCTGATAACTCTGGTATTACAGGTTACAACCTTATTTGAAATTCATTAAAATTCATTACACATAAATCTGAAGACACATTTCAGCAGCATTTGTGTTTGTTATGCCTTGTCGACACAAATAATGAACTTTAACGGCAGTTTGGACACGCAGCAAAAGCACACGCGTAATCGTACTTATTTATTCTGCACTGCCGTTAGCGCGTCAATCTGTCTTTAGCTGTTTCTCGTACTGATAGAGTTGCACTTCTGGAACCGGCCTAAGTGGAGACATTGTCAGTTTACCTGATGTAAGGACGACGTGTGCTGAACCGGATTCCCCTGTATCTACATGAACCATAACTAGACCTGTGTATAGCGTTTCGTAACCATCTGTTGCAGAAGAGTATTTTGTAACAGTTACGGCGGTTTTGGGCCTTCAAACCATGAATCCCATTTAACACATTTTACCCCAGGACCGAATTCCCAACAATTTTTAAGTTACTCTCTGAAGGACTGTGTGAAATTTTAGAGACAGATCGCAAGGCAGTTCAAGGGTGGTGCCAGAATAGCTTGGCGCCTATGTACGCCAAGCTATTCTGGCACTACCCTTGAACTATCATGATCGATCCATTTCCTGCCGTGGTGTGACGGGGCCGAGTGAGTTAAAGAGGTAATTCTAATGAAAATCACTAGTCAAAACAAAACCAAAAAAAATGGATTTGTCATTTAAACCCTTCACTTCTTGTGAACGCAGTTTGTGTTTTTGAAATCAGTGTTATTCATGATTTCAACGTCAAAGCTCTCCAGCAGTAAAAGGAACATGGATACACAATGGTTTCAGTAAGAGGCATAGATCCTCATGAGCCCCGCAACTGCGAGGGCTCATGAGGATCTATACCTCTTGCAGTTGGGTGGTGCTTTCTTTTAACTGTTTATACACGGCAATTGAAAATCAATTCTTGACCACAAAATAATATGAAACCCAATAAAGTATTTTTGTTTATTCTGAAAAGAAAAGAAAAAATGTAACGCAGAGAACTCAAGTGACCCAAGAAACCGGCATCGATGTAAGTGGAACCAGCAAGAAGCATAGATTCTCATGAACCGCCGCATCAGCGGACGTCCTTGAGTATCTATGCATCTTACAGCTGGGTGTTATTTGCTGTGTGTCGGTTGGTTGGTTAGTTCGGGTTTAACGTCCACAGCACCTAGGTGATCATGGACGGCCCTGACGGGCGGGTTATGGGGGACAGGGAAATCTATTGTCTATGGAGTACGACCTGAACACTGATCAACTCAGGCGCACTCCAACTGTGCCACTTTGATTTACCAGGACCTTTCAACGGAAATGCTATTGAACAAATCCGTTTTTTCCCCCTGGATTGTGAGTCCAGCTACCAGGGCCGGGACGGGATTCGAACCCACGACCCGGCGATTCCCTTCGCTCTCCTGCTCCGACGTTTAACCGCCTGAGCTATTTCGGACTCTTTAATGTGTATCGGTTGTTGAGGGGTTGATTGATATATACACCTTTGGGCTATCAACACGCTGGACTATAATGCTGTATTGTATTGCTTTTCAAGGTTCCGTGCCAAACAGAGAATTGCATAAGCAGACCAGCTCGGTTCGATTGGTTTCTGTTACTAATCCTGAGCTGGCAGCATTTAATCCACAACAGCCATAGATTTTCATGAGCCCCTGCAGCTGCAAGGGCTCAAGAGAATTTGTATCTAATAGGAAATCTGTCCTGATGTAATTCACTTATCTCTAGGGGCTGCTTTAGAGTAGAGGTTTAGGTTCTGTCAGTTACTCTTTCAGGTTTACTCTATCCATCATGCAGCCTGTTCCACTCCGTCGAGCAGGTGCAATAGATTCTCATCAGCCCCTGCAGCCACGTGGAGTCAGTCCACAAAGGAGTGTCTGCGCTTATTGCAGGCATGGATCAGTATCAATGTATATTTCATCTCTGCCCCTCAGAAGGAGGCAGAACTCACGGTTTAAACTCGTTTAATCCGTTCACTGACCGGCACTGGTCGCATTTTGTTTATGACATAATCTATGTTTGACTGAACGCGAAAATAAGAGCCCCGACTGTCCGGGAACATGGAATTGGAAACGAAGTGGTGTCCGCAAGAGGCATAGATTCTCATGAGCCCCCGCAGTTGCAGGAATCTATGTCTTTTGCACTTGGGTCGAGTTCACTTTTTCTCGGAGTGAAGAGGTTAACATTTCGTATATTCTATAGCAGATTAAGCGGTCCGGTCTACATGCGATTCTAGCGGATCTGGTGTAAAGCAGTCGTATGCTGAAACCCAGGAACATCCTCCTTCAGAGGATATAAATGGGGCTGCTCACTGACAGCAAGATTCGCAGATTCTCATGAGCCCTGCTGAAGCAGAGGCTCATGAGAATCTATGCATCTTGATGAAGGAAAAGTGTTGGTATGTAATTGGTCCCATGCCGGATATGAGCGAGGTTGTGCATAAGGAGTGGCGGTCACAGAATCATAGCAATTAAAAGATATATATTTATTATTTACTTTTTGTATTTTTTATTTTATCATTTTTTATTGCTTGTATTTATTTATTTATTTATTTATTTATTTATTATTTAAATTATTTATTTATTTATTTTAATTTTTTGGTGGGGGGCCGGGGGGGGGGGGGGGTAGGATTCACGTATCACGAAAATTCTCTCTCTTGGCTTGACTTCGCGAACGAAGATTTTATAGGAGTTGCCCACGACGTCTGCAGGCTTGTTCGTGGCTGCGGAGGCCAATCCGAGACAGGCAGGTTCGACCGCAGTGGCTGCAGGGGAAGGTATGGCCGGGGTTCTGAGCTGCGGCATCTCTGTTTTTTCTCCTGAGCCGCTTGTCCTTAAGGCTAGCTCTGTGAGAGTCCTCAAAGGAGACAGCTGCCTTGTAAATGGTGGAGCGCCAGGTGTCACGGTCCGCAGCAAGCGAAGACCACTGGTGGTGGTCGATTTGGCAGGCACTAAGTGACTTCTTGAGACAGTCTTTGTATCTCTTCTTTGGTGCCCCTCTGTCACGGTGTCCAGTAGCAAGCTCGCCGAACAGGGTGATCTTTGGTAGGCGATGATCCTCCATCCTGGAGACATGCCCCGCCCAGCGGAGCTGTGTCCGCAGCAGCAAAGCCTCGATGCTCACAGTTTCAGCCTGTTCAAGGACCTCGACGTTGGTGACATAGTCACTCCAGTGAATGCCCAGGATGGTACGCAGGCAGCGCTGGTGGAAGCGTTCGAGGAGTCGTAGTTGGCTGCGGTAGAGGGCCCAGGACTCGGAACCATACAGCAGGGTGGTGAGGACCACAGCTCTGTACACGCTGATCTTGGTGCCTGTTTTCAGCTGTTGATTGTGCCACACCCGCTTGAAAAGTCGCCCGAAAGCGCTGTTCGCTTTTGCCAGCCTGCTGTCAAGCTCCTTGTCCAGCTTGGCGTCCGACGTGATAATGCAGCCAAGGTAAGTAAACTGGTGCACTGACTTTAGATCAGACTCGCCAATGGTGATGTGAGGAGGGCGATACACTGTCTTGGGTGCCGGCTGATGGAGGACCTCTGTCTTTTTCAGACTGACCTCGAGTCCAAAGAGCTGGGCAGCATCTGCGAAGCAAGACGTGATGCGCTGCAGGGCTCTCTCTGTGTGTGCAACGAGGGCAGCATCATCAGCAAAAAGCAGCTCACGAATCAGTTGGTCTAGGGTTTTCGTGTGGGCCTGCAGTCGTCTGAGGTTGAACAGGCTGCCATCGAGACGATACCTGATGTACACTGCATCGTCATCATCAAGGTCCACTGTGGCCTGCTTCAACATCATGCTAAAAAAGATGGTGAAGAGGGTCGGTGCCAGCACGCAGCCCTGCTTTACGCCGTTGAGAATAGGGAATGGTTCTGAGAGGTCATTGTTGAGTCTGACCTGGCCTTGCTGGTCCTCGTGTAGCTGGACAATCATGTTGAGGAACTTTGGGGGACAGCCAAGTCGCTCCAGGATCTGCCACATGCCTTGCCTGCTCACAGTGTCGAACGCTTTTGTTAGGTCGACAAATGTTACGTACAGCCCTTTGTTCTGCTCGCGGCACTTCTCCTGAAGCTGTCTCAGCACAAAGACCATATCGGTGGTGCTCCTGTTTGCTCTGAAGCCACACTGGCCCTCTGGGAGTTGGTCTTCAGCGATGGCAGGTACCAGCCGATTCAGGAGCAGCCTTGCAAGGATTTTCCCAGCAATGGACAGCAGGGTAATTCCCCGATAGTTGGAACAGTCAGACTTCTCGCCTTTGTTCTTGTACAGGGTGATAACGACTGCATCACGGAGATCTTTTGGTAGTGTTCCTTCCTCCCAGCAGCAGAGAAAGAGGTCATGGAGCTTGTTGTGCAGTGCTGTGCCTCCATGTTTCCAGATCTCTGGCGGTATTCCATCAATGCCTGCTGCTTTGCCACTCTTGAGCTGGTGGATGGCTGTGAGGGTCTCTTCAGCGGTGGGCGGTTCGTCCAATTCAACCTTTACTGGGAGGTGTGGGATTTGTAGGACGACTGCTTCTTGAACAGTGCGCTCAGCGCTGAAGAGGCTCTGAAAGTATTCCGACCAGCGGTTCAAGATGGAGGTATTATCTGTGAGGAGTGCCTGGCCATTCGCGCTTCGCAGGGGACTTTGTACCAGGTGCCTGGGGCCATACACTGCTTTCAGTGCTTCGTAGAAGCCCCTGTAGTCACCATTGTCAGCACAAAGCTGGGTCCTCTGTGCAAGTCTGGTCCACCACTCATTCTGGAGATCTCTGAGCTTGCGCTGGAGACTGCTGCAGACGAGGCGGAAGGCAGACTTCTTCACAGGGCAGGAAGGCTGGGCTAGGTGGGCCTGATGGGCGGCTCTTTTTTTTGCTAGGTGTTCCTGGATCTCTACATCGTTTTCGTCAAACCAGTCTTTGTTCTTCTTTCTGGCGAAACCCAAGACTTCTGCAGAGGATTTTGTAATAGCAGTTTTCAGTTGTTCCCAAAGTGTTTCAGGGGAGGAGTCTACTGGGTCCGCTGTGTCTTTGAGCCTGCGCTGTAAATCTGTCTGAAAGGCAGCTTTCACATCGTCACGCTGAAGGCTGGCAACATCAAGCTTTTTCTTGGGGGGCCCCCATTTCTTGGGTTTTGGCCTGAAGTGGAGCCTGAGTTTGCAGCGGACAAGGCGGTGGTCAGTGTGGCACTCTGCGCTGGGCATCACTCTGGTGAGGAGGACGTCACTGCGGTCCCTCTGAGCACTAGGACATAGTCGATAAGGTGCCAGTGTTTGGAGCGAGGATGCATCCAGGTGGTCTTTCAACTGTCCTTTTGCTGAAAAGTAGTGTTAGTGATGACCAGTTGCTGCTCCGCACAGAACTCCAACAGTAGGCGGCCATTGTCATTGCAGTTCCCCACGCCATGCTTGCCGAGGACTCCTTTCCAGGCTTCAGAGTCCTGGCCCACTCTGGCGTTGAAGTCGCCAAGGATGATGACTTTGTCGTCTGCAGGGGTACTCTGTAGGAGGCTACGCAGGTCAGTGTAAAATTTGTCCTTTTCAGCAGGCTCTGCCAGGAGGGTTGGGGAGTACACACTGAGAAGGGTGACGTGTTGCTGGTGTCTCAGTGGGAGGCGCATGGACATGATGCGGTCTGAGTGGCCCGTTGGTAGGTTTTCCAGCTTAGTCGCAATGGATGTCTTGACCATGAAACCCACGCCTGAGAGCCGTCTTTCTGATGCAGGCCTGCCTGACCAGTAGAGGGTGTACCCAGCACCAAGTTCTTGGAGGCTGCCTTCGTCCGGAAGGCGTACTTCGCTGAGCGCGGCGATGTCGATGTTTAACCTCCGCAATTCATGGGCAATGAGGGCGGAGCGACGTTCAGGGCGTCCGCTGTCTGCTTTGTCGATCACGAAAATTACAATTGGAATAATCGCAAAGTTTGGACATCATTTGTCACGCATCACGGATCACGACAGGATATACCACGAGTCTCTTAAACCAGAAATCCGACAGTCACGTGTCATTAGTTGAATGCAATCCGCCCCCCCCCCCTCCCCACCGCCCCCCCCCTCCCTCCCCCATCACATTCCATTGTGCCATGCTGCTGCTGTGTAATAATAATAATAATAATAATAATAATAATAATAATAATAATAATAATAATAATAATAATAATAATAAGGACGGTGATACTAATACTACTTCTGCTACTCCTACTGTTCCCCCTACTACTACTACTACTACTACTACTACTACTACTACTAATAGAGATCGCGATTACTCACATAGTGCCTGACCTCAAAGACTAGAGCACGCAAATCTGTTTGATAACTGATAACTGCAGTTATAGCTGATAAAGTGATAACTGCAGGAAGCGTGCAGACACAATTGATATTCTCTGACAACCAGACTGACGTAAATCTTCTGGTACAATGACGTACAAAATGCGTGTAACCTTTACACTGGCGAGAAAGAGAGCACACAGTCCAACTGCAACTGGCAAGAGATCGTCATGGGGCCCCGCAGTTCCGGGGGGGCTCATGAGAATCTCTATATAGCTACTCCTCTTGCTGACGCCACTTAGAATCCATGTGACTTGGACGGCTTTGGCGTTGGATTAACTCATTCGCGGCCAGCCGCATCCGGATGCGCGGCATAAGCCGCGCATTTGGATGCGGCTGGCCGCGAATGAGTTAACCGAGATTTCAGAAACGCAATTTGCCTCCACTGGCAATGAAGGGGTCCATTAACCCATTCATTGCCAGTGGAGGAAAATTGCGTTTCTGAAATCTCCGTTAACTCATTCGCGGCAAGCCGCATCCGGATGCGCGGCTTATGTCCATTAACCCCTTCACTGCCGAGAAACTGAACACGATCCAACTGCAAGAGGAATAGATCCTCATGGGCCTCCGCAGTTGGGGGGGAGGGCGGCCCATGAGGATCTACGCCTCTTGGTGAAATCACTTCAGTTGTATCCACGCTCCTTTGACGTTCAATTTACAATGATTTTAAAAGCACAGTCTGCGACTAATGTTAGTAACGAGGTTAAGGGAATCCTAGGGTCGGAATTCAGTGTAAAAAATGTGGAAGTTCGCCAGATGAAGATTCTATTGCGGTTTAGGGAAGTAGGTTGACCATGATAGTCAGTCGAGAGTGGCGCCCGCATGAGGCGCCAAGCTATCCCCCTCTCTCACCCCCCCCCCCCCACACACACACACACACAAACACACACCCACACACATCCCCCCCCCACACACTCACACACACACACACACACCGCCACCCCACCCCCCCCTCCACCCCTCGCACCACCAAATCTACTACGGTAGATATATATCTTGCAATGTGTCAGGTCTCAATAGGTTAACTCATTCGTGACCAGCCGCATCCGGATGCGCGGCATAACTTGAGCCTCTTGTCCGGATGCGGCTTGCCGCGAATGAGTTAACCCCTTCGCTGCCAGTGACCCCGGATTTCGCTTCTAAAACAACTGCATACTGATCGACATTCGCGTGAAGAACACAAACTAAATGGACCCAAAAATAGGCATAAACAACATCGAACCCACAAGAGACATAAATGCTCATGGGCCCCCGCGACTGCTGGTGCTCATGTGGATTTATGTCTCATGCAGCTAAATAGCGCTCGCCTTGCCCCGACAGTAAATAATAATAATTAATAATAATAATATTAATAATAATAATTACGTTATTTGTAATGCGCTTATCTTATAATAATTATAACTCTAAGCGCGCACTCACAACTGGCGCACGCATGCGCACGCACGTACCACAAATAGTGAAAAACATTACGACGGTCAGCTTGCGGTGGGGAGTGTGGTGATATAGTGCTAGAACTGTTGAAAGAGGTGAGTTTTGAGGGCGGACTGGAAGGAAGAGAGAGAGTGTTTCTGACGAAGAGAGAGTGGGAGAGTATTCCAGGTGGATGGACCGTAGACGGAGAAGGAGCGGGGGCCGAAAGTGTTGAGTTTGGTGCGAGGGATGTGGAGGCGGAGAGGGTCGGAGGCAGAGCGGAGGGAGCGGGAAGGTGTGTAGGGGTGAAGTAAGTTGGAGAGATACGCAGGAGCGCAGTTGTTCAGGGACTTGTAGCAGAGAGACAGAATTTTGTATTGGATGCGTTGGGGGATGGGGAGCCAGTGAAAGAGTTTGAGCAGGGGTGTGATGTGGTCGGATTTTTTCTTTCTGAGGACGAGGCGGGCAGCATTGTTCTGGACGCGCTGGAGAGTGAAAGTGGTGGAGTGAGGGAGGCCGGAAAGGAGAGATTTGCAGTAGTCAATGCGAGATAAGATAAGAGAGAGACAGCAAGTTTGGTGGCAGCTTCGGTAGTGAGGTATTTTCTGATCTGACTAAAGTAAAGGAGTTAAAGGGGTAGCAACATTGTGTGAGAAGTTAAAACATCACTGGCGCAAACAGGCTAACAATAAAGTCTAAAGTAACTGATTTATTTGCGGAAAGAGGCTGAGCAGAGCTTCAACATAGTGGCCGACTTCAAATACGTTATAATTATATACTGACTCAACTTTCATTTTTTTTTTTAAATAAACGCGAAAATTTCAAACGTTGTTTCCCATACTAAAACATCTTAATCATTCCCCGACACCACGCAAGTAAGATCGACAATAGTTCAAGGTGATGCAGATAGCTTGGCGCCAAGGCCAGCTATCTGCTCACCCTGAACTATCAGGTCGATCGTGTCCGCACTGCAATGCAGTCTTCAGGACAACGGCAAATTGAAGATTCGGTGTGGGTAGAATGAGTTAACTGTAAAGAGTTAACTGTGTGGCACGTATCTGAGTACTGCCAAACGGTTAAAATCGGTGTGCATGTTGTGCAAGTTGACTCTTTACAGTTGAGATGTTTTAGAAATTTTCACGTTTTTTTTTTTATTTTTTTTTATTTATAGAAGTCAGTATAGTTAACATTATCAAAAGCCGCTGTGATGTCGACCGAAATTTGTGACAAACTACTGATTCCACAGAAGCCAGCGGTAGGTCATGTTTCATATTCAAATTGGGCAGTTGAGGCAGTGCAAGGACCGGTGTTTTTAAAAATATCTTTTTGCCCTGTTTGAAAATTTGTAGTAGGGCTGAATGTTTGAATTTGCTGGAAATTTCTGGTTAGATAAGAGGAGACATGTTTGGTGCTTTAATTCATACCATCCTGAGCTTATCCAGTGGACAATTGTGGGCGGCCTATGTTGAGTTGCCGTTGACGCAGTAGTGATTTGATGGGCACGCTGATTTCAGCTGTGCTTGGGTGTGGGGTTGGTAAGGAATCAGCCGGTTCATACCCAAGCAATGAGACTCAGTGTCAATGCCTGCTGGTATTTCATTGGTATTTTGTGCAAATGTGCAGCTCTGGTAGGCGGTAGTGTTTTTTAGGGAATTGAAATATTACGGGATGACCGGGACTGACTATAAAGGCTAAGAGACTGGACAGCACGGAACTGACGGCACTGTGTTCCGTGGCCGGAAACGCCTGACTAGCTGGACTTGACTTAGCGTGAGTAAACACCGCCATTGGAATAACTGAACCCTGGTATTTATTGCAGTGGCGTAGTTGGAACCGGGGGACGCTCAGAGGAGGAGGGGAGAGGGAATAATTATGTGAGGAGGGTGTGGGGAGGGGGGCACAGTATTCCCTTGCCCCCACTACCCCCCCCCTCCCCCTTCCTCCCCCCCCCCCCTTCGCCCCCACGTACCCACCCGGTCTGACCCCAATATTCTAAAGAAAAAACATTTTTGGAGGAAAAATTATAATGCTGGAGAAAATGAAATCCTACGAGTTTGTATGCATTTTTTAAAATTACTTTATCAAGGTTGAAGGACTATTGTCTACAACGACTAATGTCTACACTCTCCGTTATTTATTTTCTGGAAATGTTAACATAATTACGCGAGTGCGTATACACCCCCCCCCCCACCCCCGCTCCGCCACACACACACACACACACACACACACACACACACACACACACACACACACACACACACACACAGACACACACACACACACACACACACACACACACACACACACACACACACACACACACACACACACACACACACACCCCACCCGGGGGCACGGAAACCTTCGACTCTACCCCCGTCCCTCCAACCCTTCAGTTTTATCTACCACCGGCATGACGCTGTTTGTCTCCCTCGATTTGCTACCACTGATAAACGGTAGCGAATCGAGGGGGACGACCAGTATGACCTACGCCTACAGGACCAATCCTCTCCATCATTTTCTCTGCTTGCATGTTATTTCTCGTGCCCCATATATGTCCTTTCCATTTCCTCACTGTTCTCCTGTCTTGAAGTGCTCGTTCATCATGAACGTATTACAAGAACATTCCCAGTAAGCAAAGGTCCTCGGGCACACGACAGCCGCAGTGGGCCCGCTCACGACTGTGCGCGGGCCCACTGCGGCCGTCGTGGGCCCGAAGACGTTTTGCTACTGGGGTCACAGTCGGTACTGACTTTAGCCCCCAAAACAACCTCAAAATAAGGAACCGCTCAACTTGAGCAGACCTTTTTCCTCAAGAGATATTTAGATTCCAATGAGGCTCCTCGGCTGCAGGATCACATGTAAACCTGTCTTCTGAATTATGGGCAGCGCACCGATATGAAGGGAATGAAGGCATATTCAGTTTTTCCCCCTACTGAATGGCCCTGGCTCGTTCCGCGCAACCTCGCTTTTGGATAACAATGGTCAGGTTGTAGTCTGATATAACCCCTTCCCTGCTGAGAAAAAGTGAACGCTCTCTAACTGCAAGAGACGTAGATCCTCATGAGGATCTGTGCCTCTTGCTGAGACCACTTTGTGTCCGTGTTCTTTGAACAGTTGTGGGTTGTTGAGTGAACTCATATTTTAAACACACTCTTAAAACCCATCTTTTCTCATCTTAATTATCAGTGTTCGCTTATTTAGTCATTTCTGTTCTTTTGTGTAATTGTGCATGTGGTTTTGGTTTTGTCACTGTTTGTGTAATATTTTTCTTGTTCATATGTACGGTGCCTAGAGCATCTTACCATGTATAGGCGCCTTATAAATCCTCTTTATTATTATTATTATTATTATTATTAGTAGTAGTAGTAGTAGTAGTAGTAGTAGTAGTAGTAGTAGTAGTAGTAGTAGTAGTAGTATATTTCAGAAACAGAATGCCAGTGGACGCAAGTTGTTTTTCGTTTTTAACTCGTTCAATCCCACGACCGTATTTCGGCCCAAATTTTGGAGGCGTCATCTAAGAACTATGCACCTGTTGCAGGAGATGGATCGACCATTATAATTCAAGGGTAGTGCGATAGGCGCCAAGCTAACATGGCACTACCCCTGAATTATCAAGTTCGACCCATCTCCTGCTGTAGTGCCTCAGGGTTAAATCATTGTCAATTCGTTGCGACCAAAGAGTCCCATCCGATACGGTTTTGTCAGCAAGAGGCATAGATCCTCATGAGTCTTCGCATCATGCGGATCGAATCAAGAGAGATAACCAGTGTGCTATCATCATATACTGACGAGCAAAAGAAATGCGATCGCTCGTCAGTATAATGGTGACCGTAATTTGACGACCGTGATCAGTGACCTTGGAATGATAAAAATCGGTCACGCGTGCAAGCACTGACCGTCAAAAGGGCATCCATGCGTGGACAGAGTCGTGCACGTCGCGTAATTTGGTCGATTAACTCGATTATGCCAATTAACTAAGACTGGACATCGGTTAAAATGATCGATGTAAAAGCAGACATCTGACACTGCAGATGACCCCAGTGTCATAGGTTGCGTCCCTTGTGCAAAAACCGTGCAAGTTTGTGCACAAGGGTAGGGTATCTAAGATTTTCCAGCCGCGATTTCAGTGCCCTGACTGGCTCCGAGTGTCAACGACGCTCGGAGCCAGTCAGGGGCACGAAACCCTTGGCAGAAAAATCTTCGACTCCCTCCCCATGTGGTTTGCGGTTTTTCAATGTGTTCACGCCGGAATCAAAAAGGGAGGGGGAGGGGAGGTGGAGCCCGGGGGGGGGGGGGGGGAGGTGATGTTGGGGGAGGGGGCGGGGGGAGGATGGAGGTAGATGATTAGGTGGGAGGGCAAGCTCTAACAGCACGAAGCTAGAAAATTATTCCATCTAATCATTCGACCGTGCAATGGCGTAGGAACATTTCCCAAGGGAGAACGGTATGGCCCAACTCATTCTTGGAAAATAAAAACGCTACTGATAAGGGGCGGGGTGGTAAGCAGCATGGGTTCACTTTAATTTTCTGATCAGCAAAGCAACACTATGTACAGAAGATGGTCCACAGTACGCGTATATAGTTCAGCCTGAGTATATCGCGGTACCCTGGAGCCACAAAGTCACACCGCATTATACGCGACAACAGAGGGACTTTTTGTATAGCACGTCTGTTGAAAGATCGGCCTGGTAAATCAAAGGGGAACACTTACAGTTCTCCTGAATTGATCAGTGTTCAGGCTGTATTCCAAAGGTCATATAACTGTACGTCCCTGTCCCCCATCAACAGCCTATCAGGCCGTCCATTATCAATCACTCCTTTGACGTGGGCGTTAAACCCTGAACTGACCAGCTATCGTGATCCAGTTTTTGGCGTGCTAAGTTTAGTTACATAGACTCAGTTTTGAATAAGAAAACAAAAATGCTTGTTTCAGCAAAAGGTCCTCTGGCCGACTTCAGCCTTACCTATCCCGCTCACGGATGTAAGGCTGAAGTCGGCCCGATAACCTTTTGTTCACCGGGGAGCCAGAGACCTGTGCTCGTTATATCAGGCACCGCGGTATAATGGTAGCGCGTAGTACTGAGGATGTCCTGTACTGGTACATACATAGATCTATGGATGCACTAACCCCCTCGCGTTTATCTAGCGCCGGTCACCTTCCTTTGTTGTTCTGATTGACTTTTTGACTGGCCGACCACATACCGTCCACATCCGATGTGGAGGAGTGACCGTCCTTTGTCTCCGCCTGCGTGGCCGATGGGCGGTAATTGTTTAATTAGCAAGATTCATAGTCAGTAGTAGCGTAGGCTCTGTGTGTGCACATCCCCACTGCCCCCTCCACCCCCCCCCCCCACCACTACCACCCACCTCCACCACCACCCCGGCCCTACCACCACCACCCACCACCCCCGTCCCTTCCCCCCTCCCCCCCCCCCCTCCACCGCCACAACCCTTTGTTTGAGGTGTGCAGGGCTGGAAAGAAAACATGTCAGACGCGCCCCCATGAAAAATATTTTTTTGTACGCTACCGTGGTATTGTTTGCAGCGTTCACCGTGATCGAAGTTAACCCTTTTAGCCCCAAGGTCCCACTTCTCAAATTTTGGAGGTGTTGCCTAACGACTATGTACCAGTTGCAGGGGATGGATTGACCATGACAATTTAAGGGTAGTGCCAGATTAGCTTGACGCCTGAAGGCGCCAAGCTAAGCTGGCACTACCTTTAAATTATCATGGTCAATCAATCTCCTGCTGTAGGGACTCGGGGTTAAATAGGTTAACCGTTTCACTTGAGAGAAAATCTGAACACGATCCAAATGCAAGAACTGCGGGGACTGAAAAAAGTCTATTTATATCTCTTGCTGACACCACTATGTGAGTGTTCTTGAAAGACGTTGAATTAAAAAAGATTTAACTAACACAGTCTGCGTCCACTGGCCGCAATGAAGAAGTTAACCAGCAACGACAACTGAATCAAAACCGAGTGCTTGTGTTGTTGTTCGTAACAGCGATAGCAACCACAATGACAATAACAACAACAACAGATTTAGGTTCTACGGTGGGATCAAGAAAGTAACTATGTGCACGGAGTTTGCTCCCCTGACCCCATTCTCCCCCTTCATCCCTTTCCCCCCCCCCCCCCTTCCCCCCTCCCCTCCCCCCTCCAGCCCTTTCTGTTGCGCCGTAGGAAGATATTTTTCATTGCGGAGGAGTAGGAGGGGGGGGGGGAGAGAGGAGAGAGAGAGAGAGAGAGAGAGAGAGAGAGAAACGTCAGCGTCTCTGACATACTATACTGACCAGCAAAATAAATGCGACACTTTTGGAACCATTTCAGTTTTCCAACTGACATTGTCGCATTTCTTTTGCTCGTTGGTATACTTTCCAGTCTCCAAACATTCAATCAAAGGGGTGGGGAATCGGAGGGTAGGGAGTAGGGTATCAATGTATGAAGTTGAAAAGTGGAACTCCTACTGCGCAATGCAAACTGTAACCTGCGGAAATGACACTATACATACAACCCTACTCTGCCTAGGACTGTTTCACGTTTGGAGGAGTAGCGAAACAGCCTAGCGTTATATCTGGAGTGCAGTAAAAATCTGTACGTTACAGTTTGCACTGCACGGTAGGTATTCGACTTTTTAACTCACTGTGCCCAAAGTACGAAATGCCCACAGTTTGGAGTATCTTCTGAGGACTGCATTACAATAAGGAGACATATCGACCATGATAGTTCAAGGGTGTTGGCAAATAGCTTGGTTATTCTGCCACCACCCTTGAACTATTATGGGGAGAGCTGGG